>OW121741.1:105976931-106191931 GCA_933228675.1 Stomorhina lunata
TAGAAAAATTTTCAATAGAAATATTTTTCTATAGAAAAATTTTCGATAGAAATATTTTTTTATAGAAAAATTTTCGATAGAAATATTTTTCTATAGAAAAATTTTCGTTAGAAATATTTTTTACGGAAAAATTTTCGATAGAAATATTTTTCTATAGAAAAATTTTCGATAGAAATATATTTCTATAGAAAAATTTTCGTTAGAAATATTTTTCGATAGAAAAATTTTCGTTAGAAATATTTTTCGATAGAAAAATTTTCGTTAGAAATATTTTTCTATAGAAAAATTTTCGATAGAAATATTTTTCTATAGAAAAATTTTCGATAGAAATATTTTTGTATAGAAAAATTTTCGATAGAAATATTTTTCTATAGAAAAATTTTCGATAGAAATATTTTTCTATAGAAAAATTTTCGATAGAAATATTTTTCTATAGAAAAATTTTCGATAGAAATATTTTTCTATAGAAAAATTTTCGATAGAAATATTTTTCTATAGAAAAATTTTCGATAGAAATATTTTTCTATAGAAAAATTTTCGATAGAAATATTTTTCTATAGAAAAATTTTCGATAGAAATATTTTTCTATAGAAAAATTTTCGATAGAAATATTTTTCTATAGAAAAATTTTCGATAGAAATATTTTTCTATAGAAAAATTTTCGATAGAAAGATTTTTCTATAGAAAAATTTTCGATAGAAATATTTTTCTATAGAAAAATTTTCGATAGAAATATTTTTCTATAGAAAAATTTTCGATAGATATATTTTTCTATAGAAAAATTTTCGATAGAAATATTTTTCTATAGAAAAATTTTCGATAGAAATATTTTTCTATAGAAAAATTTTCGATAGAAATATTTTTCTATAGAAAAATTTTCGATAGAAATATTTTTCTATAGAAATTTTTTGATAGAAATATTTTTCTATAGAAAAATTTTCGATAGAAATATTTTTCTATAGAAAAATTTTTGATAGAAATATTTTTCTATAGAAAAATTTTCGATAGCAATATTTTTCTGTAGAAAATTTTTCGATAGAAGTATTTTTCTATAGAAAAATTTTTGTTAGAAATATTTTTCTATAGAAAAATTTTCGTTAGAAATATTTTTCTATAGAAAAATTTTCGTTAGAAATATTTTTCTATAGAAAAATTTTCGATAGAAATATTTTTCTATAGAAAAATTTTCGATAGAAATATTTTTGTATAGAAAAATTTTCGATAGAAATATTTTTCTATAGAAAAATTTTCGATAGAAATATTTTTCTATAGAAAAATTTTTGATAGAAATATTTTTCTATAGAAAAATTTTCGATAGAAATATTTTTCTATAGAAAAATTTTTGATAGAATTATTTTTCTATAGAAAAATTTTCGATAAAAATATTTTTCTATAGAAAAATTTTCGATAGAAATATTTTTCTATAGAAAATTTTTCGATAGAAATATTTTTTATGGAAAAATTTTCGATAGAAATATTTTTCTATAGAAAAATTTTCGTTAGAAATATTTTTCTATAGAAAAATTTTCGTAAGAAATATTTTTCTATAGAAAAATTTTCGATAGAAATATTTTTCTATAGAAAAATTTTCAATAGAAATATTTTTCTATAGAAAAATTTTCGATAGAAATATTTTTTTATAGAAAAATTTTCGATAGAAATATTTTTCTATAGAAAAATTTTCGATAGAAATATTTTTCTATAGAAAAATTTTCGATAAAAATATTTTTCTATAGAAAAATTTTCGATAGAAATATTTTTCTATAGAAAATTTTTCGATAGAAATATTTTTCTATAGAAAAATTTTCGATAGAAATATTTTTCTATCGAAAAATTTTCGTTAGAAATATTTTTCTATAGAAAAATTTTCGTTAGAAATATTTTTCTATAGAAAAATTTTCGATAAAAATATTTTTCTATAGAAAAATTTTCGATAGAAATATTTTTCTATAGAAAATTTTTCAATAGAAATATTTTTCTATAGAAAAATTTTCGATAGAAATATTTTTTTATAGAAAAATTTTCGATAGAAATATTTTTCTATAGAAAAATTTTCGTTAGAAATATTTTTTATGGAAAAATTTTCGATAGAAATATTTTTCTATAGAAAAATTTTCGATAGAAATATATTTCTATAGAAAAATTTTCGTTAGAAATATTTTTCGATAGAAAAATTTTCGTTAGAAATATTTTTCGATAGAAAAATTTTCGTTAGAAATATTTTTCTATAGAAAAATTTTCGATAGAAATATTTTTCTATAGAAAAATTTTCGATAGAAATATTTTTGTATAGAAAAATTTTCGATAGAAATATTTTTCTATAGAAAAATTTTCGATAGAAATATTTTTCTATAGAAAAATTTTCGATAGAAATATTTTTCTATAGAAAAATTTTCGATAGAAATATTTTTCTATAGAAAAATTTTCGATAGAAATATTTTTCTATAGAAAAATTTTCGATAGAAATATTTTTCTATAGAAAAATTTTCGATAGAAATATTTTTCTATAGAAAAATTTTCGATAGAAATATTTTTCTATAGAAAAATTTTCGATAGAAATATTTTTCTATAGAAAAATTTTCGATAGAAATATTTTTCTATAGAAAAATTTTCGATAGAAATATTTTTCTATAGAAAAATTTTCGATAGAAATATTTTTCTATAGAAAAATTTTCGATAGAAATATTTTTCTATAGAAAAATTTTCGATAGAAATATTTTTCTATAGAAAAATTTTCGATAGAAATATTTTTCTATAGAAAAATTTTCGATAGAAATATTTTTCTATAGAAAAATTTTCGATAGAAATATTTTTCTATAGAAAAATTTTCGATAGAAATATTTTTCTATAGAAAAATTTTCGATAGAAATATTTTTCTATAGAAAAATTTTCGATAGAAATATTTTTCTATAGAAAAATTTTCGATAGAAATATTTTTCTATAGAAAAATTTTCGATAGAAATATTTTTCTATAGAAAAATTTTCGATAGAAATATTTTTCTATAGAAAAATTTTCGATAGAAATATTTTTCTATAGAAAAATTTTCGATAGAAATATTTTTCTATAGAAAAATTTTCGATAGAAATATTTTTCTATAGAAAAATTTTCGATAGAAATATTTTTCTATAGAAAAATTTTCGATAGATATATTTTTCTATAGAAAAATTTTCGATAGAAATATTTTTCTATAGAAAAATTTTCGATAGAAATATTTTTCTATAGAAAAATTTTCGATAGAAATATTTTTCTATAGAAAAATTTTCGATAGAAATATTTTTCTATAGAAAAATTTTCGATAGAAATATTTTTCTATAGAAAAATTTTTGATAGAAATATTTTTCTATAGAAAAATTTTCGATAGAAATATTTTTCTGTAGAAAATTTTTCGATAGAAGTATTTTTCTATAGAAAAATTTTTGTTAGAAATATTTTTCTATAGAAAAATTTTCGTTAGAAATATTTTTCGATAGAAAAATTTTCGTTAGAAATATTTTTCTATAGAAAAATTTTCGATAGAAATATTTTTCTATAGAAAAATTTTCGATAGAAATATTTTTGTATAGAAAAATTTTCGATAGAAATATTTTTCTATAGAAAAATTTTCGATAGAAATATTTTTCTATAGAAAAATTTTCGATAGAAATATTTTTCTATAGAAAAATTTTCGATAGAAATATTTTTCTATAGAAAAATTTTCGATAAAAATATTTTTCTATAGAAAAATTTTCGATAGAAATATTTTTCTATAGAAAATTTTTCGATAGAAATATTTTTCTATAGAAAAATTTTCGATAGAAATATTTTTCTATCGAAAAATTTTCGTTAGAAATATTTTTCTATAGAAAAATTATCGTTAGAAATATTTTTCTATAGAAAAATTTTCGTAAGAAATATTTTTCTATAGAAAAATTTTCGATAGAAATATTTTTCTATAGACAAATTTTTCTAAAATTTAGAGAAATTTTTGAATTGAAAAATTTTTGAAAAAAATGTTTCTATAGAAAAATGTTTGATAAAAAAAATTTTCCATACTAAATTTTTGATGATGATAGCTCGATAGAAATATTTTTCTATAGAAAAATTTTCGATAGAAATATTTTTCTATAGAAAAATTTTCGATAGAAATATTTTTCTATAGAAAAATTTTCGATAGAAATATTTTGCTATAGAAAAATTTTTGATAGAAATATTTTTCTATAGAAAAATTTTTGATAGAAATATTTTTCTATAGAATAATTTTCGATAGAAATATTTTTCTATAGAAAAATTTTTCTAAAATTTAGAGAAATTTTTGTATTGAAAAATTTTTGAAAAAAATGTTTCTATAGAAAAATGTTTGATAAAAAAATTTTCCATACTAAATTTTTGATGATGATAGTCCAATCAATCATCGAAACGAGTGGAGAAAAGGTTGTAAGTTTTCTTTGAACAATTTTGTCTGTGCCAAATTTGGAATGCCTTGAATACCCCTACTACTTTTACTTGTATGTTTCGCCTATTTGTTTATTTGTTCTTTAAATTGCATTTGAAGTAATTGTGTCTCTAATGTCGTTTTATAGTTTTTGTTTTTAACCACTGAAATTTAATTTTCCTCGGTTGAAATAGCAGGATACTTTTGGAACTCAGACAATATGTTTTGTTTATCTTTGTTTTAGTGATATTTACCCAAAACTATTAATTGTATGCAAAATAAATTTTATCTTACACAAGAATTTATAATTCTCACGCGAATTGTCGCGTTTAGGAGACAAAGTTGGAATTAAGAAAATGTTGGCAATTGAAACCTTTTGAGGGAAAAAGAAAAATTATAAGTGTTTTAAATTTAGTAATTAAAAGTAGCTGGTGTAGGAGATATTTAGGGACATTTGGGTTAAATAAGGGACCCAGTGGTTAAATTAAACCGCTATATTTAAGTCTTCCAAATTAGAATACTTAAAATTTACGTAATATTAAAAAATCTTAATTTCCAAATACTTCAAGCCATCATCAAAAGAAAAATATTTTCTATATAATTAAAACCTTTTTTTGCTTTCTTTATACTTAAGAAGCGCCCTTTTAGATAATAAATTGTTATAAATGGTTTAATTTTTTTTTATATATTTTAAATTTCATATTTATAAGGTTTCTTTAATAAAATTTTCATTGTTCTCGAAAAAAAAAAAATGTTTCTTGAATAATTTCCTATGGCTGTTACTTTTTATTTTATTGAAGTGTCACCCGCACATTTCATGGTTTAATTCCGAACACAAGACGCACTTAAATCTAATTTTTTTCACATTCTCATATTTTTAACCCAAAATCATTTTTATTAAGAGTTAAACACTTAAAGAAAATTTAAGCGTAACATATTTGATTTTCTTTTAAAAACGTATTGAAATTCTTAAATGTTACAAGTAAGTGACAAATGTTACTCTAAGGCCTTTGGTTCCACTTCCTCAAGCCCAAACCCTTATATCTAACGTTAATAGTGGGAAATTATTGCAAAATGTCGATTCAAATCAAAAGAAAAAAACCAACAACAACTACACAACGGAAATCAACATTTTAAGTGTTTGAAAATACATTCGGTTGGATGTTGGGCTCTCAGGGTTGGGACAAACTTTATTTAGTTTCAGTAACGGAAATCATTGTTTTATTGTTTGTTAACTTTTCGTTCGTTTATGTTTCCCTTTTGCCAGAATTTTAATAGAGTCTGTGATTTTTTGAGGATGTGTGTAACAAATGTCATAATTTTGCTGGAACACTAAACATCTTTGTTTGTTGTAATTCTTGTATAGTTGTTGCTGTTGTTTGTTTGTTTGTTTGTTAGTAAAGTCAGTCAATCATTTCATTGGCAGCTTTTGGGGAGAGTCTTTAAGAAATCATCGAGAAAATAAATTTGATTATGATACTTAATGTAATTTGCAGAAATGTATGTTAAAGTATTTAATGATTTATTTGATTGAAATAGTAGGGGTGTTCACAAGAAATATAAATGAAAAAACAAGTAAGAAAAGCTATAGACGGTCAAGCCCGACTATATTATACCCTTCACTACTAAGGTCAAATATAGATCAACAATTAAAGTTTTCCTTAAGTCTTATAGACATACATACATATACTATGTGCTATTTTTTTCCAAAATTTCGAGATTTATATCATTTCCGGCTAAGGGCCTGGTATGAAAGCTAGGGTCAATTGTGAACCGATTGTTACCAAATTTTGACTATTGGTTTATATTTACAAAATATTTATCTGTGCAAAGTTTAAGTAATCAAATGCATTTATCTTTAGAGTTATTAACGTTTTTGTGCTTTTATGTGTATATAAACGTCTATTGAGAATGTGTCTTGTATGGGAGGTATGGTCAAATATGGACCGATTTTTACAAAATTAGGAACACTGATTAAGAATTTGATAAGCAATAAGTATGAAACACAATTGGAACGAACGACCAATTTTTCAGAACGAATATTCGTCGTCAGAAATAGAAAACATGGGTTTATATGAAAGTGCTCACAATAGATGCGTACGACGAAATTCGTTGTGCGTATGGAACAGTGCTATAGGTTTATTTATATTTCATACGCAAACGAACGACGAATGTAGAGTGGCTGTATTTCCTTTTTGCTGTAAATATTAAATATTGTATGAGTTCTTGTTAAATATGGTCACCTTTAAATTTGTAAACAAAAAATATTTATTTGAAATTAAATTAATTAAAAATATTTATCTTGTGAAATAATCAAAGAATAAAATGTGAAAAAATACAAGTGGTGTAAGTGCGCGACATGTACGAAAGCTTGATTAAAATTCGCAAATCAAAAATTCAACAAAATGGCGTCAACAACGTTTATTCGTCCCAAATGTGTTCAACAGACGAATGTACAAGACGAATTTTTAAAACCGAATTTGTCGTGCTGGACGAAAATAGTCGTTCGTCCCAATTATGTTTCTACCTATATTTACGATAAATATTATTAAAATACAACTAAATTTGTGGCTATAAAGGTTCAAAAACTCTATTCCGGGAAGGCATCCCTATGGGAGGTACACGAAATAGTAATCCGATTTCGCCCAAAAAGTACAAAATATGAACCTGTGGCAAATTTCATCAAATTATCTTTAAAGTTACGACCTGTAGAGTGATAACAAGCTTACATGGATAACCAGCCAGCCAGCCGGACGGACATCGTTAAAGCAACTCAGGGAGTGATTCTAAGTCGATTGGTATACTAAAAGGTAGGTCTCAGACCAATATTTCTATACGTTGCAAGCATCAGCACAAACCCAATATATCCTTTCCTCCTATGGTGGAAAGGATATATATATACATTTTGCTGTGCCGAATCCTATATACCCACAATCAAATGGTGTAAAATTTAAAAACTTATCTCACACATCTACGATTGAGCAGCTAATTCAAAATGTGGACCAAATTCGAAAAAAAAATTTTCGCTATTTGTTATTGTTATACCCTTCACCCCTAAAGGTGGAAAGAGTATTATAAGTTTGTGCTGATGTTTGTAACGCCTAGAAATATTTGTCTTAGACCCACCTTTTAGTATACCAATAGACTTAGAATCACTTTCTGAGTCGATTTAGCGATGTCCGTCCGTCCGTCTGGCTGGACGGCTGGACCCCCATGTAAACCTTGTAATCAAACTACAGGTCGCAATTCTAAAGATAATTTGATGAAATTTGGCACAGATAACTTTTTTGATAATGGGACTATGGCTATTGAAATTGGTCAAAATCGGTCCATTATTTATGGTACCTCCCATAGGTTCCACTTCCCGGAATTACTATATTGGCCACAAATATCAAGATTTTTTCATGAAATTTAAAACAGATACTGCTTATGTAAACTTAAATCACTGTACCAAATTTCGTTGAAATCGGTCCACATTTGACCATAGCTCCCATACAAACTCTTCTTCAAAAACGCACTAAATGAGACAAAAAATCACTAAAACGCTCGTAAATCTAAAGATAATGAAAATTTTGAGTTTATTTTTTGCATACATAATTTTTGTAACAACTATAATCAATTTGCCAAATTTGGAGATAATCGGTCCACATTTGACCCTAGCTCTCATATAAGTCCAAATGACGGAAACAGGTTGAATATATACGTTTTGAGAAAATGTTTGTATGATGGCAAAATTTAGCAAATATTTGTCTTTATACAGGAAAAATAACACCTTTAAACTTAGTGGTGAAGGGTATCGTATGGTCGGCTTGACCGACTATAGCTCTCTTACTTGTTGGTAATATATTTGGACTAAATTCCTTTGCAGTAGCTTTATATTTGGTTCAACATTTAAAAGTATCTAAGTAGATTCCCTGGTATTTATTTTGCACAGACGTTGTTCTTATATACGGGTATAAATTTACATATGGTCAAACACGTTAATAATAATACGGCAGGTCCATATATTTAATTAGGAGGTCCTAATGCATCCACCGTTTATAGAGTCTGAACTTAACATACTCCAAATACTTTTGATTGTAAAAACAAAAAGGGGATGTTATATATGTAAGAACTCTAGTAAAATGGTGACCGATAGTCACAAAATTATACACTTGCTGGTATTAATATAACGATTTTGACAAAATTTAGACATTGGGTACCTTTTTTGTCGTATAGATCGAATATGAAGGGACTTTTGGAAGTTTTACCGCTAAGGGGGAAAGATATATTGAACACGTATTTGGTACTTTTTTGATTTTGGGTCCAAAATGGGTAAAAAAGGGATAAAATGATAACTAAACATCTTAAAAAGTAATATCAATAGGAACATTATGAAAACTTCGTTTTAAAAAACGAATTCAATTGGTACCAAAGAAGTACCAAATATACATATGGAACTTTTTTGAAATTAGGGATAAAAAGGGGATAAAATTGCTAATGTTATAACTTTTAAGCAAATAAACGTTTGTCTGTATGTATGTTCTTTATAATGGGTGTTTTTTTAGAGGTATAGAACTTCGAATTGAAATAAAACACAAGAAAATCGTTTTAATGTCCATCAATTTAGCTTTATTGGAAGGATAATTTTATGCCATTAATGTTTAAATATGATTTCGGGCATGTGGCCGCCGCGGCTGGCTCGAATAAAGCAAATTCTACAGGTCCAATTTTCAACTACTTTTTCGAGCATATGGGGCCGTATGTTGGCAATAACGCCACGAATGTTGGCTTCCAAGTCCCCTAACATTTCTGATTTGTTGGCGTAGACGAGCGACTTCACATACCCCCAAAGAAAATAATCTAGTGGTGTCAAATCGCACGATCTTGGTGGCCAATTGACAGGTCCATTCCGCGAAATTATGCGCTCATCGAATGTTTCCTTCAATAAATCAATTGTTACGTGCGCTGTGTGGCATGTAGCGTCGTCTTGTTGGAACCACAACTCATCTACATTCATGCCATCCAATTGGGGAACAAAATAGTCGGTTATCATGGCTCTATACCGGTCTCCATTTATGGTAACTGATTCTCCAGCATTATTTCAGAAAAAGTATGGCCCAATGACTCCACCAGCCCATAGAGCACACCAAACAGTCAGTTTTTGTGGATGTAATGGCGTCTCAAGGGTCTCATGTGGATTCTCTTCACTCCAAATGCGGCAATTTTGCTTGTTGACGTAGCCATTCAACCAAAAATGAGCGTCATCACTGAACAAAATTTTGCGATGAAAATCAGCATCGAGATCAATCATACACCAAAATCACGACGCATTGCATGGTCTCGCGGCTTTAATTCTTGCACAAGCTGGATCTTGTAAGGTCGCAAGCCAAGATCTTTGCGCAAAATCTTCCATAAAGTTGATGAACAAAGCTCCAATTGCTGTGCACGGTGGCGAATCGATTCATTCGGGTCCTCTTCAACACTTTGCTCTACAGCGGCAATTGTTTCTTCGGTGCGTACTGTTTGACGTCGCTGCGGATGCGTATTATCACATAGAGTAAACGTAGTGCGAAAACGATCCATGGTTAACCGAATTAATTGCTCTGATGGACGATTATGTCGACCATAAAATGGACGGAGCTTGCGGTAAACTTCGCGAACTGAACCATTATTTTCGAAATAAATTTGCACGATTTGCAAGCGTTGTTCTTTTGTCAACCTGTTCATGGTGAAATGGCAAACCAAACTAAATATTAATCACTTAACAGCTGAAAAAATGGCCGCCAGTTAAAAAAGTGATGCCAACTTAAAGTTCTATACCTCAATAAAAAACACCCGATACAAAAATTTTTGTTTTTTGCATTACCAACCTACTTCCGCACCAATTGTGTATGAAATCACATATATTTATTTGTAGTAACACCTTATCAATAAATTTTGGTAGTTATCAAATTTTTGAAAATATACAACTAATTTTTTTGTATGGAAGGTGCCACGCCTACTATTTCTATAGCCTCTTTTTTTTCGCTTGCTTATACACCTTAAATGTTAAGGTGTCCACAGCAAATTTGATTATCCTAGTAAAAATGGTCCTCCAGATATACGATGAAATATATGTATTTTATAGGGGCGAGGCTACTCCCACTTAAAATATCAGAAAAGTTTATAGGCAGCCTGAGATCAAATAAAACATGGTGAAAATTTCAAAAAAATTGGCTAAAATTAAAAATTTAATATAATTTGATGGTGTTGATATTATACTCGACACAACCGACTTACACGGTTACTTTTCAAAAAAGTATTTATCGACAGCTTAAATTTTCTACAGATTTGGCGACATACATATATATATCTTTATATACAAATTATTGAATATTATCCATTATGTATAAAATATTTATAGAAAAATATACTTCTATGAAAAGCTTTAGAATCGCATTCTCGTTTTATAACAATCTTATAACGAACCTCCCTTCTAAAATTTTATTTGATTCCACCCCAAAAACCTATAAATTTTGTTTTATGGTATGAAATGATCAACACTTGAATTCAAATTGAATCTTTTGCAGACATAATCGAATAAATAAAGTTAAAAAAAAAACAGATGAAAGATTTTGTATATGAAGTCAAAATCCAAAACTTATCAACTGACATTAAAATTTAAACTTGATTTTAAAAAGGGGTTGTGCAGTCGTAAGAGCCGAAAGTGAATTATGGCAAAGGGGGAAATATTTTATATCCTTTGGATAAATGAAATGACTTGCAAATTGAAATGAAAAATCAAATTCTTAAATATAAATGTCAGAGCAATTAAAATAGTAATAAAGTGTTTTTATTGAAACTTAGCTCTTCAATATTATGAGATGTTTTTGGAATTAATAAGTCAAAAAAATTGCTTAGGGGACAGTGGGTTTGGGGAAGGAATTTGTATATCGAAAGTCCTTAAAATGTGGCCTTTCGTAGCAGAAGATTTTCTATAGAAAACTTTATTCGAATAAAGATTATCTACAGAAACTTTATTCGAATAAAGATTTTCTATAGAAAACTTTATTCGAATAAAGATTTTCTATAGAAAACTTTATTCGAATAAAGATTTTCTATAGAAAACTTTATTCGAATAAAGATTTTCTATAGAAAACTTTATTCGAATAAAGATTTTCTATAGAAAACTTTATTCGAATAAAGATTTTCTATAGAAAACTTTATTCGAATAAAGATTTTCTATAGAAAACTTTATTCAAATAAAGATTTTCTATAGAAAACTTTATTCGAATAAAGATTTTCTATAGAAAACTTTATTCGAATAAAGATTTTTTATAGAAAACTTTATTCGAATAAAGATTTTCCATAGAAAACTTTATACGAATAAAGATTTTCTATAGATAACTTTATTCGAATAAAGATTTTCTATAGAAAACTTTATTCGAATAAAGATTTTCTATAGAAAACTTTATTCGAATAAAGATTTTCTATAGAAAACTTTATTCGAATAAAGATTTTCTATAGAAAACTTTATTCGAATAAAGATTTTCTATAGAAAACTTTATTATAATAAAGATTTTCTATAGAAAACTTTATTCGAATAAAGATTTTCTATAGAAAACTTTATTCGAATAAAGATTTTCTATAGAAAACTTTATTCGAATAAAGATTTTCTATAGAAAACTTTATTCGAATAAAGATTTTCTATAGAAAACTTTATTCGAATAAAGATTTTCTATAGAAAACTTTATTCGAATAAAGATTTTCTATAGAAAACTTTATTCGAATAAAGATTTTCTATAGAAAACTTTATTCGAATAAAGATTTTCTATAGAAAACTTTATTCGAATAAAGATTTTCTATAGAAAACTTTATTCGAATAAAGATTTTCTATAGAAAACTTTATTCGAATAAAGATTTTCTATAGAAAACTTTATTCGAATAAAGATTTTCTATAGAAAACTTTATTCGAATAAAGATTTTCTATAGAAAACTTTATTCGAATAAAGATTTTCTATAGAAAACTTTATTCGAATAAAGATTTTCTATAGAAAACTTTATTCGAATAAAGATTTTCTATAGAAAACTTTATTCGAGTAAAGATTTTCTATAGAAAATAGAAAGTCTCTAAAGATTCTCTATAGAAACTTTATTCGAATAAAGATTTTCTATAGAAAACTTTATTCGGATAAAATTTTTCTAATTTTGTAGTTTGATTTATTCTGTTTATGCATTTCTGTCTACTGTCCTTAACCCTATCCATAACTCATTTATTAGCACTCATATATTCATATTATAAAAACCAAACTTCAAATTATTCAATATTTATTTTATAGCAAATTAATATTTTCATTATTTGAATTGCTGCCAGTAGTTGATTCGGTTTGCCCTCTGTCTGTCAAAGCGGTCGACATCTAACAACTTAATCATTTATTTCTGTACGACTTTCGATTCATTCAATTCTTCATTCATTTTGCATGATTCCAGCAAATGTTTGCTTAGATGTTCGTGTATGAACGAATACTTAGTATTATTGCAATTATTCAAACAAGTTGTATATAAATTTTAATTGCCTTGATTTGTATGCAGTTGTTGCCATGTAAATTAAACGTTTAATAATCGCAAAACTCATGCAACAGCCAACCCATTCATTCATTCAGTCATTCACTCACTCAATCGTTCAGTTATTCATTCAATCGTTCGTTCGTTTATTCATTCATCATTTAATGGTGATTTGTATGTTTGTTTGTTTGTTTTGTCTTTATGTTATTTGTAGTTAAGGGGAAATCGAGAATTAATCAAACAAGAGGTTTATAATATTATTTTTGGTTTTGATTTTTCTATATTTTGATACCCCCCAAAGCATTTAAAAATGAATGTATTTTAAAATCGTTCTCATGATTTTTCTACTTTACGCACGATTTTCTTTTGATGATGCATAACGAACGATTGCATGTGTCGACAAACAGACACATTAAAGATTTTTGTATGGAATTAAGTGCATTTCCGTTTGGGAAGTAAATCAGGAACTACTTTTGGTTAGGGCTAAACATTTTATATTTTGATCTTAACATCAATCGTAGAGTTTCTAGGGAACTATATTAATAAATATTTACTTTAAACAAATTGTAAAAATTTGCAAAAACAGACATTTTTGAATTGTTCATTCAAAAGCAGCCCCAGCAATAGAATTTGATTTAACACTAAACAAAGCAATTTGCCGATATAGACATTTTTATCAGATAATCTAAATAATAATCATTTCAAAACAATTTATTTTGCAAAAAGTTAAATAATTCTTTATCAAAAATTTTTTTAAAGAAAATTTTTTTATAAAGACTTTAGCTATCAAAAATTTTTCTATAGACAAATATTTTTACCTAAAATTATTCTATAGAAAAATATTTTTACCTAAAATTTTTCTGTAGAAAAATATTTTTTATCAAAAATTTGTCTATGGAAAAATATTTTTATAGAAAATTTTTCTATAGAAAAAACGTTTTTTCGATAAACGTTTTTTACACAAAAATATTTTTATTGAAAATTTTCCTATAGAAAAATATTTTTATCAAAATTTTTTTTTTATAGAAAATTATTTTGATCGAAAATGTTTCTATAGAAAAATTCCCTATAAATTTTTATTTAGACAATCATCATCAGCAGGAGGAGTATCCCTAATTTACACATTAAATCTAATTTGCTAGACGGAATAAATACGAATTATAGTGTCTATAAAAATATCAACATTAAGCGAAGACTATCATCTGAACAGAAACACACAACATTTTTCAGTTTTATATTTTCTTTATTTCCCACACTTTTCTTGTTGCTTTTCATGTTTATTAAATCGAAATGTATAAGTTACTCCAAGTGCAAGTCATTTTCAAAATTAAAGTCATTGTCAGAGTGCAAGTCATTAACAAAGTGCAAGTCATTTTCAAAATACAAGACACCCTCAAAGTGAAAATCACTGTCAAAGTGCAATTCATTTTCAAAGTGGTAGTCATTCTTAAAGTGGTGGCCCCTCGATAACAATAATCGTTTGGCGACGTTTACAAACAATTTTCCATGACCTTCGCCATCCATAATTACTGGTTCCACATAATGCTTCTATGATAGTGGATCTTAACCCTAGAAAACTAACACTATAAAATTTTATTCTTAAAACTAAATTTTTCCATAAAAAATGTTTATATAATAATTCGATTTAACTTATGAGTGTTAAAGTGATTCCAGGAGCGGGGTTATATGGAAGCTATACTCAAATGTTAACCCATTTCGCCCAAATTCAATAACAAACTTTCTTAAGAAATCTGAAATAATGTCACATTTTGTTGTTCTGGCTGTTCTGTTGTTTCCTTGTTTTTGGTATCTTAGCTGTTTCCGTAAGTTGTTTAGATCAGAGCTATTATATCGGAGCTATTATATTTGTTTAGGCGAAATTGGTTCAAAATAGACTAACTGCCTATTTTGAACCAATTTCGCCCATTTTTCTGAAATTTGTAAAGAAATTAGATTTATTATTACCAAATTCGGTTGACCGAGATTTTTTCGTTTAGGCTCTATCGTGGCTTCAACAGATAGACGGACATCGCTAGTTTTTACGTACGGCGTTTAATCTTCTCGCTTTGATAGCACTTCAACGACTACGAATAATGCTTCGTTTTTATTTTTGCTATCGCTCAAAACTATTGGAAAATACATTTGTTGATGCTATTGAAGAAAGAATAATAAAAAGAAACAACAAGTAATATTTAAGTATGTTAGCCTTCTGGGGTTAAAAGTGCATTTGTGACATGAATTTTCTTCAAAGAAATGCAAAGAATCAAGAAAAGATACATATGTTTGGGAGGTTTCAGCATTTTTAAAAATGACATCGAAATAATTTGAAATCAGTCCATATTTGACCATCATCACTCTCAAATTTTTTATGCTGTTATTTTAAAATTTTAAATCACTTTGATTAGTCCCGTTCAGAGAAGCAAGCCGAGCTAAATTTTTCGGCGGCGGCTAAAAAACAAAATTTTGTCGGCGGCGGAGGCATTGTGTATTATAAAATGTAACCTAATAATAAACTTATTTCTTTAAAAATGGCTCAACCAAATCAAAATAATCATATGGGCAATTCCTGCGTGACGGACGATACATTTGTACGGATTTTTTTGTACTTAAATGAATCCCATTGTCGTTTTACAAGAGACATCTTTGCACAGATTTCAAAGAATATTAGCCCATCGATTGTACTATCGAATGGTATTTGTTAATTTAGATACTTATTTTGGAGGAAAACGACATTCGCTTTCAAAGTGCTGTGACGGACGCTACAAAAAATGGAAGTGACTTTTTTCAATACGTGTTTCTGTAATTTTCATCAAATCGGTCATAGTAATAAAAAAAATGTTAATACATTAAAGATAGAGGAAAATCAGAGGATTACAAAACAGCTTTCATAAAATATTTTAATGTTTCCAGTTTCACCAAAAATCCATAAATGAACTGTTGCGGACAATACAGTTTTAAATTAAATGTTTTTTTATTAGGAAAAAATTCATATTTCATATTTTTTTTTTTGAAGGATTCGTTAATCAGTGAAAATAACTTTTTTATTTGTTCAGGAATTTTATCTCCTTCCTTTTCATGTTCGCGGTTAAAATGCGTTTTTTGGGCACAATATAATATTTCACAAAACGGCTACATATGTACATATATGTTTTTAAAGTTTTTCACTTTTTAGCTGTTAGAGTGTCCCAAAAATCCAAACAAAAAAATAAAATTTCAAAAGCATCAAATTTGCCCCACTGTATATTTTTTTAACACCTAATATCTTAAATTTAATCTGTGGATAAGTGTTATTGTTTAATGAATAAGACAGAAATGTGTTAGAAAATATTGTATTTAATAAATATCATTTTGTAAAAAATATATACTGTGACGGACGCTACACACTTTCCTATGCATATTATTCTATAAAATGCTATGTAAACATCTATATATTTTTAGCTCAATGTGAAGAATACTATACGTTCTCTTTACGAACCAAGTTCAATTGGAGAAAAAAGAAAAATTGCACTAGTCAAATTAAAAAAAAAAAAAACTTTATTTCTGTGACGGACGCTACACACTGAGAGCCCTTTTTTACTTGCCGTTATTTATATCACTCCAATTACTTTTGATGGGGTCTTTTACATTTAATTGTATAAAATGAAGCAGATTTTGAGCCCATACTGAAACTTGATGCCTAAATGGATGTTTTTGTGATTTTTATGATTTTTTAAAGAACCTATTATTTTAAAAAATGTATAAAAATTCGTGATTGGTGCAAATAAATACCTGCCATTCACGAAGAGAGCAATCAAAAATTGCATCCATTATATATTCTAAAGGATCAATGTATGGTAAATTTTTTCATAAGCACAAATACATGATTTTAACCGTTTTAAAATTTTGTCCTTGGTTGAATGTTTTTCGGATTTGCCCATATACAAATAATGGCTCTTTCATCGTAAGCGGTTTCAAATTGCTTCTTTTTCAAGTGATGCGAGCCTCCTTCCTCCGAAATCCCCAAGCAAAATTCGGCTAAGTTAGTAATTGTGGAAATATCTATACAACTATTAATATATAAGAATTAATAAAACATTTTTTTCGATACTGAATGTGATTATTTGATGATAAAGGGTGTTCCAAATGAAATTTGTAGTGGCAAATACGCAAATTTATTGGCAAATTGTAAAAATATTTTATCTATATTTAAGTTAATCCCCGTTAAATTAAAACATTGTTTTAGTTTATTTTGTAAGCATAATTGAAGCTTGTAAGAAATTGACACGATCATTAATAATTTCTAAATATTTTCATGTTTTGCATGAAAAATTCATTAAAATTTTACATCCGCCTTTAGAAGCATTTGTGGTACCTTTGTATGTATACGAGTATATAAATATATAAATTTCATTTAAATAAAATTCTTACTTAATCCTTTGTTTCCGTTGAGACTCCCTCGTTTATGTTTTACAAATGTGAGTTTTTTTATGGTTTTGTGGAAGCGCTACATTAAGTAGATTTAAGATTTGCATTGACTATAACTAAAGAGAATTCAGACTTTTAGTTGAAGCATTTCAATGATACAATCGCTTAATAATCGGGGACATGATTATCGAGCGATCGTATCGTGGTAGCGAAATATCTCCATAGTTGAATATAAATAAACAATTACGCCGATGTTAAACCAATATAGAATGTCAAATATTTAAATGTTTGCAGCACTAGATGGCACTTCATTTCCTACAACGGCCGAAGTATTGATGTATCCTCATGGCACAAGTCTACAATATTTCGATTTAAATTAAAGAGGCTTTTATATTCGGCTTAGCTTTCTTCATATTTATTAGCTTTATTTTATATGTATTTCTTTTCTGAACAAGTGTTCCACGAAATTTATTTGCTTTTGCGGGTGTACTTTTTGTTGTTCACTGAAAACACGCACATCCTCGTCATCTCTTGAGATTTCACTCGAAAGACATGGGGAAAATATAAAATGCAATAAATTGCAAATACCTTCAGCATAATTGTGGTAATTAATAATTTTATTGCCATAATTTATTAGCAATAATTTGTACATGATTTTATTATTGCATTTATTTTCTGAGTTGTTTTGCGCTTGAATTCCTTTGAAAGTGGATTTAAAAAATATATAAATATTTTTTTTAAAGAAAAATCTTAAACTAAAATAGGGGCAGGGAATTATAGAAAGTTTTGTTTTTGTAAACTGGAGAAAAATTTTTAATTGCTTTATTTCAAGAAAATTTTTTGCAGTTGTAAAATGCGGCAAAGGAAAATCTTAAATATTGCTAACAATGATACTTATAAATATAATAAATTAGTATTAGTATTATCTATGTCTATTATCTTATTATATATCTTGGTCTATGTCTGACTCTATATCTGATTATATGTCTTAGTCTATGTCTTAGTCTATGTCTTAGTCTATGTCTTAGTCCATGTCTTAGTCTACGTCTTAGTCTATGTCTTAGTCTATGTCTTAGTCTATGTCTTAGTCTATGTCTTAGTCTATGTCTTAGTCGATGTCTTAGTCTATGTCTTAGTCTATGTCTTAGTCTATGTCTTAGTCTATGTCTTAGTCTATGTCTTAGTCTATGTCTTAGTCTATGTCTTAGTCTATGTCTAAGTCTATGTCTTAGTCTATGTCTTAGTCTATGTCTTAGTCTATGTCTTAGTCTATGTCTTAGTCTATGTCTTAGTCTATGTCTTAGTCTATGTCTTAGTCTATGTCTTAGTCTATGTCTTAGTCTATGTCTTAGTCTATGTCTTAGTCTATGTCTTAGTCTATGTCTTAGTCTATGTCTATGTCTTAGTCTCTGTCTTAGTCTATGTCTTAGTCTATGTCTTAGTCTATGTCTTAGTCTATGTCTTAGTCTATGTCTTAGTCTATGTCTTAGTCTATGTCTTAGTCTATGTCTTAGTCTATGTCTTAGTCTATGTCTTAGTCTATGTCTTAGTCTATGTCTTAGTCTATGTCTTAGCCTATGTCTTAGTCTATGTCTTCGTCTATGTCTTAGTCTGTGTCTTAGTCTATGTCTTAGTCTATGTCTTAGTCTATGTCTTAGTCTATGTCTTAGTCTATGTCTTAGTCTATGTATTAGTCCATGTCTTAGTCTATGTCTTAGCCTATGTCTTAGTCTATGTCTTAGTCTATGTCTTAGTCTATGTCTTAGTCTATGTATTAGTCTATGTCTTAGTCTATGTCTTAGTCTATGTCTTAGTCTATGTCTTAGTCTTGTTTTAGTCTATGTCTTAGTCTATTTCTTTGTCTATGTCTTAGTCTATGCCTTAGTCTATGTCTTAGTCTATATCTTAGTCTATGTCTTAGTCTATGTCTTAGTCTATGTCTTAGTCTATGTCTTAGTCTATGTCTTAGTCTATGTCTTAGTCTATGTCTTAGTCTATGTCTTAGTCTATGTCTTAGTCTATGTCTTAGTCTATGTCTTAGCCTATGTCTTAGTCTATGTCTTAGTCTATGTCTTGGTCTATGTCTTAGTCTGTGTCTTAGTCTATGTCTTAGTCTATGTCTTAGTCTATGTCTTAGTCTATGTCTTAGTCTATGTATTAGTCTATGTCTTAGTCTATGTCTTAGTCTATGTCTTAGGCTATGTCTTAGGCTATGTCTCAGTCTATGTCTTAGTCTATGTCTTAGTCCATGTCTGAGTCTATGTTTTAGTCTATGTCTTAGACTATGTCTAAATTATTTCGAGCATTTGTTGGTATTCATTTAAAAATATTTCAAATTTAATTCCTGGAAATTCTAAGACTTCATTTAACTTCTTTTAAGTAGCTTTTTCGCTATATGGACAATCGTTTTTTTTCACTCCAAACTTTAACAATATTAAGAAAAGTATCTCTAATGACTTCACGTTGAAGTACTTTACATCAATTTCTAAACTAAGAATCGTTACTTCAACTTGCATTCGTTAGCTTTAAAACTACTTGATGTTTACAGATACAAACCAATTTCTAAGAATACACTTTTACTTAAGGGCAAATCCATGTGAAAACTGACAAAGGAAAATATTTAAGTATATATTCCTTAATACATATTTCTTCAACTAAAATGTTAAGTAATAGTAATATTAGTACGAGAAAAACCTTCTTCATTTTGATGTGGATGAAACTATTGTATATGTATGAGGGACATAAATATTTACAAGCACATAAAATGTATTTATTTCTAATAAGACATATACAGTAAATTTTCACCTCTACATACAAACATATTAAGGTACATAACTGTATAAACAAACTAATAAATGTAGTTATACAAATACGAGGGAAATCCGATAAGATTCTTCTGAAATAGTAGTGAAACTTTCTTGGCTTGAAAACTGAAGAAGATTAAAAAAAACTATAATTTTTTTAAATAACATTTTATACTGCACTCGTTCTTTAAACCAAATACGTATGTTAACATGTTTGCATACGAGTGTAGTAGTGTGTTTGTTTTTATCCTTCTATCACATCGTTAAAAATGTAATTTTTTCATTATTGTTGCTGCTGCTTCTGCTGCTCATGTTGTCTCTAACAATTGTTTGTCTAATAAAGTAGTTTTTCATTGTTGTTGCTGTTGTCGCTGCTCTTGTTGTTACAACTACAGCCGTTGTCTTCTTTGAAAAAGCTTCCGCCTTTTTGCCTTTTTATTTCCTGTATATTTTTTCTATCAACTTTTTCCAATTTTTTTCTTCTCAGTTTCCTTCCTCATGCTCCTTAAAGTATTGTCTCTGCTGTTACCTCTTACACTTCCTCAGCGTCTGTTTAGGTGTATTGAAGTGGAGTTGTGGGAAAAAAGAGCTTTCCATCTAAACGCTAGTGGTATTGTAGTCCTTTGTATTGTCTGTCTGTGCATGTGTATGTGGTTCACATTTTTATTCTTTCAGTGATTCATTTCTTCTTGCAATGTTTAGCTGATTGTGGTTTACCTAGGAAAACGATGATTTTTTCATTCATGCTTTATGTTTAGTTTACAATGATGTACGGTGTAGGGCAGAGGTTCTTAATAGAGGTAATTTTAAGTGAACTTTCACTTTGCCTGGGAAGACATAGACTAAGACATAGACTAAAACATAGATTAATACATAGGCTAAGACATAGACCAAGACATAGACTAAGACATAGACTAAGACATAGACTAAGACATAGACTAAGACATAGACTAAGACATAGACTAAGACATAGACTAAGACATAGACTAAGACATAGACTAAGACATAGCTAAGACATAGACTAAGACATAGACTAAGACATAGACTAAGACATAGACTAAGACATAGACTAAGACATAGACTAAGACAAAGACTAAGACAAAGACTAAGACATAGACTAAGACATAGACTAAGACATAGACTAAGACATAGACTAAGACATAGACTAAGACATAGACTAAGACAAAGACTAAGACAAAGACTAAGACATAGACTAAAACAAAGACATAGACGCATTTGTTAAAGTTTTTTCTATAAAAAAATTTTCGTTGTTCAAATTTTTTCGATAGAAAAATTTTTGTTGTCAAGTTTTTTTTAGACTAAGACTAAGACAGAGACTAAGACATAGACTAAGACATAGACTAAGACATAGACTAAGACATAGACTAAGACATAGACTAAGACATAGACTAAGACATAGACTAAGACATAGACTAAGACATAGACTCAGACATAGACTAAGACTAAGACATAGACTAAGACATAGACTAAGACATAGACTAAGACATAGACTAAGACATAGACTAAGACATAGACTAAGACATAGACTAAGACATAGACTAAGACATAGACTAAGACAAAGACTAAGACAAAGACTAAGACAAAGACTAAGACAAAGACTAAAACAAAGACATAGGCGCATTTGTTAAAGTTTTTTCTATAAAAAAATTTTCGTTGTTCAAATTTTTTCGATAGAAAAATTTTTGTTGTCAAGTTTTTTTTTCTATAGAAAACTTTTCGTTGTCTAAATTTTTTCTATACAAAAATTTTAGTTGTTAAAATTTTTTCTACAGAAAAGTTTTCGTTGTTAAAATTTTTTCTTTTGGAAAGTTTTATCTTTTTTTCTTTTGATAAATTTTCGTTATTAAAATTTTTTCTATAGAAGAATTTTTCTGGTTAAAATTTTTTCTATAGAAAAGTTTTCGTGGTTAAAATTTTTTCTAGAGAAAAATTTTCGTTGTTAAAATTTTTTTTATAGAAGAATTTTCCTGGTGAAAATGTTTTCTATAGAAGAATTTTCCTGGCGAACATATTTTCTATAGAAGAATTTTCCTGGTGAAAATTTTTTCTATAGAAAAATTTTCGTTGTTAAAATTGTTTCTATAGAAAAATTTTCGTTGTTAAAATTGTTTCTATAGAAAAATTTTCGTTGTTAAAATTGTTTCTATAGAAAAATTTTCGTTGTTAAAATTTTTTTCTATAGAACAATTTTCGTTGCTAAAATTTTTTCATTTGAAAAATTTTCGTTGTTAAAATTTTTTCTATAGAAGAATTTTCTTGGTTAAAATTTTTTCTAAAGAAAAATTTTCGGTGTAGAAATTTTTTCTAGAGAAAAATTTTCATTGTTAAATTTTTTTCTATAGAAAAATTTTCGTTGTTAATATTTTTTCTATAGAAAAATTTTCGTTGTTAAAATTTTTTCTATAGAAAAATTTTCGTTGTTAAAATTTTTTCTATAGAAGAATTTTCCTGGTTAAAATTTTTTCTATAGAAGAATTTTCCTGGTTAAAATTTTTTCTATAGAGAAATTTTCGTTGTTGAAATTTTTTCGAGAGAAAAATTTTCGTTGTTAAAATTTTTTCTATAGAAAAATTTTCGTTGTTAAAATTTTTTCTATAGAAAAATTTTCGTTGTTAATATTTTTTCTATAGAAAAATTTTCGTTGTTAAAATTTTTTTATAGAAAAATTTTTGTTTTTAAATTTTTTCTATAGAAAAATTTTCGTTGTTAAAATTCTTTCTATAGAAAAATTTTCGTTGTTAAAATTTTTTCTATAGAAAAATTTTCGTTGTTAAAATTTTTTCTATAGAAGAATTTTTCTGGTTAAAATTTTTTCTATAGAGAAATTTTCGTTGTTAAATTTTTTTCTATAGAAAAATTTTCGTTGTTAAAATTTTTTCTAAATATAGAAAAATTTTCTTTGTTAAAATTTTTTCTTTAGAAAAATTTTCGTTGTCAAAATTTTTTCTATCGAAAAATTTTCGTTGTTATAATTTTTTCTTTTGAAAAATTTTCGTTGATAAAATTTTTTCTAAGTAATAATTTCGTTGTTTAAACTTTTTCTATCGAAAAATTTTCGTTGTAAAAATTTTTTCTTTTGAAAAATTTTCGTTGATAAATTTTTTTCTATAGAAGAATTTTTCTGGTTAAAATTTTTTCTAAATAAAAACTTTCGTTGTTTAAAATTCTTCTAGAGAAAAATTTTCGTTGTTAAAATTTTTTCTATAGAAGAATTTTTCTGGTGAAAATTTTTTCTATAGAAGAATTTTCCTGGTGAAAATTTTTTCTATAGAAAAATTTTGCTGGTGAAAATTTTTTTTTGTTAAAATTTTCGTTGTTAAAATTTTTTCTAGAGAAAAAATTTTCTTTGTTTAAATTTTTTCTATAGACGAATTTTCATTGTTAAAATTTTTTCTCTAGAAAAATTTTCGTTATTAAAATTTTTTCTATAGAAAAATTTTCGTTGTTAAAATTTTTTCTATAGAAAAATTTTCGTTGTTAAAATTTTTTCCATAGAAAAATATTCGTTGTTAAAATTTTTTCTATAAAAAAATTTTCGTTGTTAAAATTTTTTCTATTAGAAATTTTTCGTTGTAAAAATTGTTTCTATAGAAAAATTTTCGTTGTTTATATATAATTCTTCATTGTTATAAATTTAAGAACCTCTGTTCCATCTTTTATACATTAATTTCTATTTAGTTTCAGTTTTTCTGTTTTATTTTTTCTATTATTTTTCTATTTTATTCATTGTTTGAATAGCTGTAGTCGTACTTGTCTTTTTTTTTATTTGGCTACATGACATTTGAAGTGTTTTGTAAGCAAAAGTTGATATAAAAAATATTGAAATGTTGATTACTACTAACGTCCTGAGTTTAGCAATTAATAAAATGTTAAACTAAATCATTTGTCAAAGTTGATTTGGTTTCCACTTTTTTTCCACAGCTTCTATCAGTTATGATGGTAGAGGTATTTATCTAGATGGACAATTTTGTGGAGGATATGAAAAAGAATAGTTGTAAGATAAAGGGATATAGGAAGGAGGTGTGTAAAATAGTTTAAGTTTTCGTTTGGGATTAGGAAGAGAGACTAGATTAGATTCAAAAGTGAAATTAGTTTATATTTTATATCCCAGAAATGGCGTAGTAGATCGGAAAACAATCCAAATTTAGTGCAATCAAAATTTTCTTCATTAATTCATAGGCACTGACACTCTTAAAATATTAAATCTATAAATAATACAAATCCTGAAGCCTTAAACTTAATTCAGAAGAAATTTTTACATTAAACATATGTTCGCAATAAAATACTTTGAGAAACATAATTTTTAAAAATTTTATTTCTTCAATAACTTTTTATTAAATCAATTTATTACTTTTTTTTAGTGTAACCATTTTCTATTACAAATATCCTCAGCCTGGATTCCTTTCTTGCCCATTTTTATTCAAAACAAGTAAAATTTATTACCTTCATTTATATTTGCAAAAAATATAAAATTAATATAAATTTAAATTAACTTACCCAAATATTATATTTTTATTTATATATTGAAAATTTTTTGGCTAACAGCTGCTCATTTTTATTTGCCACTTATCACTTTTTAATATTCAAAGTCATATTATTTTAACTGGAAGTTTTTAGATTATCCCCCCAAAAAAACTGAATAGAACAAAGGAAACCCAAAAGAGCAGCAACACATCAAATTTATTATGCAAATATTACAATATAATTTTGTAAAACACAAATCATATGCATAATTGAAGATTTTTGCTGAAAATAACCAGAAGGGATTCGCAAAAAATGGAATACAAAATTCAACACCAGAAAATCTCTTTCAAAATAAAAGTGTGTAAATATTTTCCTTGTAACCTTTAAAATTTTGTTTACAGATATTTTGCGGGAAAATTGCGTCAAAAGCAGATAAACATCTAATAAAATATTAAAATCATGTTTTGCAAATAAGGATATACATACAATTTAAATAAATAAATTTAAAGCATTCGCAGGCTTTAAAACTACGATAAATTTTTGGAAAATTTCTTGAAAAAAATTTTCGATCTGAAATTTTTTATAGAAAATTTTTGACACACACTTTTTCCATTGAAAAATTTTAATTAAAAATTTCTCTATAAAAAATTTTCGATATAAAATTTAAATCTAAATCGATACAAAATTTCTTCTATAGAAAAAATTTCGACACAAAATTTCTTCTATAGAAAAAATTTCGACATAAAATTTTTTCTATAGAAAAAATTTCGATACAAAATTTTTTCTATAGAAAAAATTTTTATATAAAATTTTTTTTTTTTTTAAATCTCTGTTACATTAATAAATAAATGTAACAGGTTTGGGATCAAATGCAAATACACTTCTTCTTGAATAAAATTTTTTCTATAGAAAAAATTTCGATATAAAATTTTTTCTATACAAAAAATTTCGATATAAAATTTTTTCTATATAAAAAATTTCGATATAAAATTTTTTCTTTTGAAAAAATTTCGATATAAAATTTTTTCATAACAAAAATTTTGACACAAAATTTTTTCTATAAAACAATTTTCGATATAATTTTGTCTTTAGACAAATTTCGATATAAATTTTTTCCATAGAAAAATTTTCGATATAAAATTCTTTCCATAGAAAAATTTTCGATACAAAATTTTTTTTCTATAGAAAAATGTTCGATATAAAATTTTTTCCATAGAAACATTTTCAATCAAAAATTTGTTCTGTGGAAAATATTTTCGATATAAAATTTTTTCCATAGAAAAATTTTTGATATAAAATTTTTTCAATAGAAAAATTTTCTGGGCAAATTTTTTTTTTATAAAAAAATTTTCGATATAAAATTTTTTATATAGAAAAATTTTCAATCAAAAATTTTTTCGATAGAAAATATTTAAGATATATAATTTTTTTTTAGAAAAAATTTTAGATATATAATTTCATGCACAAAATTTTCAGATATAAAATTTTTTCTATAGAAAAATTTTCGATTTTATTTTTTCTATAAAAAAATTTTTGATATAAAATTGTTTCTATAGAAAAAATTTCTATAAAAAATTTTAATCTAAATCGAAATAAAATTTTTTCTATAGAAAAAATTTCGATATAAAACTTTTTCTTTAGAAAAATGTTCGATATAAAATGTTCATCAGATATACAATTTTTTCTACAGAAAAATTTTCGATTTTATTTGTTCAATAAAAAAATTTTCGATATAAAATTGTTTCTATAGAAAAAATTTTTATATAAAATTTTAATCTAAATCGAAATAAAATTTTTTCTATAGAAAAAATTTCAATGCAAAAATTTTTTCAATAGACAAAATTTCGATATAAAAATTTTTGTATGAAAATTTTTTCGATTAAAAAATTTTTCTATGGAAAAATTTTCCATTTAAAATTTTTTTCTATAGAAAAAGTTTTTATCGAAAATTTTTCTATAGAAAAAAATTTTATATCAAAAATTTTTCTTTAAGAAAAATTGTATATAAAAAATTTGTTTTTAACATAAGTTTTACATCGAAAATTTTTCTATACAAAAAGCTTCATATCGAAAAGTTTTCTATACAAAATTTTTACATCGAAAATTTTTCTGCAGAAAAAATTTTACATCGAAAATTTTTCTGCAGAAAAAATTTACATCGAAAATTTTTCTATACAAAAACTTTAATATCGAAAATTTTTCTATAGACAAATTTTATATTGAACATTTTTTTTTAAAAATTTCATAGCCAAACTTTTATTATGAAAATTTTTCTATAGCAAAAATTTTATATCGAAAATTTTTTTAAAGAATAAGATTTATATGATAAACTTTTCTTTAGAAAAAATTTTAGATCGAAAATTTTTCTATAGAAAAAATTGTATATCAAAAATGTGTCTATACAAAAATTTTATACCGTAAATTTTTCTATAGAAAAAATTTGTTATCGAAAAATTTTCGATATAAATTTTTTTCTAAAGAAAAATTGTCGAGAAAAATTTTTTCTATGGAAAAATTTTCGATATAAAATTTTTTCTATAGAAAAATTTTCGATATTAAGTTTTTTCTATAAAAAAATTTTCGATATTAATTTTTTCCATTGAAAAAATTTCGATATTAAGTTTTTTCTATAAAAAAATTTTCGATATTAATTTTTTCCATTGAAAAAATTTCGATATAAAATTTTCTATATAAAAAATTTCGATATAAAATTTTGAAATAAAATTTTTTCTATAGAAAAAATATCAATATAAAATTTTTTCTATAGAAAAAATTTCGTTATAAATTTTTTTCTATAAAAAAATTTTTTCTATAGAAAAATTTTTGATATAAAATTTTTTCTTAGGAAAATTTTTCCACATAAAATTTTTTCTACTGAAAAATGTTCGATATAAATTTTTTCTACAGAGAAACTTTTGATATAAAATTTTTTCTATAGAAAAATTTTCGAAATAAAATATTTTCTATAATAAAATTCTCGATATAAAGATTTTTCTACAGAAAAATTTTTGAAACAAAATTTTTTCTACAGAAAAATTGAAAATTATAGAAAATTTTTTGACATAAAATTTTTTCTTGTATATA
Organism: Stomorhina lunata; assembly: GCA_933228675.1. Lineage (NCBI taxonomy): Eukaryota > Metazoa > Arthropoda > Insecta > Diptera > Rhiniidae > Stomorhina > Stomorhina lunata. Next base: position 106,004,647 of record OW121741.1, read on the forward strand.
AAAATTTTTTTATATAAAATTTTTCTTTAGAAAAATTGTCAATATAAAATTATTTGGACTGAAAAATTTTCGATACAAAATTTTTTCTCTAAGAAAATTTTAGATATAAAATTGTTTCTATAGAAAAATTTTCAACATAAAATTGTTTTTATAGAAAAATTTGCGATATAAAATTGTTTCTATAGAAAAATTTTCGATATAAAATTTTTTCTATAGAAAAAATTTCGATATAAAATTTTTTCTATAGAAAAATTTTCGATATAAAATTTTTGCTATAGAAAAAATTTCGATATAAAATTTTTTCTATAGAAAAATTTTCGATATAAAATTTTTTCTATAGAAAAATTTTCGATATAAAATTTTTTCTATAGAAAAATTTTCGATATAAATTTTTTTCTATAGAAAAAATTTCGATATAAAATTTTTTCTATAGAAAAATGTTCGATATAAAATTTTTTTCAATAGAAAAATTTTCGATATAGAAATTTTCTATAGAAAAATTTTCGATATAAAATTTTTTCTATAGTAACATTTTTGATATAGAATTTAAATATAAAACGATCTAACATTTTTTTCTCTAGAAAATTCTTAGATATAAAATTTTTTTTATACAAAATTTTTCTATATAAATTTTTTTCTATAGAATAATTTTCAATATAAAGTTTTTTCTATAGAAAATTTTTCGATATAAAATTTTTTCTATGGAAACATTTTCGATATAGAATTTAAATAGAAAACGATATAACATTTTATCTCTAGAATATTGTTAGACTTAAAATTTTTTCTATAGAAAAATTTTCCAAATACAATTTTTTCTACAAAAAAATTTCCGATATAAAATTTTTTCTATAGAAAAATTTTCGATATAAAATTTTTGCTATAGAAAAAATTTCGATATAAAATTTTTTCTATAGAAAAATTTTCGATATAAAATTTTTTCTATAGAAAAATTTTCGATATAAAATTTTTTCTATAGAAAAATGTTCGATATAAAATTTTTTTCAATAGAAAAATTTTCGATATAGAAATTTTTCTATAGAAAAATTTTCGATATAAAATTTTTTCTATAGTAACATTTTTGATATAGAATTTAAATATAAAACGATCTAACATTTTTTTCTCTAGAAAATTCTTAGATATAAAATTTTTTTTATACAAAATTTTTCTATATAAATTTTTTTCTATAGAATAATTTTCAATATAAAGTTTTTTCTATAGAAAAATTTTCGATATAAAATTTTTTCTATGGAAACATTTTCGATATAGAATTTAAATAGAAAACGATATAACATTTTATCTCTAGAATATTGTTAGACTTAAAATTGTTTCTATAGAAAAATTTTCCATATACAATTTTTTCTACAAAAAAATTTCCGATATAAAATTTTTTCTATAGAAAAATTTTCGATATAAAATTTTTTCTATAGAAACATTTTCGATATAGAATTTAAATAGAAAACGATATAACATTTTATCTCTAGAATATTGTTAGACTTAAAATTTTTTCTATAGAAAAATTTTCAATATAAAATTTTTTCTACAAAAAAATTTCCGATATAAAATTTTTTCTATAGAAAAATTTTCGATATAAAATTTTTTCTATAGAAACATTTTTGATATAGAAGTTAAATATAAAACGATATAATATTTTTCCTCTGGAAAATTCTTAGATATAAATTTTTTTTATACAAAATTTTTCTACATAAAATTTTTTTCTATAGAAAATTTTTCGATTTAAAATCTTTTCTATCGAAAAAAATAGAAAATGTTTCCATACCAAATTTTTTCGAATGAAAAATTTTCGATATGTCCTGTCTTGTCCAAATATTTTTTTGTTTTTTTAAATGAACTCAACAACTAAATTCTTATAATTAAAACTGTCCTTTTATAAACAAATTTATTCTATTTGTTATTTAATCCTTAAATTATTTCGTTAAAAAGTATTGCCTTAAAAGGATTTTCATTTATTTATATATTTTTTTGTTGTATAATTTTAATAGTAAAACTATTGCAATAAATAACACCTGTGAAATGTACGAAAAGGATGTGCAGGATGAAGAAAGAATCCTTTATAATATAAATACTGTTATAATTCATTCTAGTTTATGTTATTATATTGTAGTTTCTCTTGCTCCTCTAAGTTATTGTGTTGTATTTTAATACTCTCAGTTTTTTTTCCTAAAATTATGTATTATTTTTTCAGCCATATTTAAAAAAAAAAAAACTCATGTTTTATTTCAGGGAAGTTTTTTATTTGTTGATGATGTTCCAAATGAAATATAAAAAACAAAAACTATGGCTTCATCCTGCTTTAACTGCTTAAACTTTCAAGTACACTTTCAGTTAAACTACTCCACATTCAATGACTCTGACTACGATGCTCTCGTAGAGCTCTGGCTGGTAGCTTCAGCAATGTCCTGGCTAAAGACCCTAGGAACATTGGAACATTCTGTAGAGGAGCTTTGAAGGGAATCAAAATAAAAAAGTACCAAGTATTGCTTGTTAGTTTAAACATTTTTTTATTTATATGCTTTTTTCCGAGATATATAGTACAAGTATATTTTAAATAGGTTTTTTTTTAGTTTTGCATTTTTTATGTTTTGAATTTTTAAACAGTTTAAAAAAATAGAACTACAATATTTTCATTTGGGGGCGTAACAAGTAGATTTATGTTGTAGATTTATGTTAGTTTCATTTTATAGTTATGCAATGGCGGAGCTATGAAATTTTCGCAACAAAAAATTTTGTATAGAAATTTTTATCACAAAAATGTTTATAATAAAAAATATTCTATAAAAACATTTTTGAAACTAAAAATTTTCTATAGAAAAATATTTATCACAAAAATTTTTTTATAGAAAAATTTTAATAACAAAAAATTTTTTATAGAAAAATTTTTGTAACTACAGATTTTCTAAAGAAACATTTTTCTATAGAAAAATTTTTATCACGAAAGATTTTCTTCAGAAAAATTTGTCTATAGAAAATTTGTCTGACGAAAAATTTTTATAACAAAAAATTTTTATAACGAAAATTTTCTATAGAAAAATTTTTATAACAAAATATATCCTATAGAAACATTTTTATAACAAAAATAATTTTTTATAACGAAAAATTTTCTATAGAAAAATTTTTATAACGAAAAATTTTCTATAGAAAAATTTTTATAACGAACATTTTTCTATAGAAAAATTTTTATAACGAAAAATTTTCTATAGAAAAATTTTTATAACGAAAAATTTTCTATAGAAAAATTTTTATAACGAAAAATTTTCTATAGAAAAATTTTTATAACGAAAAATTTTCTATAGAAAAATTTTTATAACGAAAAATTTTCTATAGAAAAATTTTTATAACGAAAAATTTTCTATAGAAAAATTTTTATAACGAAAAATTTTCTATAGAAAAATTTTTATAACGAAAAATTTTCTATAGAAAAATTTTTATAACGAAAAATTTTCTATAGAAAAATTTTTATAAAGAAAAATTTTCTACAGAAAAATTTTTATAACGAAAAATTTTCTATAAAAAATGTTTATAACGAAAAATTTTAATAACGAAAAATTTTCTATAGAAAAATTTTTATAACGAAAAATTTTCTATAGAAAAATTTTTATAAAGAAAAATTTTCTACAGAAAAATTTTTATAATGAAAAATTTTCTATAAAAAATGTTTATAACGAAAAATTTTAATAACGAAAATTTTTCTATAGAAACAATTTTTTAACAAAAATTTTCTATAGAAAAATTTTTATAACGAAAAATTTTTAATAACGAAAAATTTTTATAACAAAAAATTTCCTATAGAAAAATTTTTCATAACAAAGTTTTTATAACGAAAAATTTTCTATAGAAAAATCTTTATAACGAAAAATTTTCTATAGCAAAATTTTTATAACGAAAAATTTTCTATAGAAAAATGTTTATAACGAAAAATTTTAATAACGAAAATTTTTCTATAGAAAAAATTTTTTAACAAAAATTTTCTATAGAAAAATTTTTATAACGAAAAATTTTTAATAACGAAAAATTTTTATAAAAAAAATTTTCTATAGAAAAATTTTTATAAAGACAAATTTCTAAATTTTTATGACAAAAAAATTTTTACAGATAATTTTTCAAAACGACAAATTTTGTATAAAGGAATTTTTAAAACGAAAAATCTTTTATTGAAAAATTTTTTATAACGAAAAATTTTCTATAGAAAAATTTTTATAACGACATTTTCTATAAAAAATTTTAAAAACGAAAACTTTTTTATACAGATATTTTTATAATGAACAAATTTCTATATAAAAATTTTTATAACTCAAAATTTTCTAGATAAATTTATATAACAATAAATTTTCTAAAGAAAAATTTTTATAACGAAAAATCGTCTACAAAAGAAATTTATAATGAAAAACTTAGTATAGAAAAATTTTTATAGCGAAAAATTTTCTATAGAAAAATTTTTATAACGAAAAATTTTGTATAGAAAAATTTTTATAACTGAAAATTGTGTAAAGAAAATTTTTTAACGAAAAATTTTCTATAGAAAAATTTTTTAAAAGAAAAATTTTCTTCAGAAAAATTTGAGCAACGAAAATCTTTAAAACGAAAAGTTTTTTAACGACAATTTTTAAAACGAAAAAAATTTGTAAAAAAAAATTTTATATAGAAAAATTTTTATAACGAAAAATTGTGTACAGAAAAATTTTTTCTAACTTTTTTCATAAGAAACATTTTTAAAAGAAACAATTTTCTATAAAAAAATTTTTACTATGAAAAATTTTCTATCATTTTTAGAAAAAATGTTGAACGAAAAATTTTCTTTAGAAAAATTTGTATAGCAAAAATTTTGTATAAACAATTTTTTATAACGAAAAATTTTTAACAGAAATTTTTTTGGTAACGAAAAATTTTCTATAGAAAATTTTTTATAACCAAAAACTATGAAAAATTGTCTAAAGAAAATTTTTTATAACGAAATATTTTTTAAGAAAATTATTTATAACGAAAAATTTTCTTAAGAAAATTATTTATTATGAAAAATTTTTTATAGAGAATTTTTTATACTGAGAATTTTCTATAGACAATTTTTTTTTAACGAAAAATTTCTATAGAATAATTTTTGTAACGAAAAATAGATTTTTTAGATAGAAAAATTTTTTATATAGAAAAATTTTTATAACGAAAAATATTTTATAGCTAATTTTTTATAACAAAAATTTTCTATAGAAAATTTTTTATAACGAAACATTTTCTATAGAAAAATTTTTATAACGAAAAATTTTCAATAGAAAATTTTTTATAACGAAAAATTTTCTAAAGAAAATTTTTTATAACGAAAAATTTTCTATAGAAAATTTTTTACATTAAACAATTTTTTAAAGAAAAATTATTTATGACAAAAAATTTTCTGTTGAAAAATTTTTGTAACGAAAAATTTTGTATAGGAAAATTAGTAAAACGAAATATTTTCTATATGAAAATTTGTATAACGAAATATTTTCTATAGAAAAGTTTTTATAAAGAAATATAGAAACATTTTTTGAAAAAAAAAAAAAAATCTATAAAAAATTGTTCCATTGAAAATTTTCTATCAAAGTTATTCTATCGAAAATTTTCTATAAAAACTGTTCCATCAAAAATTTTCTATAATAATATATATATAATATATAATATATAATATAATTTTCTCTAAAAATTTGTTTAATTAAAATTTGTTTATAAAAAGTTGTTCCATCAAAATTTTTTTATCAAAAAAAGATCTATTTTTTTTTTTAATTTTCTATAAAAAATTCTTCTATCGGAAATTTTCTAAAAAAAAAATTTCAGTCGAAAATTTTCAATACAAAATTCTTCTATCGAATATTTTTTTAACAAAACTGTTCTTTCAAAAATTTTCTATAAAAAATTCTTCTATAGAAAATTTTCCACAGAATATTGATCTATCAAAAATTTACTATAAAAATTATTATATCGAAAATTTTCTATAAAAAAATTGCTCTATCGAAAATTTTCTATAAAAAATTGTTCCATCGAAAATTTTCTACAAAAAAATTCTACAATCAAAACTTTTGTATAAAAAATTGTTTTATCGAAAAGTTTTGTTTACAAAAATTTTCTATAAAAATTATTTGTATCTAAAAATTTTCTATAAAAAATTCTTCTATCGAAAATTTTCTATAAAAATTTTTCTATCGAAAATCTTCAATATAAAATTCTTCTATGGAACATTTCTTAAGAAAACTGTTCTTTCGAAAATTTTCTATAAAAAATTGTTCTATCGAAAATTTTCTATAAAAAATTGTTTTATCGAAAATTTTCTATAAAAAATTGTTCTATCGAAAAGTTTCGTTTACAAAAATTTTCTATAAAAATTATTTTTTTCTAAAAATTTTCTATAAAAAATTCTTCTGTCTAAAAAAAATTTTTCAGTCGAAAATTTTCAATATAAAATTCTTTTATCAAATATTTTCTTAACAAAACTGTTCTTTCGAAAATTTTCTATATAAAATTGTTCTACCAAAAATTTTCTATAAAAAATTCTTCTATCGAAAATTTTCCACAGAAAATTGTTCTATCAAAAATTTACTATAAAAATTGTCCTTTCGAAAATTTTTCTATAAAAAATTGCTCTATCGAAAATTTTCTATAAAAAATTGTTCCTTCGAAAATTTTATATAAAAAATTGTTCCGTCGAAAATATTCTATAAAAAATTGTTCTACCAATAATTTTCTATAAAAAATTGTCAAATCAAAATTTTCTAAAAAAAATAGTTTTTTCAAAAATTTTCTATAAAGAATGTTTCTATCGAAAATTTTCTATAGAAACTTGTTTTAACGAAAATTTTCTATAAAAATTCTTCTATCAAAAGTTGTTCTATCAAAAATTCTCAATAAAAAATAGTTCTTTCGAAAATTTTATGTAAAAAATTTTTCTATCGAAATTCTATAAAAAAAACGTTTCTATTAAAAATTAAAAAAAAATTCTTCTATCGAAATTTTTCTATAGAAAATTGTTCTATCAAAAATTTTCCATAAAAAATTGTTTTTTCGAAAATTTTCTATCAAAAATTGTTCTATCAAAAATTTTCCATAACAAATGATTTTTTCGAAAATTTTATATAAAAAATTCTTCTATCGAAATTCTATCAAAAACTTTTCTAAAAAAACTCTTCTATAAAAAATTGTTCTATCGAAAATTTTTATTAAAAATTGTTGTAACGAAAATTTTCTATTTGATTTAACAAAATTTTTTAAACAATTTTTGAAATTTTCTATAAAAACTTTTCAATAACAAATTTTGTATCGACGTTTTTGATAGTGCTTTAGCCCCTTCCTATTTAGTTCAGTCTCCGCCCCTGTGATTTCATCTTTGTTATTTTTTGCCAGATTGCATTCATTGTCTTTTTTTTTCAAACATTTCGCTTATATATTATGAAGGTAGTCAGTTGTTTTTAAAATGCAAATTTCTTCCCTTGCATTCGCTTTGGAGGTAGTCACTCTTTTATTTCCTTAGGATTTTCATATTAAATATTTTATTTTGAGCATTTTTCTTATTTCCTTTGGTTATGTTTTAGTATTTTAAGTACTTTTTTTTTTTTGTTAGATGCTATTTGGCCCAGATGAATGTTATGTAATCCTCTTGTTAAATGAATTTGATATTAGATTTTGCTAAAATGAATGGAAGATTAGTATGCAATTACTTAAGGCAAGTTCAAGTGGGCGATTTAGGTGATATATCTTTTTTGTAGTTCTAAAGACTTTTAATATCAAAATCGTTCTGAAACAGACATCTCGATCTATATATACCCCTGTGTGTATATTTTTGGTTATATCTGCTTTAATACTTCATTATATCTACGTTCTTTAATCCTCTTAACAAAACCCAAAAAGTCTTATTTTTTAAAATTGTCTGCTAATTATAGAGAAACAAAGTTAATGTCCTACTTTAATTTAATTAAAAATATTTCGCCTCATTCTTGAATTTCCAACATCCCACATTCGTAAATGAAAAATGTGTATTCCATTTGTGAAAAATAATTACGAAGACATTTCACATTTTGTGAAATCTAATAATAGTTTTAGTTAATTTATAGTTTTGGACATCTTTCATCATAATTATCATTACCACAACCATAATACAACAGCAGTAGCAGCAGCTGCAGCACTTAGTCCTAGATACATGTTGAACTTGTAGTCGTCGAATGCCTGACTGGGCATTTGGCGTTGCTGCTGCTGCTGTTGGTTTCATGCAATCATTGAGTAGTTGTAGTCATAATAACATCTCTTAAATTGTTGATCTATTGTTATGACAGCTCATCAACTGTCATCACATTTGACACATTCCAACCATGCAATAATAGTCGTCTCAGTCGATAGATGTGAGAATGTTTGTATATATTTTCTGTTTTTGCCAAATGATACATATGTTTGTATGCTTGTATCTCTGTATGTAAGAATCGGGTATAACAACCAAAACCAACTAGACTAAATATCTTAAAATATAGTAATTTCGGCTCGACTGTAGCATTAGCAGTTTTTAAGAATAACCCAGCAAAATTTTTTAGACAAAATTTTCGATGCAAAAATTTTTTGTATAAAAACTTTCGATTGAATAATTTTTTTAATAAAAATTTTCGATAGAACAATTTTTTATAGAAAATTTAAGCTACAACAATTTTTTTAAAGAAAATTTTTGAAAGAACATTTTTTTAAAGAAAATTTTCTATAGAACAATTTTTAAGAAAATTTTCAAAAGAAATTGTACTTTATAGAAAATTTTAATAGAAAATTTTCTATCGAATAATTTTTTATAAAACATTTAGAAAATTTTCTATAAATCAATTTTTGTAGAAAATTTTCGTTAGAAAAATTTTTTATAGAAAATTTTCCCTAGAACAATTTTTTATAGAAAATTTTCCCTAGAACAATTTTTTATAGAAAATTTTCCCTAGAACAATTTTTTATAGAAAATTTTCGATAGAAGAATTTTTTTAGAAAACGTTGGATAAAACAATTTTTACAGAAAAATTTAAAAGAACAATTTTTTATAAAAAAATTTTTTATTGACCATTTTTTATAGAAAATTTTTGATAGAACAATTTTTTTATAGAAAATTTTCAATAGAACAATTTTATAGAACATTTTGATGGAATTACTTTCAATAAAAAAATTTCTATAGAACATTTCACGCAAAATTTTTGACAGAACAATTTTGATAAAATATTTGAAAATTTTTGAAGATTTTGAAAATTTTTGTTAGAACAATTACTTGTAGAAAAATTTTGATGAAAGAATTTTTATAGAAAATTTTCTATAGAACAATATTTAATAGAAAATTTTCTATAGAAGAATATTTTTTAGAAAATTTTCGATAGAAAAATTTTGTATAGAAAATTTTCCAAAGAATAATTTTTTAAAAAAGAATCTCAATAGAACAATTTTTAATAAATAGAAATTTTCTATAGAATAATTTTTATAGAAATTTTTGATATATAAATTTTTAAGAGAAAATTTTCGATAGAAAACTTTTTATTGAAAATTTTCGATAGAACAATTTTTTATAGAAAGTTTTCAAAGAACAATTTTTTGTAGAAAATTTTTGATGGAACAATTTGATATAGAAATTTTTTTATAAAAAAAATTTCTATAGAAGAATTTGTTTAGAAAATTTTTAATGAAACAATTTTCGATAGAAAATTTTTTATAGAAAATTTTCGATGGAACAATTTTTTATAGAGAATTTTGGATAGAACAATTTTTTATAAACAAATTTTCCAAAGAACAATTTTTTATAGATATTCCATAGAAAATGTGTGTTTAAAATTTTCGATAAAACAATTTTTTATAGAAAATTTTCGTTAGAACAATTTTTTATAGAAAATTTTCGATAACAATTTTTTAAAGAAAATTTTCAATAGAAAATTTTTAAAGAAAATTTTCAATAGAAAATTTTTTTATAGAAAATTTTCAATAGAACAATTTTTTATAGAAAATTTTCGATTGACCAGTTTTTTATTAAAATTTTTGATAGAACAATTTTTAATAGAAAATTTTCGATAGAACAATTTTTAAAGAAAATTTTGGACAGAACAGTTTTCTATAGAAAATTTTGAAAGAACAATTTTTATTAGAAAATTTTGGATAAAATAATTTTTCACAGAAAACCTTACAAGAACAATATTTTATCGAAAATTTTCGACAGAACAGTTTTTTAATAAAATTTTTAATTGTAAAATTTTTTATAGAAAATTTTACAGAGAACAATTTTTTATAGAAAATTTTCGATAGAACATTTTTTATAGAAATTTTACGATAGAAAAATTTTTTATAGAAATTTTTCGATAGAACAATTTTTTATAGAAAACTTTTACAGAACAATTTTTATAGAAAATTTTCGATGGAACAATCCCTATCAAAAATTTTCGATGAAATAATTTTTTATCGAAAATTTTCAATAGAACAATTTTTTATAGAGAATTTTCTAGAGAATAATTTTTTATAAATCATTTTCGATAGAATAATTTTTAATAGAAAATTTTCTATAAAACAATATTTTATAGACAATCTTCAAGAGAACAATTTTTTTATCAAAAATTTTGATGGAACAATTTTTTAAAGAAAATTTTCGAAAGAAAAATTTTTTATAGAAAATTTTCGATTAAATAATTTTTTATAGAAAATTTTCAATACAAAAAATTTTTAAAAGAAAATTTTCGGTAAAACAATTTTTTAAACAAAACATTTTTTTAAACAAAACAATTTTTATAGAAAATTTTCCATAGAACAAGTTTTTATTGAAAATTTTCGAAAGAATTATTTTTTATTAAAAATTTTCAATGGAACAATTTTTTTAGAAAATATTCGATGGAACAATTTTTTAAAGAAAATTTTCGATTGAACCATTTTTTATAGAAAATTTTCTATGGAACAATTTTTTATGGAAAATTTTCTATGGAACAATTTTTTATAGAAAATTTTCAATAGAAAAATTTTGATATACAAATTTTTTTATAGACAATCTTTGAAAGAACAATTTTTATAGAAAATTTTCAATAGAATAATTTTTTATAGAAAATTTTCGATGGAAAATTTTTTTGTACAAAAGTTTCGGTAGAACAATTTTTATAAAAAATTTCTATAGAAATATTTTATATAGAAAAATTCCGATATTTTTAGCAAAAAAATTTTGATAGAACAATTTTTTTTTTAGAAAATTTTTGAAGGAACAACTTTTGATAGAAAATTTTCTATAGAACAATTTTTTATAGAAAATTTTCCGTAAAACAATATTTTATAGAATATTTTCGAAAAAATATTTTTTTATAGAAAATTTTCGATGGATCAATTTTTTAAAGAAAATTTTCGATTGAACAATTTTTTACAGAAAATTTTCTATGGAACAATTTTTTATAGAAAATTTTCTATGGAACAATTTTGAATAGAAAATTTTCAATAAAACAATTTTTTATAGAAACTTTTCGAAATAAAAATTTTTTGTAGAAAATTTTTGAAAGAACAATTTTTTATAGAAAATTTTCGGTAGAACAATTTTTTACAGAAAATTGTCGTTGGAAAATTTTTTTCTAGAAAAGTTTCGGTAGAACAATTTTTATAAAAAATTTTCTATAGAAATATTTTATATAGAAAAATTCCGATATTTTTAACAAAAAATTTTTGATAGAACAATTTTTTTTTTTTTAATTTTTGAAGGAACAATTTTTTATAGAAAATTTTCGATGGAACAACTTTTGATAGAAAATTTTCTATAGAACAATTTTTTATAGAAAATTTTCCATAAAACAATATTTTATAGAATATTTTCGAAAAAATATTTTTTTTTTTAGAAAATTTTCGATAGAATAATTTTTTATAGAAAATTTTCGATAGAATAGTATTTTATAGAAAATTTTCGATGGTATAATTTTTTATAGAAAATTTTCGATAGAACTATTTTTTACAGAAAATTTTCCATTGAACAATTTTTTAAAAAAAATTTTCGATTGAACAATTTTTTATAGAAAATTTTACATATAACAATTTTTATAGAAAATTTTCGATATAAAAAATGTTAATAGAAAATTTTGAATGAAACAATTTTTAATAGAAAATTTTCGATTGAACAATTTTTTATAAAAAATTAAAAAAAAATTTCGATAAAAAATTTTTGTTCGAAATATTCGATAGAAAAATGATGATATTAAACTTTTTTTAGCAAAATTAAGACTCAGAAATACTCTAAGACACAGACTAAAGTATGAAACACAATTGGAACGAACGACCAATTTGTCGGAACTAATATTCGTCGTTAGAAATAGAACATATGGGTTTATATGAAAGTGCTCACAATAGATGCGTACGACGAAATTCGTCGTGCGTATCGAATAGTGCGATAGGTTTATTTCATACGCAGACGAACCACGATTAAACTGGTTTAGAGTGGCTGTATTTCTATTTCTGTTGTTAAATATTAGAAATTATATGTGTTTTTGTAAAAAATGGTCACCTTATAAATTGTAAACAAAAAAATAATTATTTCAAATAAAATTAATTAAATATTTTCTTTTTGTGAAAAAATTAAAGAATAAAATAAAAAAAATTGCAAATGTTGTGAGTGCGCGATATATACGAAAGTGTGTGTAATTTGTGCTAATGAAAAATAAACAAAAATGGCGTCAGCAACGTTTATTCGTCCCAAATGTGTTCAATGGACGAATATACAAGACGAATTTTTAAAGCAGAATTCGTCGTGCTGGACGAAATTTGTCATTCGTCCCAATTGTGTTTCTACCTTAAGATATAGACCTTGACAAGACATAGACTTAGTCATATTTTTATAGACTCAGACATACTCTAAGACATAGACTAAGATATAGACCTAGACACAGGTTAAGACACAGTCTTAGTTATAGAGTGAGACTAGGACAAATACTAAGGCTAAGACATACACTAAGTATAGACAAAGGTATTGACTCAATGCTTAAAAATTCACTGGGTTATCGTCTGCTACTCCAAAAAAAAAACTGACAATTTTTCTTAAACATTGTGTCTGTTTAATAAAATAGTTTTTCTTTTTGATTTTTTGCCTTTAACTATTTTCCATCGTCTAGCTTCTCCTGCTCTAGCAAAAGAAACAGAAAACAGACGAACGAACCAAACCGTCTTATGTTTGTGACAAAAGACTTTTAGTTTGGCTTAATTACATTTAATGATGCGTAATGTGCCACTAAATGCAACAATTTACTTCAACTGCTTCATTTTCACATATGTACGAGTACGAGTACGAGTATGTATCTACGACTAAATATAAGAACAATATTTAGGTGGAATGAAGGAACATCTCTCATCAAACACATAAAAGCATATCAGTCAGGAATGGGGAGGTAAATAGCTTAAGGTTATGGCAAGACAACAAATGAAATGGTTTGTGTTAATGTTATTATAACCAAGAAATTGTCAGTTACTTATAAAATAACTGAAGAAGGAGGAAGGAAATAAAAAAACTTTTTTTGTGGTTTTCGAGACGTACGCACTCGTTAATTAACAAAGAAGTTACGAGTTGTAGAAATATCTTTAACCATTTTTGGTTAAATAGGAAAAATTAACTAAATAGGAGTATGACAAGGCAGAATGACAGAGATAATGGCTTTAATATGAAATTTGAGTTTTTGATATATTGTTTTAATAAAAGGTTAGTTTTCGAGCTTTTTAGAAAAAATGAGGTATAAAATACAAATTTTGAAAAAGAAAACAAAAACTTTGGTCACCAAAAGTCTTTGATTTAATTTAAAAAGTTTAGCCCTATTGTTTTATGGTCAATTAATCTATTTAACAGTTCTTTTTATATATTCCAAACATTTTTGTATTTCTTAAAAGGTTCAAATGAATGTTCACAAGCAAATGTTTGTTGCCAAATTTTCCGTTATTTGTTTAATTTATAAACTTTCAAATATCCTTTACCTATTTTGGTGAAATCATAAATAACAAAACACCTACTTTCGGTACAAATTCAATTATTTGAACATTTGGGAGACAAAATCCGCATAAATCCAAAAGTAAACACATAAAACACAAAGCCATAGAGTAAAAATATGTTATACTAGTCAATACGACTATGCAAGACCCTACATATCAAAAATAACATAACCTCGAATGGGTTAAGACATAGACTAATAGATAGACTAAGACATAGACTAAGACAAAGACTAAGACATAGACTAAGACATAGACTAAGACATAGACTAAGACATAGACTAAGACATAGACTAAGACATAGACTAAGACATAGACTAAGACATAGACTAAGACATAGACTAAGACATAGACTAAGACATAGACTAAGACATAGACTAAGACATAGACTAAGACATAGACTAAGACATAGACTAAGACATAGACTAAGACATAGACTAAGACATAGACTAAGACATAGACTAAGACATAGACTAAGACATAGACTAAGACATAGACTAAGACATAGACTAAGACATAGACTAAGACATAGACTAAGACATAGACTAAGACATAGACTAAGACATAGACTAAGACATAGACTAAGACATAGACTAAGACATAGACTAAGACATAGACTAAGACATAGACTAAGACATAGACTAAGACATAGACTAAGACATAGACTAAGACATAGACTAAGACATAGACTAAGACATAGACTAAGACATAGACTAAGACATAGACTAAGACATAGACTAAGACATAGACTAAGACATAGACTAAGACATAGACATAGACTAAGACATAGACTAAGACATAGACTAAAACATAGACAACGACATAGACTAAGACATAGACTAAGACATAGACTAAGACATAGACTAAGACATAGACTAAGACATAGACTAAGACATAGACTAAGACATAGACTAAGACATAGACTAAGACATAGACTAAGACATAGACTAAGACATAGACTAAGACATAGACTAAGACATAGACTAAGACATAGACTAAGACATAGACTAAGACATAGACTAAGACATAGACTAAGACATAGACTAAGACATAGACTAAGACATAGACTAAGACATAGACTAAGACATAGACTAAGACATAGACTAAGACATAGACTAAGACATAGACTAAGACATAGACTAAGACATAGACTAAGACATAGACTAAGACATAGACTAAGACATAGACTAAGACATAGACTAAGACATAGACTAAGACATAGACTAAGACATAGACTAAGACATAGACTAAGACATAGACAAAGATATAGACTAAGATATAGACTAAGACATAGACTAAGACATAGACTAAGACATAGACTAAGACATAGACTAAGACATAGACTAAGACATAGACTAAGACATAGACTAAGACATAGACTAAGACATAGACTAAGACATAGAATAAGACATAGACTAAGACATAGACTAAGACATAGACTAAGACATAGACTAAGACATAGACTAAGACATAGACTAAGACATAGACTAAGACATAGACTAAGACATAGACTAAGACATAGACTAAGACATAGACTAAGATATAGACTAAGACATAGACTAAGACATAGACTAAGACATAGACTAAGACATAGACTAAGACATAGACTAAGACATAGACATAGACATAGACATAGACTAAGACATAGACTAAGACATAGACTAAGACATAGACTAAGACATAGACTAAGACATAGACTAAGACATAGACTAAGACATAGACTAAGACATAGACTAAGACATAGACTAAGACATAGACTAAGACATAGACTAAGACATAGACTAAGACATAGACTAAGACATAGACTAAGACATAGACTAAGACATAGACTAAGACATAGACTAAGACATAGACTAAGACATAGACTAAGACATAGACTAAGACATAGACTAAGACATAGACTAAGACATAGACTAAGACATAGACTAAGACATAGACTAAGACATAGACTAAGACATAGACTAAGACATAGACTAAGACATAGACTAAGACATAGACTAAGACATAGACTAAGACATAGACTAAGACATAGACTAAGACATAGACTAAGACATAGACTAAGACATAGACTAAGACATAGACTAAGACATAGACTAAGACATAGACTAAGACATAGACTAAGACATAGACTAAGACATAGACTAAGACATAGACTAAGACATAGACTAAGACATAGACTAAGACATAGACTAAGACATAGACTAAGACATAGACTAAGACATAGACTAAGACATAGACTAAGACATAGACTAAGACATAGACTAAGACATAGACTAAGACATAGACTAAGACATAGACTAAGACATAGACTAAGACATAGACTAAGACATAGACTAAGACATAGACTAAGACATAGACTAAGACATAGACTAAGACATAGACATAGACTAAGACATAGACATAGACTAAGACATAGACTAAGACATAGACTAAAACATAGACAACGACATAGACTAAGACATAGACTAAGACATAGACTAAGACATAGACTAAGACATAGACTAAGACATAGACTAAGACATAGACTAAGACATAGACTAAGACATAGACTAAGACATAGACTAAGACATAGACTAAGACATAGACTAAGACATAGACTAAGACATAGACTAAGACATAGACTAAGACATAGACTAAGACATAGACTAAGACATAGACATAGACTAAGACATAGACTAAGACATAGACTAAGACTAAGACATAGACTAAGACATAGACTAAGACATAGACTAAGACATAGACTAAGACATAGACTAAGACATAGACTAAGACATAGACTAAGACATAGACTAAGACATAGACTAAGACATAGACTAAGACATAGACTAAGACATAGACTAAGACATAGACTAAGACATAGACTAAGACATAGACTAAGACATAGACTAAGACATAGACTAAGACATAGACTAAGACATAGACTAAGACATAGACATAGACTAAGACATAGACTAAGACATAGACTAAGACATAGACAACGACATAGACTAAGACATAGACTAAGACATAGACTAAGACATAGACTAAGACATAGACTAAGACATAGACTAAGACATAGACTAAGACATAGACTAAGACATAGACTAAGACTAAGACTAAGACATAGACTAAGACATAGACTAAGACATAGACTAAGACATAGACTAAGACTAAGACATAGACTAAGACATAGACTAAGACATAGACTAAGACATAGACTAAGACATAGACTAAGACATAGACTAAGACATAGACTAAGACATAGACTAAGACATAGACTAAGACATAGACTAAGACATAGACTAAGACATAGACTAAGACATAGACTAAGACATAGACTAAGACATAGACTAAGACATAGACTAAGACATAGACTAAGACATAGACTAAGACATAGACTAAGACATAGACTAAGACATAGACTAAGACATAGACTAAGACATAGACTAAGACATAGACTAAGACATAGACTAAGACATAGACTAAGACATAGACTAAGACATAGACTAAGACATAGACTAAGACATAGACTAAGACATAGACTAAGACATAGACTAAGACATAGACAAAGATATAGACTAAGATATAGACTAAGACATAGACTAAGACATAGACTAAGACATAGACTAAGACATAGACTAAGACATAGACTAAGACATAGACTAAGACATAGACTAAGACATAGACTAAGACATAGACTAAGACATAGAATAAGACATAGACTAAGACATAGACTAAGACATAGACTAAGACATAGACTAAGACATAGACTAAGACATAGACTAAGACATAGACTAAGACATAGACTAAGACATAGACTAAGACATAGACTAAGACATAGACTAAGACATAGACTAAGATATAGACTAAGACATAGACTAAGACATAGACTAAGACATAGACTAAGACATAGACTAAGACATAGACTAAGACATAGACATAGACATAGACATATACTAAGACATAGACTAAGACATAGACTAAGACATAGACTAAGACATAGACTAAGACATAGACTAAGACATAGACTAAGACATAGACTAAGACATAGACTAAGACATAGACTAAGACATAGACTAAGACATAGACTAAGACATAGTCTAAGACATAGACTAAGACATAGACTAAGACATAGACTAAGACATAGACTAAGACATAGACTAAGACATAGACTAAGACATAGACTAAGACATAGACTAAGACATAGACTAAGACATAGACTAAGACATAGACTAAGACATAGACTAAGACATAGACTAAGACATAGACTAAGACATAGACTAAGACATAGACTAAGACATAGACTAAGACATAGACTAAGACATAGACTAAGACATAGACTAAGACATAGACTAAGACATAGACTAAGACATAGACTAAGACATAGACTAAGACATAGACTAAGACATAGACTAAGACATAGACTAAGACATAGACTAAGACATAGACTAAGACATAGACTAAGACATAGACTAAGACATAGACTAAGACATAGACTAAGACATAGACTAAGACATAGACTAAGACATAGACTAAGACATAGACTAAGACATAGACTAAGACATAGACTAAGACATAGACTAAGACATAGACTAAGACATAGACTAAGACATAGACTAAGACATAGACTAAGACATAGACTAAGACATAGACTAAGACATAGACTAAGACATAGACATAGACTAAGACATAGACTAAGACATAGACTAAAACATAGACAACGACATAGACAACGACATAGACTAAGACATAGACTAAGACATAGACTAAGACATAGACTAAGACATAGACTAAGACATAGACTAAGACATAGACTAAGACTAAGACATAGACTAAGACATAGACTAAGACATAGACTAAGACATAGACTAAGACATAGACTAAGACATAGACTAAGACATAGACTAAGGCATAGACTAAGACATAGACTAAGACATAGACTAAGACATAGACTAAGACATAGACTAAGACATAGACTAAGACATAGACTAAGACATAGACTAAGACATAGACTAAGACATAGACTAAGACATAGACTAAGACATAGACTAAGACATAGACTAAGACATAGACTAAGACATAGACTAAGACATAGACTAAGACATAGACAAAGATATAGACTAAGATATAGACTAAGACATAGACTAAGACATAGACTAAGACATAGACTAAGACATAGACTAAGACATAGACTAAGACATAGACTAAGACATAGACTAAGACATAGACTAAGACATAGACTAAGACATAGAATAAGACATAGACTAAGACATAGACTAAGACATAGACTAAGACATAGACTAAGACATAGACTAAGACATAGACTAAGACATAGACTAAGACATAGACTAAGACATAGACTAAGACATATATACTCTTTTATCAAAAGTTTTTCTATAGAAACATTTTTTTTTTTAAAGTTTTTCTATAGAAAAACTTTTTCATCGAAAATTTTTCTGTAGAAAACTTTTTCATCGAAAATTTTTCTTTAGAAAATCTTTTTCATCGAAAATTTTTCTATAGAAAAAGTTTTTCATCGAAAATTTTTCTATAGAAAAAGTTTTTCATCGAAAATTTTTCTAAAGAAAAAATTTTCATCAAAAATTTTTCTATAGAAAAACTTTTTAATCGAAAATTTTTCTATAGAAAAAATTTTTCTTCGAAAATTTTTCTATAGACAAACTTTTTCATCGAAAATTTTTCTATAGGAAAACTTTTTCATCGAAAATTTTTCTATAGACAAACTTTTTCATCGAAAATTTTTCTATAGAAAAATTTTTCATCAAACCTTTTTCTATAGAAAAACATTTTCATCAAAACTTTTTCTATATAAAAAAACTTTTTCATCAAAACTTTTTCTATAGAAAAACTTTTTCGTCATAGCTTTTTCTATAGAAAAACTTATTCATCATAACTTTTTCTAAGGAAAGGATTATTCATAATAATTTATTCAAAAATGTAGCTTTTGAAAAATATTATATAAAAAGCTTCTATGGAAAAATTGAATTAGAATAGAAAATTTCTAATAAAAAAATTTTTCTTTAAGAAATATTATATTTTTTCTGTAGAAAAATTTCCTATACAAAATTTTTAATAAAAATATTTTTAACGAAAAATTTTTAATAAAAATATTTTTAACGAAAAATTTCTATAAAAAAATTTTTAATGTAAAGATTTTTTAGAAAAAAATTTTTTAATGCAAAATTTTTATAGAAAAATTTGTATAGAAAATTTTCAAAAGAAAATATTGTAAAAAATTTTTCTATAGTAAAATTGTATATAAAAAATCATCTATAGAAAAATTTTGTAGGAAAATTAAAAAAAAAGAAAACATATTTTATAAAGCAAAGAAATTGCTTGTTTTTTCATAAATAGAAAATTTTTTAATAAAAATTTTCAATATAAAATTTTGTAAAAATTTATTTTCGATATAAAATTTTTTTTAAGAAAATTTTCTGTATAAAATTTTTTTAAGAAAATTTTCTATGTAAAAATTTTTATGGAAATTTTCTGTACAAAAATTGTATATAGAAATTATTTCTGTAAAAATTTTACATAGAAAATTTTTCTGTAATATTTTTTTCAAAAAGGTTTTGAAACTTTAATCGAAAAATTTTTGATAGAAAGTTTTTATAAAACAATTTTTGACAGAAAATTTTTATAGAAAAATTTTTTGATACAAAATTTTAATAGAGAAATTTTGGATGGAAAAAATTTTTTGATAGAAGATTTTTATAAAAAAATGTTTAATCGAAAATTTTTATAAAAAAAAATGTTGATAGAAAATTTGTATAAAAAAATTTTTGATTGAAAATTTTTATATAACAAATTTTTGATATAAAATTTGTATGAAAAATTTTTGATGGAAAATTTTTATAAAAAAAATTTTTGATTGAAAATTTTTTTAAAAAATTATTTTATAGAAAATTAAAAAAAAAAAAAATTTTATAGAAAATTTTTATAAAAAAATTTTTGATAGAAAATTTAAAAAAAAAAATTTGATAGAAAATTTTTATAAAAAAATTTTTGAAAGAAAATTTTTATAAAAAAATTTTTGATAGAAAATTTTTATAAAAAAATTTTTGATCGAAAATTTTTATAAAAAAATTTTTGATAGAAAATTTTTATAAAAAAATTTTTGATAGAAAATTTTTATAAAAAAATTTTTGATAGAAAATTTTTATAAAAAAATTTTTGATAGAAAATTTTTATAAAAAAATTTTTGATAGAAAATTTTTATTTTTGATAGAAAATTGAAAAAATAGAAAATTTTTATAATAAAATGTTTGATAAAAAATTTTTATAAAAAAATTTTGATAGAAAATTTTTATAAAAAAAATTTTGATAGAGAATTTTTATAAAAAAATTTTTGGTAGAAAATTTTATATAGAAAATTTTTGTTAGAAAATTTTTATAAAAAAATTTTTCATAGAAGAAAGTTTTTATAAAAAAAATTATGATAGAAAATTTTTATAAAAAAATTTTTGATAGAAATTTTTTATATAAAATTTTTTGATAGAAGATTTTTATAAAAATATTTTTAATAAAAAATTTTTATAAAAATAAATTTTTGATAGAAAATTAAAAAAAAATAGAAAATTTTTATAAAAAAATTTTGATAGAAAATTTTTATAAAAAAAATTTTGATAGAAAATTTTTATAAAAAAATTTTTGATAGAAAATTTTTATTATAAAATTGTTGATAGAAAACTTTTATAAAAAAATTTTTGATACAAAACTTTTTTTAAAAAAATGTTTGAAAGGACATATACTAAGATATTCAATGAGTCTAAAAATAAAATCGGATGCAACTCATTGTCTGAGAGAAGTACCCCTTGTTCCAATTGGAATGTTGTCGGGGAATTGTATATATTTTATATATATACTCAGATATACAAAGCTTAAGGTTTTAGTCTAATACCTCTATGTGTTACATACGCCATCATAAAACCAAAAATATCGGTCCTGCAGTCCAAATAAAAACACACCATCCATCATACATTGTTTAGCTCATTAAAAAAAAGAAACGAAACCTACAAAAGTTTTGTTTAAACAAATATGAAAATATTTATTTTGTTCAGTTGAACAATAGACCCGACAAAAAACCAAATTCTATGCGACGGAATATTGTCTACAATCCTATACAAATACTTAACAATGGCATATATTTAGCCATATATAGTACAATAGTACTAACTGATGCTAGTACGGTTAAAGAGTTGATACAACATTGTTAAGATTTTGTATGAAATACTTATGTTTTTTCTATTTTTCATCTGCTCCAAAACACAATTGAAAGTGTTTACCTGATTTGTTAAACAAAAAGCACTTGTGTAACAAAAATTGAAATAGAAAAGAAGAAAAAAAAAACAAAAAATAATAAATCGTGATTTATAGTTGAAACTTTATGCTAAATATGTCTATGGTACAAAGAGTAGCAGACTCTGACTCTAAGAGTTTTGGTTTTTACTTTAACTTTAACAAAAGTTGACTCATATGAATAGACAATTGTTTCTTCTTTCGGTGGTTTTTACTTTGTAAGTGGGAGATTGGAAAAAGCAATTGAACTTTCACCTTTATATGATATGTGGTAAAGTGGCAATAGAAGACATGTATGTTAACTGGTAAGCAGTAGCACTTCCGACAAACGAATATGTAATTTGTTAAAGGAATTGTAATGATATTTTGAATGAATTTGTTTTTGAAAGAAAATTCCGCAATAAAATAGATTTGAAGGAAATAATTTACATATCATTTATCATTATAAGTTCATATAATATTAAGATTTTAAAATATTATTCGGTATTTTTGAATTTATCGACTTTTTTTGTTTAAAGAAAGAACATTTTCTATACGGAAATTTATGCTTCAAAACTTTTTCTATAAAAATACTTGTTAATCATTGCTTTTAATATTGAAAAACTTTTACATTCTTAGTTGTTATATAGAAAACTTATTTATCATAACTTTCTCTATAGAAATACCTATTCATCATAACTTTTTTTATAGAAAAACTTATTCGTCCTAATATTTTATATAGAAAAACTGATTCATAACGTTTTCTCTAGAAAAACTTATTTATAACTAGTTGTCCGGATTGATAGAAAAAGTCAAACAATCATTAAACAATCGTCAAAAAATCATTAAAAAATCGTAAAAAAAATCTTCAAACTACCGTTTAAAAATCGCAAGTTAATCGTGAAACAATAATCAAACAATCATTGAAAATCTTCAAACAGTCATCGGCCAATCAATCATCAAACAACTATAAAACAATCATCAAAGAACCATCAAATAATCATGAAAAATCTTCAAACAATCGTAAAAACATCATCAAACTACCGTAAAAAAATTGCCAGTTAATAGTAAAACAATTATCAAACAATCATTAAATATCTTCAAACAGTCATCAGCCAATCAATCATCAAACAACTATAAAACAATCATCATGAAAAATCCTCAAACAATCGTAAAAACATCATCAAACTACCGTAAAAAAATCGACAGTTAATAGTGAAACAATTATCAAACAATCATTAAAAATCTGCAAACAGTCATCAGCCAATCAATCATCAAACAACTATAAAACAATCATCAAAGAACCATCAAATAATCATGAAAAATCTTCAAACAATCGTAAAAACATCATCAAACTACCGTAAAAAAAATCGCCAGTTAATAGTGAAACAATTATCAAACAATCATTAAAAATCTTCAAACAGTCATCAGCCAATCAATCATCAAACAACTATAAAACAATCATCAAAGAACCATCAAATAATCATGAAAAATCTTCAAACAATCGTAAAAACATCATCAAACTATCGTAAAAAAATCGCCAGTTAATAGTGAAACAATTATCAAACAATCATTAAAAATCTTCAAACAGTCATCAGCCAATCAATCATCAAACAACTATCAAACAATCATCAAAGAAACATCAAATAATCATGAAAAATCTTCAAACAATCGTAAAAACATCATCAAACTGCCGTGAAAAAATCGCCAGTTAATAGTGAAACAATTATCAAACAATCATTAAAAATCTTCAAACAGTCATCAGCCAATCAATCATCAAACAACTATCAAACCATAAGAGCCATCAAATAATCATGAAAAATCTTCAAACAATCGCAAAAACATCACCAAACTACCGCCAAAAAATCGCCAGTTAATCGTGAAACAATTATCAAACAAACATTAAATATCTTCAAACACTCATCAGCCAATCAATCATCAAACAACTATAAAACAATCATCAAAGAACCATCAAATAATCATGAAAAATCTTCAAACAATCATAAAAACATCATCAAACTACCGTAAAAAAATCGCCAGTTAATAGTGAAACAATTATCAAACAATCATTAAAAATCTTCAAACAGTCATCAGCCAATCAATCATCAAACAACTATCAAACAATCATCAAAGAACCATCAAATAATCATGAAAAATCTTCAAACAATCATAAAAACATCATCAAACTACCATCAAAAAATCGCCAGTTAGTAGTGCAACAATTATCAAACAATCATTAAATATCTTCAAACAGTCATTAGCCAATCAATCATCAAACAACTATCAAAAATCGTCAAACAACCATCAAATAATCATGAAAAATCTTCAAACAATCGCCAGTCAAACTATTATCAGCATCCGTTTGCCAATTTTAAATAAATCAAAAAAAGAGGGCGTAAAACTGGGCATGGTCAATTTCTTTTTCTTGTCTTGATCGGTCCAGACGTTCTCAAGTGATGCAATTTAAAAGAAAAAGAGAATTTCATCCAAATTTTTCGATTCCGGGGTCCTCTTTGGGCCATTTTCAAAAAATTCAAAAAAAATATTCCATTATAAGAAAAGATCAACATTTAAAACTTTAATTAATTCGGTTTAGCCGTTTTGATCTTATCATCCATATTTTTCATTTTTAATATTTGACTTTTATGGGAGGTGTCACGCCCACTTAAGATTTCAAAAAAACCTAGCCTACTTTACCTACCGGTCACACCTAAACATATTGTCAAAATATTTGACTTTTATGGGAGGTGTCAAGCCCACTTAAGACTTCAAAAAAACCTAGCCTACTTTACCTACCGGTCACACCTAAACATATTGTCAAAATTTTAGAAAAATCGGCCAGCTCGGTCATCCATATATGTCTTTTTTTTTACCCACCATCAAAAAGAATGGGGGATATATTGAGATTGTCATTCCGTTTGTAACTTCCTTAATATTTTTCCAAAAACCAAGATTGAAGCATATTCTGAATCCTTATGAAATTCTTAGACGAGCTATGTCTATCCGTCTGTCTGTTGTCGGGACGATAAAACCTTAACGAAAGGATATAGGTCACTGAAATTTGGCATACATATTCTTCATTTCTTGGAAAATGTTGGTATTGAAATCGTTCTCGTCTAGACTAAGTGCTTATTTGCTACTAAATGACAAATTATTTGGTATCTAGAAGTTTTACATAAGTACTAGGCAGCATATAAAATTTCATTCAAATCGGTTCACATTTAACCATAGCTCCCATACAAAAAACTTACGGAAACAGGCTAAATTTCACCTAAAATACACTTAAATGCCAATAAATCTAAAACTATAACAGATATAACCAGTAAATTAAGTACGAGGAGGTCTTATGTCAATGCTAATGAGTGTGCAAAATTTTGTCACAACCGGTCACCATTTGACCATAGCAGCCATATAAAAAACTTACGGAAACACAAAAATACAAAAGGAAAAGGGGGTTTATGTCCGTCTGTCCGTGAAATAAAAACGCGATAGCGCCTTAACGAAAAGGGCTACATCAACAAAATTTTACAAAAGCAAGTCTTATGTGAATGCCAGGCAGTGTGAAAAATTTTGTTACAATCGGTTACTATTTATTTGACCATAGTTCCCATATAAAAAACTTACGAAAAAACACAAAAACAAAAGAAAATACGATTTATGTCCGTCTGTCCGTCAGAGAAAAGCGCGATAGCTCCTTAACTACAAGAGCTAGAGAGACAAAATTTAGCAAAAGTATTTTCGATGTATTATTGAAATTGTGTGTTGAAAATGGGTAAAATCGGTTCACATTTAATTAAAACTCCCATATAACCCTGCCCCGGAAATCACATTTATGCTGATAAATTGAATAAAATTGTAAATTCTATGACTACTAAATT
Source organism: Stomorhina lunata (assembly GCA_933228675.1). NCBI lineage: Eukaryota > Metazoa > Arthropoda > Insecta > Diptera > Rhiniidae > Stomorhina > Stomorhina lunata. Next base: position 106,030,764 of record OW121741.1, read on the forward strand.
TAGAACAGAGAATTGTTATGCAACTTTGAGTCAGTATGTAAAATTTTATAGGAATCGGTCCACTTTTGACCATAGCTTTCATATAAAAACCGCTTCCTGTAACCACTAAAATGCTACAAATGCCAGTTAAAAGCTATTAAATTATAAACTATGTCAGCTATGGTCACTAAATTTTGCACAAATAAACTTTGTATTAATACCAGCCAGTGTATTAAATTTTGTAACAATCGGTCAACATTTGCCTATAGTTCTTATATATATAACATCCCCTTTTGATATCTACAATCAAACAGATTTGGAGGTACATTCAGATTGCATCTACGAAATTAGATAACTATCAATCAATGTTATGTCAAGACTTTATACACGGTAGATGCATTAGGAACTCCTAACAAAATATATGAACCTGCCGTGTTGCTATCAACATTGTTGAGGCCCCAGAGGAATCCGACTTAGAAGAGAGTGATGGCATCCATGATTTTGACATGGAACCTCTTTTATAAGTATTCACCGTTTGCCATTGTGAATGGCCCCTAAAATTGACATTTTAGTTGTCAATTTGTTTGGCGGTTTTTTGTTGACAAAAAAGAAAGCTCTTACCGAAGTGCGGGCAGCCGAGTTCCATCATTCTAAATAAAACATTTAATAAAAGTACAAAATTAATAAAAAATAAAAAGTGAATTAAATATTAATCAAATTACCTTTCTGTTTTCTTCTGCCATCTGAACCGTAAGTAAGTTCCAATTTACACTCCAAAATTATCTGCTTAGCAATAATTTGGTTATAGTCTTTTAACTCCGTTGAAAGCAACAACAAATTTCCAAAGATATTACTTGGAAATTTGTTTATGGTCCTTCGAACCGGATTCCTCTGGGGCCTCAACATGTGGTCCTTCGAACCGGATATGAACCAGTGACCTATGGATTTACAGTCCAACCCTCTAATGCGGCAATTACAACAGCAGGCAGCCGGTCAAGAGACAACACATCAGCTGTTGCGTCAAATGGTCTCCACCATGGATCGCCTAAGCCAGGCTATTCTTGCACCCGTGCAAGGGGGGCGGCATGTTGAGGCCCCAGAGGAATCCGACTTAGAAGAGAGTGATGGCATCCATGATTTTGACATGGAACCTCTTTTATAAGTATTCACCGTTTGCCATTGTGAATGGCCCCTAAAATTGACATTTTAGTTGTCAATTTGTTTGGCGGTTTTTTGTTGACAAAAAAGAAAGCTCTTACCGAAGTGCGGGCAGCCGAGTTCCATCATTCTAAATAAAACATTTAATAAAAGTACAAAATTAATAAAAAATAAAAAGTGAATTAAATATTAATCAAATTACCTTTCTGTTTTCTTCTGCCATCTGAACCGTAAGTAAGTTCCAATTTACACTCCAAAATTATCTGCTTAGCAATAATTTGGTTATAGTCTTTTAACTCCGTTGAAAGCAACAACAAATTTCCAAAGATATTACTTGGAAATTTGTTTAAACATGTTTATGGCACACCGAAACAGCTTATTAATGTAAAACTATATTCGGTTATGAAACAGCATTTTGTCCAAGGTAAATACTTGGGAAACCACTTAGATATGTACTTTTAAATGTTGAACTATAGTTACTATACCACTGCAACCGATTTTAGTCGAAATATATTACCAACAATACCACATTTGGTCAACATTTTGAATTAGCTGCACTCTCGTGCAACTTGATGGTGGGTATACAAGATTCGGCACAGCCGAATATAACACTCTTTCTTGTTATACCCTTCACCACCATAGGTGGAAAGGGTATTATAAGTTTGTGCTGATGTATGTAACGCATGGAAATGTTTGTCTTGTACCCACCTTTTAGTATACCAAAAGGCTTAGAATCACCTTCTGAGTCGATTAAGCGATGCCAGTCCGTCCGTCCGTCTGGCTGGCTGGACCACCATGTAAACATTGTAATCAAACTATAGCTCGTAATTCTAAAGATAATTTGATGAAATTTGGCACAGATCATTTTTTTGATAATGGGACCACGGCTATTGAAATTCGTCAAAATCGGTTTATTATTTATGGTACCTGCCGTAGGTCCCAGACATATTTTAAACCCAATATTTTTTCTTAAACAAATCATTCGTGCTAGTTATAGATAAATAAGAAAAGGATCTATATTTTTATATATCTAAATCTTTTATTTACACCGCACGATCACGCATCCTAGTTCATTCAACCCTACACGATATAAATATAATGATCCTTAAAGATCTCCAAACTTCAAAATTACATTTCATTAGCAAGATCATATTACAAATGTGTAATGAAAAATTATAGCTTAAACTGCTGACATTGTAAAAAATCTATTCTTTTCCCCTTAAATAGTGATTGATCGCATCCTTTGATGATCTTATACAAAATCTGAAATCATCAATCATCTCTCTTTTTCTTGCTCGAGCCTCAACCTATTAGTGATGATTAATAAAGCGTAAATACTAGGAAATGATTAAAAGGAATTTTTTCTCAAAATCATCTCAAATATGAATGTAATACAAAAGCAGACAAACAGCAAAAACTCTTGGAAATTTAATCTTATTAAAGAAAATCATTCAAATATGAGCACAAGTCACCGACTCTATACATGATTTGCAAACAACAAAACAGGCAAAAATGCTCTAGAATTCTATTATTCACAATAATGTTTAACAACATCATTAACCCTATTTATAACAGAACAAAAAAAAACAGAAACAATTTAAAATGGTAACATCCAACAAGGAGACAACATTAACAATCTAGTTAAAGTTGTTAAACTCTAGAATCTTTTGTGAAGTAACTGAAATTTAACCAAGTAAGTAAATGTCAGAAAAAAAATAAATAACTGGCCACATCATGTCCATCAACTGTGCGAACATTTAAAATAATTAATCATTTACAACTTGTTTAACATTACCTACGCAATTTACTCGAACTCTATTGTATGATCAACAAATGAGACGATACATTCGGCCTGATCAGCAAAGAATATCGTCTAAATAAACAAGATCACTTGCATGAACTAACAATAACAAACTCGTTTTAGCAAGAATAAAGAAGAATATTAATGTCGTAAATAACTTAACTAAAGTTCTTTTCTTAAATGATCTTACTAAGCAAGTTAGGGTTACCATCAAACATTAAGTTAGTCATAGTCTCCATTTATAATCCCTTTTCATTGTAATAATTCCATCTGTTTTTCTTATATACTTACTTAAATGGCTTATATTTGCAACCTGTTAAGGTCAAAGGTCCAGCATAATTTAGAATTCCATATGCTTCGATCTTGTTCTCATATTCTCAAATTTCGAAGGCAAAGCTTTAAAAATGTTCCTCAACTTGGTCCTTCCATTGAAGTTTTGGAAGTTCTCTTCTACGAGTTCACTCGGGATAATTTTTTTCGCACAACATGTCCTTCATTTTGTCCTATCAACACATGATCAAATGCATAGTTTAATATGAATAATTTTGGAAATTGGTCATACCAACTAAGAAACCTCCGTCGACTCATGCTCAAGAACTTTGCTAAAGATCATAGCCTGATTAAATACACAGTTTATGATTTAATTCATTTTCAGTAATTTTCAGAGGAGCCACCTGTCGGATATAAGTCATACCAACTAAAAAACCTTCGTCGGCACATGTGCAACAACTTTGATAAAGATCATAGCCTGATCAAATGCACAGTTTACGATTTAATAAATTTTTACTAATTTTCAGTGGCACCACCTCTCGGAAATTGTTCATACCAATTAAAAAACCTTCGCCGGCTCTTTTGCAACAACTTCGCTAAAGATCATAGCATGATCAGATGCACAGTTTACGATTTAATTCATTTTGAATAATTTTCAGTGGCTCCACCTGTCGGATACTATTAATACCAACTTGAAAACAACTTTAGCTAATGATTATTGCATGTGCATAACATGGTTAAATGCATAGTTTACTATTGTATACAGACAGAAAAACATTAATTTGTTTAAAAGTTATAACATTACCAATTTTTTCCCCTTTTATCCCCTAATTTCTAAAAAGTTACATATGCATATTTGGTACTTGGTACCAATTAAATTCGATACTTTTTAGAAAAAAGCATTTAATATATTGTTCCTATTCATGTTACTATCATAAGCTATCATTTTATCCCTTTTTTATCCATTTTGGCAGTCGAAATCAAAAAAGTACCAAATACGTGTTCAATATTTTTCTGACATTTATTGATTGCATTACGAATTTTTTTTTAAGCTATCATTTTATCCCTTTTTTATCCATTTTGGCTGTCGAAATCAAAAAAGTACCAAATACGTGTTCAATATTTTTCTGACATTTATTGATTGCATTACGAATTTTTTTTTCTATTTTGTTTGGTTCAAAAGATAAGAGTGGTAACAACTGTAATAAATTTGAAATTCGAGATAATTGGTCCATATTTGACCCTAGCTCTCATATAAGTCCAAATGTCGGAAGCAGCTTAAATATATAAGTTTTGAGAAAATGTTCGTATGATGGCAAAATTTAGCAAATATTTGTCTTTTTACAGGAAAAATAACACTTTTGACCTAAGTGGTGAAGGGTATCGTATGGTCGGGCTTGACCGACTATAGCACTTTCTTACTTGTTTTAAATGATTTTATTCATTTTTTCCTATCAACACATGATCAAATGCATAGTTTAATATTAACAATTTTGGGAATTGATCATACCGACTTAGAAACCTCCGTTGACTCATGCTCAAGAACTTTGCTAAAGATCATAGCCTGATCAAATTCACAGTTTACGATGTAATTCATTTTTATTAATTTTTAGTGGCGCCACCTTTCGGAAATTGTTCATACCATTTAAAAAACCTTCGCCGGCTCATTTTTAACAATTTTGCTAAAGATCATAGCATGATCAAATGCACAGTTTACGATTTAATTCATTTTGAGTAATTTTCAGTGGCGCCACCTGTCGGAAACCAGTGATACCTACTTAAAAACCTTCGCCGTCGCATGCGCAACAACTTTAGCTTAAGATTATTGCATGTACATAACATGGTTAAATGCATAGTTTACTATTGTATACAGACAGAAAAACATTAATTTGTTTAAAAGTTGTAACATTACCAATTTTTTCCCCTTTTATCCCCTAATTTCTAAAAAGTTACATATGCATATTTGGTACTTGGTACTTGGCAGTCGAAATCAAAAAAGTACCAAATACGTGTTCAATATTTTTCTGACATTTATTGATTGCATTACGAAATTTTTTTCTATTTTCTTTGGTTCAAAAGATAAGAGTGGCTTAAAAATGGTACCAAAAAAAAACTATTATCAGCCTTTTTTACCCCCTATCGGGCATAGATTGAAAAAAGTATCAAACACCTGTCCGCTTATTTTAACAGCTATTCAAAACATAATTTAAATAGTAGATATAGCTTTTTTTATTTATTCCCCTTTTTACCCGTTTTTACCCTCTTAGCTTTGCCTCTAATTATATAATAACATCGGTAGTATAAGCGTTATTTCTTAGCTGACTGCTTAGAACAAAATACCATCTATTGGCAAGTATGATTCTGCGTTTGATTTCAAAACTTATGCCGTTACCAATTCTTTAACAATTTCTAAGTCTCTGTTTGTAGAAACGATCAGTTTTGTTTTCGATTCATTGACAACCAGACCAATATTATAAGATTCCTTCTCGATACTTCAAAAGGTGACAGTCACTTCGAGCGTTGTACGTCCCATGATATCAATGTTTGCTATTGCATTTGTTCTCGAATTTTCTCTAACCTAATATTGAAAGATCGCATTATAAAGTATCGTCTTGCCTCAATCCCTATTAACTTAGTTATGAAGGACTCCTATATTACCTATTTAAACTGAAGGGGTGGTATCAGTTAATGTCATCCTGCACAACCTTATTCACTTCGTAGAGATGGTAAACTCAGATTTTGCTTTAAATATCTTCGTTCGCATCGGGCTGTCAAAAGCAGCTTTGTAGTCAATGGAGAGATTATAGTCGTCTATTCGTTGTCTTGGATCTTCTCTAATATTTGATGTAGCATGAAAATTTGGCCAGTGTTAGATTAACCTGGTCTAATGCCACATTGGTAGGTCCCAATTATTTCACTTACTTTGGGCTTTTGCCTTACACACATTATTGGTCGAAGTTGTCTGAGACTCCAATTATCGGGCATACGTTCATCTAACCATATGGGCATACGCCTTATCAACTCATCACCTCCGGCCTTGAAAAGTTATTATATAGTCGAGTTATTGCAATTCTATCGTCAGCAAGTTTGGTTTGGTGGTGGACACACAACGCCGTCATCATTGTTTTGTTTCAGTACTCTTTCATCATCTGTTATCAGGTTTCCTATCTCCTTTTTTCAGAAGAATATACAAGTGTTAAAACCATCCGTTTGGCTTTTAACTTTTTGATAAAATTTATGCACTTCATTACGACTCTTCTACATCTCAATTTTCTCGAACACACGTCTCTCCATTTCTTTCCCGTTTCTTCGGAATAGGCGTTTCTCCTTCTTCCTTCTCGCTCGATATGTTTCCGAAGTTCGACGAGTTTCTCAGCAGAGGCATCGCGGAACTTCTCGTTATACCAATAGTTTTTAGGAAGAGAGTTTTGGATCCCCAATACAGATTTGCCAGCAGTTTTCATGGAGGTGGCAATATGTTGCAGTTTGAACTAGAAATATTCTTTCGAATAATTGAGCTGTTCGTTTCGAGTAATCGGTATGAATTTAATGGGATTGTAGCCTGGTGATGGTAATTTTCTTTGCACATCTGTCTGTATGCCCCACACTCAGACGTTATCTCACTTTGGCTGCAACAAAATAACTATCGGAGTCCATATTGGCTCAACGAATTGTACGCACATCCAGTACACTTGACGAGTTCCATCCATTAATTATAATATGATCTATTTGATTTACACCCATATCGCTTTGTGTACTTTGTGACTGCCATATTGCCGGCCGTCGCAAATGAAATCAACCTCATACCATTGTCAGATGCTACGTTGTGGAGGCTGAATTTGCCAACAGTGGACTCAAAGCAACTTTCCCGTCCAATCGTTGCATTAAAATCACCCAGTATTATTTTGATGTCATGATCGGGCAGCTATCATAAACTTCCTCGAGTTGTTCATAATGGGCTTCTTATAAATCTTCATCATTCTCCTCTGTAGGCGCGTGAGCACAAATTAAACTCAGATGGAAGTATTTTGTTTTGATACTTATTGTCGCTAATCTTTTGTTAACTGGCATGAATCTGGAGACTAGGTTTCGCATTCTTTTGCAAATTATAAGTCCGCAACCAAATTCGTGCCTACTCTCATGACAGCTATAATACAGGTCACATCTCTGGATCAGAGCACCTCATATTTAAATAGTTCGGATGTTTCAGGTACTGATCCTGAAATCATGGTCTTTTTTTCGTTGCCATAGTCTTCAACATTAGGGGGTCGTTTTAGTTCTTCTTTTGCGCTTTTTCATAGTAAGTAATTTTTTCCAGGATTGGGTTACTAGCCCGAGTTCATAGCCTAAATTTTGATCGTTCTTATGGGTAAATTCGCGGCACTTGTTGGCTAGCTACTTTAACGGGTGTTAACGTAGTTTAGTAGGTGATACCACGTGGAGGACAGCGTGGAGGACAGCGGGCTTACCAAGTTACGACTAATCAGAACCGTTGGTATCTAACATCCCCTACATTAGTTGTGTAGAATTACATTATTTCCACTTCTACAAACGGACCTTGAAAATGTACCGTTTCTTGTTGTAGTTGTCTACTTATGAAAAAAACTTTACCTCACGAGGGTTTTTTATGGGAGCCATAATAGGCACTTCGCATCAACCCCTCTACACTATAGAAAGCTATATACCCAGCAAAACTTTGGTAATGGCAAGTACTCTGATAACTGGATACCTTGTAACGACTACAACATACCATCCGAATAAATAATAAGTTATTACAGAAGTACTTATTTGTAATTAAGATGGTAATTTAAACTGAATGGCCCCGGTTCAAATCCCACCAAGGGCAACAATTTTTTTTAGTTTTTTTTTTATTAAAAGATTCTTTTTAAATGATTTTTGAATTTTAAGAACTTAAATGACTCAATTTTGATTATGTAGGGGATGTTGAAAACCAAACACGATTCTAATTGGTCTTAACTTGGTAAGCCCAACTTATCTGGATCATCCTTGATCTCAACTGTGGACACACACCTCCTCATGGTATCACCCCAGAAGCTAGTTTAACACACATTAATATTGTGAGTTAACATGTTCCGAGAGTTGTCCCATAAGATCGATAAAAATGGGTTAGGATTACGTGCTAGTAACCCTCTCTTGAAAAAAAAAAAATACAATGAAGAGGATAAAATTAGAATTGAAATGTCCCACTACCTAATGTTAGAGGAGGATGTCCGAAACTTCGATAGAAAGACCAAGTAGAGGAATATTTTTCAAAGCTTGGCCTATAAAATTGGAGAATATTCGCACAAGATCGAAATCCATGGAATTCTAAAATATGCTCGGACTTTGACCTTAACAGGTTGTAACATTTAAGTAAGTAAGAGTCAATCTTATGTAAAAACAAAAAAGAAGATTTAAATTGTTTAAGTTTTAAAATAATTTTAAAAAAAGTTTTAAAATAATTACAAAAAATCGTATAAAAATATTTTTCCAAAAATTACAACAAAGCAAAAAAAAGCAGGGAAAAACAAAGTTATTTTCACATGATTTTGGATCTAAAAATAAAAATTGTTTATATTAATTATAAGCTGCTAAGTTTTCAACATATGAAGTAGCTCAGTGGAAGAGTCTCTGCCTAGCAGTCGGAGGGTCTGGGTTCGAGCCCCCATGGGATCATAAAAAAATTTTGAATTTCGTTTAAAAATATATGTTTTTAATAAAACAACAACAAAAAAGTTTTTGCTGTTGTTGTTGTTGCTTTCAAATTGCTTACCCAAGTCATTACTTTTCTGCAATTGGTAAGCACTTGCCTCCAATGACATCCCCATGTTAATGTAATGACTTAAACAGTGAATGAGTAAGTAGTTCGTGTTCAGTAGTTTAACTGTTTAACTAATTATTTGGTAATGAAAAGTTTTACTGGGTATATGCTTACTTCTCTTTATATGCTTTCTTTAGGTTATATAGAGCTTGTTCTTCTAATATCGAGCTTGTTCTTCTAATAACCCTATCTGGTCTTAATTACCTTCCAGAGAACAATCTTCTTGACTTCAAACATTTAATAACTAATCCATCTATTTTGGAGTTCCACCAGTAGTTTGGTCTTTTGTTATTTCCCCGTCTTCTTCACACGCTTTCCATACGTTTGAGATTTGTACTTCACCCTCCAGTGGTAGATGATAATGCGAAGTCTATTGAGAAGATATCTGAGTCATGTTTTTCTTGAGACCACTTCATCGACCGTATGGGGCGAATTAGGTTTAAGCGGTTATTATACATAATATTATATAATATATATAATATATTATATAGTAAAAGTTTTGGTCTAGTGGTGACTATGTGTGTAATGTTCATTAACGCTGCATTTTACATTCCTTGTCGGCGAATAGGTTACAAATCTGATGTCTAAGATAGAGCCCATAGCTCCTCGTCTAATCTTTTGTACGTTTCAGATATTACAGAGGACTATATCTTTTTTTTTACATGCTTATATTTTATTATTGAATCTTTCTAAAAAGAAAATAACAATAAGTAATCAAATCTTAATCTAACGTAATACTATATAGAGGTTGCCAGAGCAACTCTATTTAAAATTATTCGAATTGGAATTAAATTAATAAGTGGGCAGGTCCAAGGTATCCATTCTTCTTAATCGTTGGTGACCTTCGAATTGCAGCTTAAAAATGTATTTAGTGCAGCACCTTCTAATCTCTTCTTGGACAAGGAGAACATTCAAATCTCTGTGAATGTTGTTATTTCTTATGAACCAAGGAGCGCAAGTTATTAAACGTAAAAGCTTCGATTGTCTTCTCTGTAATTTAGCAATGTTGGAGGTGGAAACCATTCCCCATAGTTGAATACCATATGGTTTAATTATTGTTTTGTACAAAAGAACCTTGTAATCTAATTCCAGAGCAGATTGTGGGCCAATAAGCCAGTTTAGTTCAGCGGACTTCAGTTTTATCTGAGTTATTTTGCTGTCAATGTGATGGGACCATGTGAGGCGGCGATCTAAATGTATACCAAATGAAAGTTAGTGGAATACGACCCCCCATTTATCAGCCAATGCATTCGGGTGAAAAACTCTGCGTCTGTTACGATTATATCTAAATATATTTTGTATTCCTATAATGGACTCTTTGGGATGTCGAAGATCTAGTAGTAGCTCTAGTCACAGTCTAGTCAAGTCTATGGCAACTCTTTGCCAACATCGACATTAAGTAAATGTGAATAATATTTGCATTTTTTAACAATTCAATATGAATTATGTCTTCAGCCAAAGACATACATGCACAATTTGATATGGCCATGCAAACTGTTGCAACAATATATGTGCAACATTAAAACGACAGCTGACTGATCTTCAAGAAAACTAAATTGTATGCAGAAGACTAAGGAACTTCTTCAAATTGTTCCTTCATAAAGTGCAAGTAAGTATCCAAGTATTTAACCAAGTTATGCATTCAATCGTTTAAGTGATGTTCACGGGTCTATGTCTATGTAACTTCTTTCGATACCGAAAATAATTTTCCCTAAGCTACTCCTGTGAATTCTTTTTGACTGAGAGGTAAATATTATGGGAAGCAAAAACTTGAAGCATGACTGATGTGTATGCCTTAACTAAGACTCTAAAACTAACTGACTTCATATGTCTATTTGAGTTGTTATGTTTTATGCCTGAACGTTGTTGCCGAGTTGTTTTGTTGTGTCTTCGACATCTTTTTGCGATGACGATCAACTTCACAGAAATGTCAGCACAACAGCATGATCATTAACAAAAACTGCTGTGAGCTGTCGATATTTATAATATTCAATTCTTTTTGCTGATGGATGCATCATCATCAATGACTGCGAGTAGTATGACGATGATGGTGATGGCAATGCCGATCGAGGTTGATCATGATGATGCTGATGCTGTTGTTAAAGCTTAATGCCCAGGCAGTTTAAAATAATTTTGCCTCTAACTACCCAGATGAGAAGAAGACGACTTAAAAATGATATTGACATTGATGCCTTTAATACATATATTTAGTCTGTCTGTCTTTTAGGTGCACTTGCTGCTCCTGTCGCTCTTTCTATTCTGTCTTTCTTTCTTCGTTAGGCTTTTCGAGAAAAGATGATGCAGAAGACGTTGATGACAATGATTTGCATCATGTTGATCTTGTGTTCATGGAGTTTTGTTGAAGTGATTTTTCATCACTAATGATAAGCACGTTTTATATTTTGAATGATTTGATATGTTGTTGCAGTTGCAGTTCCAAGGTAAATCTAGAGTTTAGAGCCAAGGACTAGGTAGTTGAAATGGTAGTCACAGATGTAATCGTTGCTGATTATGATTTAATAATTCAAATGGAAGATAATTTTATTTATGAATAGAATCTTGTTTTTTTTTTTTTTTGTTTGCAAAAGAAAAAGTTTTGTGGGCATTTAAAGGAAGAAGGGACTTTTGGACCTTTTGCCTCCAAGAGGGTAAAAAGGGGAAAAAATCAAAAACGCTATATCTCCTAAAGTAATAGGTATAGAAACAAAATTAAAATTACGTTTTAAACAACTATGAAAATAAGTGGACAGGTGTTTGGTACTTTTTAAAACTATGTTCGATAGGGGGTAAAAAAGGGTGAAAATAGTTTTTTTGGTACCTTTTTAACCCACTCTTATATTTTAAACTAAACAATATAGAAATAAACTTTGTACTGCAATCAATAGATGTAAAAAAACATGAAACATGTATTTGGTACTTTTTTGATTTTGGAGCCGAAATGGATAAAAAAGGGATAAAATGATAACTTAACATCTCCAAAGTAATATGAATAGGAACATTATACATTATGTTAACTGCGTTTTAATAAAATGTACCGAATTCAATTGGCACCAAAAAAGTACCAAATATGCATATGGAACTTTTAGAAATTAGGGAATAAAAAGGGGGAAAAATTAGTATTATTTTAAACAAATGAATGTTTGTCTGTATGTATGTTCATTATAGAATAGTAAACTGTGAATTTGATCATGCTATGCTCTTTAGCGAAGATGTTGCGAATAAGCCGGCGAAGGTTTTAAAGTTGATAAGACTAATTTCCGACAGATGGCGCCACTGAAAATTACTAAAAATTAATTAAATCGTAAACTGTACATTTGATCATGCTATGATCTTTAGCAAAGTTGTAGCGCATGAGCCGACGAAGGCTTTTTAGTTGGTATGAATAATTTTCGACAGGTGGCGCTACAGAAACTTACTTAAAGTCAATTTAATCGTAATCTGTACATTTAATCATGCTACAATCTTTAGCAAAGTTGTTGCACATGAGCCGACGAAGGTTTCTTAGTTGGTATGAAGAAATTTCGACAGGTGGCGCCACTGAAATTTACTCAAAGTCAATTTAATCGTATGCTGTACATTTAATCATGCTATAATCTTCAGCAAAGTTGTTACGGATAAGACGACGAAGGTTTATTAATTGCAATGACCAAAGTCCAACAGGAGGCGCCACTGAAAATTACTCAAAATGAATTAAATCGTGAACTGTGCATTTGATCATGTTATAATCATTAGAAAAGTTGTAACGCATAAGCAGACGAATTTTTCTTAGTTGGTATGAACAACTTCAGGTGGCGCCACTTAAAACTACTCAAAATGAATTAAATCGTAAACTGTGCATTTGATCAGACTATAGTCTTTAGCAAAGTTGTTGCGCATGAGCCGACGGAGGTTTCTGTTGGTATGAATAATTTCCAAAATTATTAAAATGAGTTAAACTGTAAACTATGCGAACTATGTGTTGGTCGGACAAAATAAACTTTATAAAATAAAATATATAAAAGCTTTAAAATTTGCCTCAAAATGCTTATCATAAAGCTCCGAGCAAGGCTCGGTCAACCAGGTACTAAATAGTTAAGAACGGAGAGTCACAAGTCTGAGGAATTAGACGAGGGCAGGTCAATAATGAGGATGTTTAGTTGGTGATCACGTCGACTAAACATAATATATCATATTCAGCCTGGGTTCGAGACCCAGTTAGGGTTAAATTGTTAATTACCACAGCATACCCCATCGGCGGTAAGCCCTACAGCATAACACGCATTAGCTGTAAAGTAAGTTGCATTACTTAGCATTTTCCTACCAACAGATGGAGCAACAAGACATGTCGTGCAATTACAGCATTAAATAATATAAAGCTTTACCTCTCCTTTTCACCAACTTTAGCCAGTAGAGTGGTTTTCCAAAGAAGGTAAAACACTTCGTATATACAACTATAGAGGCAAGATATCATCAAATTTCTCATACATATAATTAACCCACATGTCTACCACAGATTCACAATGTCTACCACAACATTTCCTTGAAACATTAAACATACGTATCATTCGAAATAATAAAGCAATTATGGGTATATATATATTCTTAAATTGGGGATGTAAATGGGATGCAGTTGTTGCCTGGGTTTCCTGCTAACAGGTAATAACTGTATTCAATTCCTACTCACACCTCCTAGTGGTACATCCTGAAAACCTGAGCAACCTAGTTGAAGATGCGGTAAATAACCCGAGTGGGATTCTAGGTCAGGGCCAACGTGAGAGGGAGTTATCTTGAAGCCATTCCGACGTATTTGGCTAAGGGTCTAAGATAATTGTACTTTGTAAAGTACGGAACTGTAGCGTCTGTTCAACATGTTAGTTGCGGCTACAAGCGGGTGTCTTTTTCGGATCGAGCGACTCGCTTTGCAAACGTGGTTCTTGTCTTTGGACTCATCATCCATCGACTTAACACTTACGATGTTTTAAGCATGGAGATAAACAACATAACAGAATATACTACTCTAAGGGGTAATCATGCGAGAAAACCCTCCTGTTACGGCAGCTGGCACAAGAATTTTGGAGGTGCCTAATCTATGCAAGAACATCCTGATAAATGAAACCGCACTGGAAGTCAAGGATAACAGAAGAATATATTCTTAAATTGGGTCATTTAGCAACTAGAAACATGATCATCGATCATTTAAATCGAACTATACATAGAATATATTTGAAACTAAACATTTACTAGAATACATTTCAATAACTTTGAAATTTATTCATTTAGTAAGCGTTTAGTAATTCTAAGTATTTATTTAAAATTTCTATAAATTAGTAAACGTGACAACAGGTATATTCTTACTTCAATTGTGTTTTAAGAAAATTTTTGCGCCTATACAGGAAAACTGGAACACCTCAAAGCATAAATCTAAATAAATGTCAACCTACACGGAAATACAATACTAGAAAATATGACACTTTGGGTTAAGACATTGCATAAATTTCTAAACATTTTTAGTAGCATAAAATGTGCCAGACAAAGTGGGCAGGTTAGTTTTGAAAAAAAAAACACTCATTAGAAAAATGTTGGTAAATTTTCCAGAAAATAGGGTAAGACAAGATCTAAAGCAGGGAAACCAGAAAAAAATATAGTTTAGTCCATGTCAAAGTCTATGTCTATGTTTTAGTCTATAAACTTGTCTTTGTCTTATTCTATTAGTATTAGTATTATAGTATTAGTATTAGTCAGTCATTAAAATATTTAATTTCTCTGATATTGTGAGTTTTTACGAAATCTTTATCTTTGGTGTAATTTTGACACTCATATTTAAATGTTTCAAAAAATCATTTAATAGTTCCCAAAACCAGTAGTTGTGAAACTCAACAAAAATGACAACCAAAACAAAATATTAATAAATAAATTGTATGACAAAATTACTTTAAACTTATTTCCAACAACTGATAACCAACATTGTTGGGTGTGATTTTAGAATAATAGAATTAACAATAACAAATAGTAACTACATGTGACCCATTTCTAATATGAACATGATTTCAAAAGAGACAGCGAGTGGCCCTAGTCCATTAGTCATTCAAGAGTTTTTCTTTTTGAATAGAAATGATAAATTCCAAACATGTTGCCACAGCAAAATAAATACAAAACATGACATTTGCATAAGAGTCTTTAGGTCTAATGACTAAAACGTTAAAAAGATGCAACATTTTATAAAAAAAGACAAAATATTTAAATACTCGTATGTAAAACAAGATACAAATGCATTTGAATATCTTAAGACTTTTTGGGAACAAAACCTACCGAGAATCGTTAAAATTCTATGTGAGTTTTTTATTCTACTCCTATTCCAACATACGAGTATTTGCTTTGCATTTATGCAGTTAATAAAAATTCTATTGATTTCAATAGATTTCCAGGAATTGTCTTAGAACTATTAATGTTCAGAGAATTTGTTGGAAAAATGTTAACTAAAACTAGCAAATCATGTTCTTGTCTTTAGAATTTATAGTGGAATCGTTTGGTAATAGAAACATTAATATGGATTTGTTGGAAAAGGAAGGCAACTTGAATATTACTACATTGAGGAATTTTGAGGAATATTGAGAAATATTGAATACTCTACACTTTCAAAAAAAAATGTTTCTATTGACAAATTTTCGATAAAAAAATGTTTCTATTGACAAATTTTCGATAAAAAAAATTTTCGATACAAATATTTTTCTATAGAAAAATTTTCGATAGAAATATTTTTCTATAGAAAAATTTTCGATAGAAATATTTTTCTATAGAAAAATTTTCGATAGAAATATTTTTCTATAGAAAAATTTTCGATAGAAATATTTTTCTATAGAAAAATTTTCGATAGAAATATTTTTCTATAGAAAAATTTTCGATAGAAATATTTTTCTATAGAAAAATTTTCGATAGAAATATTTTTCTATAGAAAAATTTTCGATAGAAATATTTTTCAATAGAAAAATTTTCGATAGAAATATTTTTCTATAGAAAAATTTTCGATAGAAATATTTTTCTATAGAAAAATTTTCGATAGAAATATTTTTCTATAGAAAAATTTTCGATAGAAATATTTTTCTATAGAAAAATTTTCGATAGAAATATTTTTCTATAGAAAAATTTTCGATAGAAATATTTTTCTATAGAAAAATTTTCGATAGAAATATTTTTCTATAGAAAAATTTTCGATAGAAATATTTTTCTATAGAAAAATTTTCGATAGAAATATTTTTCTATAGAAAAATTTTCGATAGAAATATTTTTCTATAGAAAAATTTTCGATAGAAATATTTTTCTATAGAAAAATTTTCGATAGAAATATTTTTCTATAGAAAAATTTTCGATAGAAATATTTTTCTATAGAAAAATTTTCGATAGAAATATTTTTCTATAGAAAAATTTTCGATAGAAATATTTTTCTATAGAAAAATTTTCGATAGAAATATTTTTCTATAGAAAAATTTTCGATAGAAATATTTTTCTATAGAAAAATTTTCGATAGAAATATTTTTCTATAGAAAAATTTTCGATAGAAATATTTTTCTATAGAAAAATTTTCGATAGAAATATTTTTCTATAGAAAAATTTTCGATAGAAATATTTTTCTATAGAAAAATTTTCGATAGAAATATTTTTCTATAGAAAAATTTTCGATAGAAATATTTTTCTATAGAAAAATTTTCGATAGAAATATTTTTCTATAGAAAAATTTTCGATAGAAATATTTTTCTATAGAAAAATTTTCGATAGAAATATTTTTCTATAGAAAAATTTTCTATAGAAATATTTTTCCATAGAAAAATTTTCGATAGAAATATTTTTCTATAGAAAAATTTTCGATAGAAATATTTTTCTATAGAAAAATTTTCGATAGAAATATTTTTCTATAGAAAAATTTTCGATAGAAATATTTTTCTATAGAAAAATTTTCGATAGAAATATTTTTCTATAGAAAAATTTTCGATAGAAATATTTTTCTATAGAAAAATTTTCGATAGAAATATTTTTCTATAGAAAAATTTTCGATAGAAATATTTTTCTATAGAAAAATTTTCGATAGAAATATTTTTCTATAGAATAATTTTCGATAGAAATATTTTTCTATAGAAAAATTTTCGATAGAAATATTTTTCTATAGAAAAATTTTCGATAGAAATATTTTTCTATAGAAAAATTTTCGATAGAAATATTTTTCTATAGAAAAATTTTCGATAGAAATATTTTTCTATAGAAAAATTTTCGATAGAAATATTTTTCTATAGAAAAATTTTCGATAGAAATATTTTTCTATAGAAAAATTTTCGATAGAAATATTTTTCTATAGAAAAATTTTCGATAGAAATATTTTTCTATAGAAAAATTTTCGATAGAAATATTTTTCTATAGAAAAATTTTCGATAGAAATATTTTTCTATAGAAAAATTTTCGATAGAAATATTTTTCTATAGAAAAATTTTCGATAGGAATATTTTTCTATAGAAAAATTTTCGATAGAAATATTTTTCTATAGAAAAATTTTCGATAGAAATATTTTTCTATAGAAAAATTTTCGATAGAAATATTTTTCTATAGAAAAATTTTCGATAGAAATATTTTTCTATAGAAAAATTTTCGATAGAAATATTTTTCTATAGAAAAATTTTCGATAGAAATATTTTTCTATAGAAAAATTTTCGATAGAAATATTTTTCTATAGAAAAATTTTCGATAGAAATATTTTTCTATAGAAAAATTTTCGTTAGAAATATTTTTCTATAGAAAAATTTTCGTTAGAAATATTTTTCTATAGAAAAATTTTCGTTAGAAATATTTTTCTATAGAAAAATTTTCGTTAGAAATATTTTTCTATAGAAAAATTTTCGTTAGAAATATTTTTCTATAGAAAAATTTTCGTTAGAAATATTTTTCTATAGAAAAATTTTCGTTAGAAATATTTTTCTATAGAAAAATTTTCGTTAGAAATATTTTTCTATAGAAAAATTTTCGTTAGAAATATTTTTCTATAGAAAAATTTTCGTTAGAAATATTTTTCTATAGAAAAATTTTCGTTAGAAATATTTTTCTATAGAAAAATTTTCGTTAGAAATATTTTTCTATAGAAAAATTTTCGTTAGAAATATTTTTCTATAGAAAAATTTTCGTTAGAAATATTTTTCTATAGAAAAATTTTCGTAAGAAATATTTTTCTATAGAAAAATTTTCGTTAGAAATATTTTTCTATAGAAAAATTTTCGTTAGAAATATTTTTCTATAGAAAAATTTTCGTTAGAAATATTTTTCTATAGAAAAATTTTCGTTAGAAATATTTTTCTATAGAAAAATTTTCGTTAGAAATATTTTTCTATAGAAAAATTTTCGTTAGAAATATTTTTCTATAGAAAAATATTCGTTAGAAATATTTTTCTATAGAAAAATTTTCGTTAGAAATATTTTTCTATAGAAAAATTTTCGTTAGAAATATTTTTCTATAGAAAAATTTTCGTTAGAAATATTTTTCTATAGAAAAATTTTCGTTAGAAATATTTTTCTATAGAAATATTTTTCTATAGAAAAATTTTCGTTAGAAATATTTTTCTATAGAAAAATTTTCGTTAGAAATATTTTTCTATAGAAAAATTTTCGTTAGAAATATTTTTCTATAGAAAAATTTTCGTTAGAAATATTTTTCTATAGAAAAATTTTCGTTAGAAATATTTTTCTATAGAAAAATTTTCGTTAGAAATATTTTTCTATAGAAAAATTTTCGTTAGAAATATTTTCCTATAGAAAAATTTTCGTTAGAAATATTTTTCTATAGAAAAATTTTCGTTAGAAATATTTTTCTATAGAAAAATTTTCGTTAGAAATATTTTTCTATAGAAACATTTTCGTTAGAAATATTTTTCTATAGAAAAATTTTCGTTAGAAATATTTTTCTATAGAAAAATTTTCGTTAGAAATATTTTTCTATAGAAAAATTTTCGTTAGAAATATTTTTCTATAGAAAAATTTTCGTTAGAAATATTTTTCTATAGAAAATTTTTCGTTAGAAATATTTTTCTATAGAAAAATTTTCGTTAGAAATATTTTTCTATAGAAAAATTTTCGTTAGAAATATTTTTCTATAGAAAAATTTTCGTTAGAAATATTTTTCTATAGAAAAATTTTCGTTAGAAATATTTTTCTATAGAAAAATTTTCGTTAGAAATATTTTTCTATAGAAAAATTTTCGTTAGAAATATTTTTCTATAGAAAAATTTTCGTTAGAAATATTTTTCTATAGAAAAATTTTCGTTAGAAATATTTTTCTATAGAAAAATTTTCGTTAGAAATATTTTTCTATAGAAAAATTTTCGTTAGAAATATTTTTCTATAGAAAAATTTTCGTTAGAAATATTTTTCTATAGAAAAATTTTCGTTAGAAATATTTTTCTATAGAAAAATTTTCGTTAGAATTATTTTTCTATAGAAAAATTTTCGTTAGAATTATTTTTCTATAGAAAAATTTTCGTTAGAATTATTTTTCTATAGAAAAATTTTCGTTAGAATTATTTTTCTATAGAAAATTTTTTGTTAGAATTATTTTTCTATAGAAAAATTTTCGTTAGAATTATTTTTCTAAGGAAAATTTTTCTATAGAAACTTTTTTTTAGAAATATTACTAAAGTGATGCATTTACTTAATAACAGATGGCGCAATATCACTGTTATTATAGTAGAGTACCTGGTTGACCGAGCCTTGCTCGGAGCTTTATGATAAGCATTTTTAGGCAAATTTTAAAATTTTTTATATATTTTATTTTATAAAGTAGTAAAATAAATTTAGAGGAAATACATTGTACAAATATTTAGTTAGTTTTGAATTATTTTATTGATTTTGTCCGATCAACACATAGTTTGCATAGTTTACAGTTTAACTCATTTTAAAAATTTTGGAAATTGGTCATACCAACAGAAACCTCCGTCGACTCATGCGCAACAACTTTGCTAAAGATTATAGTCTGATCAAATGCACAGTTTACGATTTAATTCATTTTGAGTAGTTTTCAGTGGCGCCACCTGAAGTTGTTCATACCAACTAAGAAACCTTCGTCTGCTTATGCGTAACAACTTTACTTATGATTATAACATGATCAAATACACAGTTTACGATTTAATTAATTTTGAGTAATTTTCAGTAGCGCCACCTATCGGACTTTGGTCATTCCTATTAATAAACCTTCATCGGCTTATCCGCAACAACTTTGTTAAAGATTATAGCATGATTAAATGTACAGCTTATGATTAAATCGATTTTGAGTAATTTTCAGTAGCGCCACCTGTCGGAAATTATTTACAAAAAATAAAAAGCCTTCGCCGGCTCATGCGCTACAACTTTGCTAAAGTTCATAGCATGATCAAGTGTACAGTTTACGATTTAATTAATTTTTAGTAATTTTCAGTGGCGCCACCTAACGGAAATTAGTATTACCAAATTAAAAACCTTTGCCGGCTTATCCGCAACATCTTCGCTAAAGAGCATAACATGATCAAATTCACAGTTTACTATTCTATAAAGAACATACATACAAACACTCATTTGTTTAAAAGTTATAACATTACTCATTTTTCCCCCTTTTTATCCCCTACTTTCAAAAAGCTCCGTATACATATTTGGTACTTCTTGGTACCAATTGAATTAAAACGCAGTTAACATAATTCTTATTCATATTACTTTTTGAGATGTTAAGTTATCATGTTATCCCTTTTTTACCCATTTTGGCCCCAAAATCAAAAAAGTACCAAATACGTGTTCAATATTTCCTTCACGTCTATTGACTGCAGTACAAAGTTCCTTTCTATATTCTTTGGTTTAAAAAATAAGAGTGGGTTAAAAAGTACCAAAAAAACAATTTTCACCCTTTTTTACCCCCTACCGTACATAGTTTCAAAAAAGTACCAAGCACCTGTCCGCTTGTTTTCATAGCTGTTTAAAACGTAATTTTAATTTTGTTTCTATACCTATTACCTTAGGAGATATATAGTTTTCGATTATTTCCCCTTTTTACCCGTTTTTACCCTCTTAGAGGCAAAGGTTCCAAAAGTCCCTTCTTCTTCGACCTATACATCAAAAAAGGTACCCACTGTCAAAATTTTATCAAAATCGTTAGAGCCGTTTTCGAGATAGCCATTCTATATATATATATATATATGTATATATATATCTTATATTCTTAAACGAGCAATAATTGTATATATATATATATATATATATATATATATAATGGCTATCTCGAAAACGGCTCTAACGATTTTGATAAAATTTTGACAGTGGGTATCTTTTTTGATGTATAGGTCGATGAAGAAGGGACTTTTGGAACTTTTACCTCTAAGAGGGTAAAAACGGGTAAAGAGGGGAAAAAATCGAAAACGCTATGTCTCCTAAAGTAATAGGTATAGAAACAAAATTAAAATTACGTTTTAAACAGCTTTGAAAATAAGCGGACAGGTGTTTGGTACTTTTTTGAAACTATGTCCGATAGGGGGTAAAAAAGGGTGAAAATAGTTTTTTTGGCACCTTTTTAACCCACTCTTATATTTTAAACTAAAGAATATAGAAAGAAACTTGGTAGTGCAATCAATAGATGTAAAAAAAACATGAAACACGTATTTGGTACTTTTTTGACTTTGGAGCCAAAATGGGTAAAAAAGGGATAAAATGATAACTTAACATCTCCAAAGTAATATGAATAGGAACATTATACATTATGTTAAATGCGTTTTAAAAAAATGTACCGAATTCAATTGGCACCAAAAAAGTACCAAATGTACATATGGAACTTTTAGAAATTAGGGAATAAAAAGGGGGAAAAATTAGTATTATTTTAAACAAATGAATGTTTGTCTGTATGTATGTTCTTTATAGAATAGTAAACTGTGAATTTGATTGTGTTATGCTCTTTAGCGAAGATGTTGCGGATAAGCCGGCGAATGTTTTAAAGTTGATAAGACAAATTTCCGACAGATGGCGACACTGAAAATTACTAAAAATTAATTAAATCGTAAACTGTACATTTGATCATGCTATGATCTTTAGCAAAGTTGTAGCGCATGAGCCGCGAAGTCTTTTTAGTTGGTATGAATAATTTCCGACAGGTGGCGCTACAGAAACTTACTCAAAGTCAATTTAATCGTAATCTGTACATTTAATCATGCTACAATCTTTAGCAAAGTTGTTGCACATGAGCCGACGAAGGTTTCTTAGTTGGTATGAAGAAATTTCGACAGGTGGCGCTACTGAAATTTACTCAAAGTCAATTTAATCGTATGCTGTACATTTGATCAGACTATAATCTTTAGAAAAGTTGTTGCGCATGAGTCGACAGAGGTTTCTGTTGATATGAATAATTTCCAAAATTATTCAAAATGAGTTAAACTGTAAACTATGCAAACTATGTGTTGGTCGGACATAATAAATCAAATAATTCAAAATTAACTGAATATTTCTACAATGTCTTTCCTCTAAATTTATTTTAGCACTTTATAATATAAAATATATAAAAACTTTAAAATTTTCCTCAAAATGCTTATCATAAAGCTCCGAGCAAGGCTCGGTCTACCAGGTACTATACAATTATTGCTCGTTTAAGAATATAAGATATGTAATGCAATTAGAGAAACTCGGGCGGGTTTTCTTGGTTTTAAATAAATATTTGTTTGTTTGTTTCTCTATCTCGCATACTTTATTCTAAATTTAAGTTTATACCAAGTTCTGACCCTATCTTGGGGCTATTACTTTTCATTTTACAAATCATTTGAAGTATCCAAAGGTCCGTAGCGTTCAATAGCCTCCAAATGTTTAAAAAAGAGTTGTTTATTTAAATTTCTTACAAAACACAAAAAGGTATTGAAAACATGATCTTAGATCTTATGACTTTGAATACTAAGTATTAGAGGCATAACACTCCTTTTTAGACAAAACAAAAGAAAACATTTTCTATAAAGAATTTCAAGTGGTATTTTTGTTAAAGCCCCCCTCCCCCCAAAAAAAAAAAGGAAAATAGTAAAATCTTTTATATGACCGCTTTAGTTTTTTCCCCCTCAGAATGTAACTTCATGTCGTATTAGACAAAAGAAGACTCATTCTATTCAGGGATTCTTTGTAGATTTCAGATTTTGTTCTTTATTTTTGTACATGTCAAGTATTTATTGTCTTATGATTTAATTTTCTATTCTTGACTTGATTACTAATTGATTTAACATGAATCGGCATAAATTAATTTGTCTGTGTGTGTGTGTATTTAAGCGAGTCCATGGACTGTGATTCACTTACTCTAACTCCGGGCAGTCATCCAGCAAAAACTATTTATTTCACCTTAGTCATAGTATGTCGCTCTTTTTATTGATAAGATTTTAAGTTGTGGCAAGTCCATGGCTAAGTCCGTCCATCTGTCTACCAGTCAGTCATTCAGTCAATGTGTCTGACGGAGTGCGCCGTTTGTTGCCTGCCTCATTGTTTATACACTCAAATGATTTGAAATGAAAATCACCTAATGAGTTACTCAGTCGAATCAAATTGATGTACTTTTATGGTTCTTGACGGTATTTTGTTGCCTGATCTAAAGAAAATATTGAAAAAAAAGAAATGCATAAGCTTTTGGTTTAAATTCAAAAAGAAAATTGAGAAAAGTTCTTGTGGTGAAAAGTGTCGTTTGTTGAATTTAAAATTAATTTAATTATGTTATCAACATCATTAATAAATTTATAACCATTTTTTTCAATTCAATGATTTTCAACTAATTTGTATAATGAACTCTAATCTGATGTGAATGCTTGATTTTTGTTTTCTTTCGTTTTTTTTTTCTATTGAAATTCAAACATGATTTTGTAATTAATAAATTTGTTCTGCTCGAATGCAATTAGAATAAAGTTATTGATATACAAATAAAAAGATTTGGACTATTTGCGTTTAAGCTGTGGGTGTTAAGTTAAATTTGGTTATTTTTTTCTCAGACGTTTTGAAATTAATTGATATTGTAGTTTTATACCATGGATTTTTTTTGTGAATAGAAAATTAACGGTTTTGATTAAGTTACTCTTTGGATTTATGAGCCTTCGATGTTATAAATAAGGTTTATTTATTGCTTTATTTAGACAATCAATTTGGATTCGAAAGCGTAAGAATGTGAGAAAATTTTAAATTTCTTTGTTAAAGATTTTTTTTAATTTTCCTACCAAAATACCTTGATTGTAATATGTCTAAAAGAATAATGAGTGTTCCGAATTAAATTTGTAATTTTTCGAAACCATACTCAAAATTTTTCGATAAAAATATTTTTCTATAGAAAATTTTCCGATAAAAAAAAAAATCTATAGAATTTCGAATAAAAAAAAAATTCTAAAGAAATTTTCGATACAAATATTTTTCTATAGACAAAATATCCAATAAAATATTTTCTTTAAAAAAATTTTCGATAAAAATATTTTTCACAAATTTTTATGGTTTTAAATTAGATTAATATTTGTCAATAAAAATATTTTTCCATAATAATATTTTTCTATAGAAAATTTTTCGATAAAAAAAATTTCAATAGAAATTTTCGATAAAAATATTTTTCTATAAAAAAATTTTTAATAAAAATATTATAATATAGAAAAATTTTCGATATAATTATTTCTGAAAATATTTCTCTTTAGAAAAAATTTTGATAAAAAAAATTTTTCTATAGAAACATTTTCGATAAAAAAATTTTTCTATAGAAAAATTTTCAATAAAAAATTTTTCTATAGAAAAATTTTCAATAAAAAATTTTTCTATAGAAAAATATTCGATAAAAAATTTTTCTATAGAAAAATATTCGATAAAAAAATTTTTCTATAGAAAAATTTTAGATAAAAAATTTTTTCTATAGAAAAATTTTCGATAAAAAATTTTTTCTATAGAAAAATTTTGGATAAAAATTTTTTCTATAGAAAAATTTTCGATAAAAAAATGCTCGTATAGAAAAATTTTCGATAAAAAAATTTTTCTATAGAAAAATTTTCGATAAAAAAATTTTTCTATAGAAAAATTTTCGATAAAAAAATGTTTGTATAGAAAAATTTTCGATCAAAATATTTTGCTATAGACAAATTTTCTAAAAAAATATTTTTCTATCGAAAAATAAAAGTATTTTTCTATCGAAAAATAATTGATAAAAAAATTCTTCTATAGAAAAATTTCGATAAAAAAATTCTTCTATAGAAAAATTTCGATAAAAAAATTCTTCTATAGAAAAATTTCAATAAAAAAATGTTTCTTTAGAAAAATTGTCGATAAAAAATGTTTCTATAGAAAAATTTTCAATAGAAATGTTTATCTATAAAAATATAGAAAAATTTTGGATAAAAAAATTCTTCTATAGAAAAATTTTCGATAAAAATATCTTTCTTTCGAAAAATTTTCTATAAAAAATTTTTTCTATAGAAAAGTGTTTTGTAGAAAAAGTTTCGATAGAAGTATTTTTCTGTAATAACATTTCCTATAGAAAAAATAAATGTTTCTATAGAAAAATTTTCGATAAAAAACCTTTCTATATAAAAGTTCACGATAAAAACTTTCTATATAAAAGTTCACGATAAAAAATTTTCGGTAGAAAAATTTTCAATACAAATACTTTTCTCTAGAAAGATTTTCGACAAAAATATTTTCGTAGCGAAAAATTGTTGATAAAAATATTTTTCTATAGCAATTTTTTCGATAAAACTATTGTTCTATATAAAAATTTGGGGAAAAAAAAATAAAATAAAAATAAATTTATGAGCCTTCGATGTTATAAATAAGGTTTATTTATTGCTTTATTTAGACAATCAATTTGGATTCGAAAGCGTAAGAATATGAGAAAAATTTAAATTTCTTTGTTAAAGATTTTTTTAATTTTCCTACCAAAATACCTTGATTGTAATATGTCTAAAAGAATAATGAGTGTTCCGAATTAAATTTGTAATTTTTCGAAACCATACTCAAAATTTTTCGATAAAAATATTTTTCTATAGAAAATTTTCCGATAAAAAAAAAAATCTATAGAATTTCGAATAAAAAAAAAAATTCTAAAGAAATTTTCGATACAAATATTTTTCTATAGACAAAATATCCAATAAAATATTTTCTTTAAAAAAATTTTCGATAAAAATATTTTTCACAAATTTTTATGGTTTTAAATTAGATTAATATTTGTCAATAAAAATATTTTTCCATAATAATATTTTTCTATAGAAAATTTTTCGATAAAAAAAATTTCAATAGAAATTTTCGATAAAAATATTTTTCTATAAAAAAATTTTTAATAAAAATATTATAATATAGAAAAATTTTCGATATAATTATTTCTGAAAATATTTCTCTTTAGAAAAAATTTCGATAAAAAAAATTTTTCTATAGAAACATTTTCGATAAAAAAATTTTTCTATAGAAAAATTTTCAATAAAAAATTTTTCTATAGAAAAATATTCGATAAAAAAATTTTTCTATAGAAAAATTTTTGATAAAAAATTTTTTCTATAGAAAAATTTTCGATAAAAAATTTTTTCTATAGAAAAATTTTCGATAAAAAATTTTTTCTATAGAAAAATTTTCGATAAAAAATTTTTTCTATAGAAAAATTTTCGATAAAAAAATGCTCGTATAGAAAAATTTTCGATAAAAAAATTTTTCTATAGAAAAATTTTCGATAAAAAAATTTTTCTATAGAAAAATTTTCGATAAAAAAATTTTTCTATAGAAAAATTTTCGATAAAAAAATGTTTGTATAGAAAAATTTTCGATCAAAATATTTTGCTATAGACAAATTTTCTAAAAAAATATTTTTCTATCGAAAAATAAAAGTATTTTTCTATCGAAAAATAATTGATAAAAAAATTCTTCTATAGAAAAATTTCGATAAAAAAATTCTTCTATAGAAAAATTTCGATAAAAAAATTCTTCTATAGAAAAATTTCGATAAAAAAATGTTTCTTTAGAAAAATTGTCGATAAAAAATGTTTCTATAGAAAAATTTTCAATAGAAATGTTTATCTATAAAAATATAGAAAAATTTTGGATAAAAAAATTCTTCTATAGAAAAATTTTTGATAAAAATATCTTTCTTTCGAAAAATTTTCTATAAAAAATTTTTTCTATAGAAAAGTGTTTTGTAGAAAAAGTTTCGATAGAAGTATTTTTCTGTAATAACATTTCCTATAGAAAAAATAAATGTTTCTATAGAAAAATTTTCGATAAAAAACCTTTCTATATAAAAGTTCACGATAAAAACTTTCTATATAAAAGTTCACGATAAAAAATTTTCGGTAGAAAAATTTTCAATAAAAATACTTTTCTCTAGAAAGATTTTCGACAAAAATATTTTCGTAGCGAAAAATTGTTGATAAAAATATTTTTCTATAGCAATTTTTTCGATAAAACTATTGTTCTATATAAAAATTTGGGGAAAAAAAAAAATTTCTTAAAAAATTTTTTTGAAAAAAAAAATAAAAATATTTTTCTATACAAAAATTGTCAATAAAAAATTTTTTTTATAAAAAAAATTTTGTAGAAAAATTTTCGATAAAAATATTTTCCTATAGAAAAATTTTCAATAAAAAAATTTTTTTATAGAAAAATTTTCGATAAAAAATTTTTTCTATAGAAAAATTTTCGATAAAAATATTTTTCTATAGAAAAATTTTCGATTAAAATAGTTTTCTATAAAAAAATTTTCTAGAAAAAAATTTTTCTATAGCAAAATTTTCGAGAAAAAAATTTTTCTATAGAAAAATTTTCGAGAAAAAAATTTTTCTATAGAAAAATTTTCGAGAAAAAAATTTTTCTAGAGAAAAATTTTCGAAAAAAAAAATTTCTATAGAAAAATTTTCGAAAAAAAAATTTTCTATAGAAAAATTTTCGAGAAAAAAATTTTTCTATAGAAAAATTTTCGACAAAAAAATTTTTCTATAGAAAAATTTTCGAGAAAAAAATTTTTCTATAGAAAAATTCTCGAGAAAAAAATTTTTCTATAGAAAAATTTTCGATGAAAAAATCTTTCTATTGAAAGATTTTCAATAAAAAAAATTTTTCAGTGAAGTCAATGGTGCCTGTCAAGTTTTATCATTGTTCGACCAATTTTATAGATACCTAAGTCTTTCTCCAGAAGATTCCTTAATATTAGGTATCGTAAGTATATAAATATATAGTTTTTTATCCAATATTGGACAAAAAGGATAAGTTCTCATAGTTCATCTTAAATTAAAACAAAAAAAAAAAAAAAATCAAAACAAGTCCTAGAACAAACGCAACAATAACTTACATCAATTAAAAAATAAATCTACCATAAAGTTTAAAATATCACTGACATTGCGTGTGTCATTCATATCAAGCCGAATTGAATAAAATGAAAAAAAGCCAAAGAATTTGAAAGCTAAAAAAAAAAATAAAAAACTTCAGTTAATTCCAGTTTAAATGACTATTTAACGCCTTTTAACTTTTTTTTGTCTAAAATTCGGTATAAAAACCTAGATAAACACGCAATGTTCTTTGAACAGCAAAAAAATGTTCCCCCGTTAAGAAATTGTCAATTAATAAAGTCAAGAAAAACTCTTTATTTAGGCTCGAATGAGTATAACTAAATACAAAATTCATGGGTTTTGGAAAAAAACTGAAATTAAAATTTTTCATAAAATCTTGTTTAATGTTGCATTCGATGGTTGTTGGTTGCATGTGTCACTTTGTTGTTTTACAATGTTGTTGCTGAAAATGAAAAGCCAACAGAGTTATAGGCCAGAAGATACGCACGTGAAATTATTTAACACTCATACTTTGTCTCTGTATGTGTCAAAGCGATACAAGTGTAACACGCAACATGCAGTCAGGCAAGCAGGAGTCGACCGTCGTCTACTCATACTCCATAAAATATTGGATTTTTTATTATCTACAAAACACTACAAATTTACAGATATAGTGTGTACGGGTATGATGTATTTTAGAATCTTCTCGTTTTGCATACGATGTGCATACATTTGCCTAAACGCTTACCTTTAAAGTAAATGAATGACTGACAAATGGAAACCCACCCCAATAGTGAAGGTCACCTGCTGGACCAACTGTCAGTTAATTTTTTTTTTGACTTTGTTTTAACATTTTAAGCGAATCGAGTTCAAAAGATGCCACCACTATTTTTAGCCTTTATTTAATGAATTCTACATGTTTTACTTTTCGAACTCATACCTTATCGTCGCCAGCAGCCATGACTTTATGCCACAATTCGTAGGTATTTAATAAATTTGTACCTACTATTGGATTGTGTATCTCTTTCATTGTCGATTGCCAGATTTTATTTAACATCACTAGATTTTTACATTACCATGTTTGTAAGCAGCTTTTAAAGCCGATTCATTTATCTATTTGGTGGTGATATTTTTTGCGTGTTCCCTTTAACTAGTAACAAGATCTGTGTCAGTTTCACATAACTACTTACTTGTATTGGTAAAATGTTATGTTACCCTTGGGATTAATCATTAGAATTTAGTTACACGCAATTATATACTCGTGTACAACTTCCCCCTGGTTTGATTAAGATTTTTCTTCGGGAAAATCAGAAACATTTAACCTTTAGCTAAAATTTGTAAGCAATCAAAATGTATTTTGAGTAATTGTTTTATGATTCAGCTCAAATTTTTTCTATAGAAAAATTGTGGTTTAACAAATTTTTTCTTTAAAAAATTTTGGTTGAACAAATTTTTTCTATAGAAAAAATTTGGTTTAACAATTTTTTCTATAGAAAAAATTTCGTTAAAAAATTTTTTAACAAAATTTTTCTATAGAAAAAATTTTTTAACGAAATTTTTTCTTTTAAACGAAATTTTTTCTATAGAAAAAATTTTTGAACGAAATTTTTTCTATAGAAAAAATTTTTTTACGAAATTTTTTCTATAGAAAAAATTTTTTAACGAAATTTTTTCTAAAGAAAAATTTTTTAGCGAAATTTTTTCTATAGAAAAAATTTTTTAACGAAAATTTTTCTATAGAAAAAATTTTTTAACGAAATTTTTTCTATAGAAAAAATTTTTTAACGAAATTTTTTCTATAGAAAAAATTTTTTAACGAAATTTTTTCTATAGAAAAAATTTTTTAACGAAATTTTTTCTATAGAAAAAATTTTTTAACGAAATTTTTTCTATAGAAAAAATTTTTTAACGAAATTTTTTCTATAGAAAAAATTTTTTAACGAAATTTTTTCTATAGAAAAAATTTTTTAACGAAATTTTTTCTATAGAAAAAATTTTTTAACGAAATTTTTTCTATAGAAAAAATTTTTTAACGAAATTTTTTCTATAGAAAAAATTTTTTAACGAAATTTTTTCTAGAGAAAAATTTTTTAGCGAAATTTTTTCTATAGAAAAAAAATTGAACGAAATTTTTTCTATAGAAAAAATTTTTTAACGAAATTTTTTCTGTAGAAAAAAAAATTTTTCATTTAAAAATGGAAAAAATTTCATTAAAAAATTTTTCTATATAAAAGATTTTGTTAAAAGCTTTTTTCTATAGAAAAAATTTCGTTAAAAAATTTTTTCTACACAAAAAATTTTACCTTTAGAAAAAATTTCGTTAAAAAATTAATTTCTATAGAAAAAATTTCGTTAAAAATTTTTTTCTATAGAAAAAATTTCGTTAATATTTTTTTTCTATAGAAAAAATTTCGTCAAAAAATATTTTAACAAAATTTTTTCTATAGAAAAATTTTTTAACGAAATTTTTTCTATAGAAAAATTTTTTAACGAAATATTTTTCTGTAGAAAAAATTTTTTAATGAAATTTTTTCTACAAAAAAAATTTTTGATGAAATTTTTTTATAGAAAACATTTTTTAATGAAATTTTTTCTATAGAAAAAATTTTTTAATGAAATTTTTTCTATAGAAAAAATTTTTTAATGAAATTTTTTCTATAGAAAAAATTTTTTAATGAAATTTTTTCTATAGAAAAAATTTTTTAATGAAATTTTTTCTATAGAAAAAATTTCGATAAAAAAATTTTTCTTTAGAAAAAATTTCGTTAAAATATTTTTTCTATAGAAAAAATTTCATTAAAAAATGTTTTCTATAGAAAAAATTTCATTAAAAAATTTTTTCTATAGAAAAAATTTTTTAATGAAATTTTTTCTATAGAAAAAATTTTTTAATGAAATTTTTTCTATAGAAAAAATTTTTTAATGAAATTTTTTCTATAGAAAACATTTTTTAATGAAATTTTTTCTATAGAAAAAATATTTTAACGAAATTTTTTCTAAAGAAAAATTTTTTTATCGAAATTTTTTCTATAGAAAAAATTTTTTAACGAAATTTTCCTATAGAAAAAATTTTTTAACGAAATTTTTTCTATAGAACAAAATTTTTAACGAAATTTTTTCTATAGAAAAATTTTTTTTTCGTTTAAAAATCGAAAAATTTCATTAAAAAATTTTTCTATATAAAAGATTTCGATAACATTTTTTTTTCTATAGAAAAAATTTCGTTAAAAAATTTTTTCTATAGAAAAAATTTTACCTTTAGAAAAAATTTCGTTAAAAAATAATTTCTATAGAAAAAATTTCGTTAACAATTTTTTTCTATACACAAAATTTCGTTAATAATTTTTTTCTATAGAAAAAATTTCGTTAAAAAATTTTTTCTATAGAAAAAATTTTTTAATAAATTTTTTTCTATCGAAAAATTTTTTCCTTTTTTAAACGAAAAAAAATTTTTTCTATAGAAAAAATTTCGTTAAAAATGTTTTTCTATAGTTAAAAAAAAATAACGTTAAAAAATTGTTTCTATAGAAAAAATTTCGTTAAAAAATTTTTTCTGTAGAAAAAATTTCATTAAAAAATTTTTTTCTATAGAAAAATTTTCGTTAAAAAAATTTTAGCTATAGAAAAAATTTCGTTAAAAAATTTTTTTCTATAGAAAAAATTTCGTTAAAAAAATTTTTTCTATAGAAAAATTTTCGTTAACAATTTTTTTTCTATAGAAAAATTTTCGTTAAAAAATTTTTTCTATGAAAAAATTTTCGTTAAAAATTTTTTTCTATAGAAAAATTTTCGTTAAAAAATTGTTTCTATAAAAAAAATTTCCATTAAAATATTTTTTCTATAGAAAAATTTTCGTTAAAAAAATTTTTTCTATAGAAAAATTTTCTATAGAGAAAGTTTCGTTAAAAAAATTTTTTCTATAGAGAAATTTTCGTTAAAAAATTTTTTCTATAGAAAAATTTTCGTTAAAAAAATTGTATAATATTTTGAGATTGATTATTTTTGAATTCTAAATTATTCTTTGAGAAATATCTTCAAACTAAATTTTGTTTAAACTTTTCTAGCTTAACGTTAAACTAATTTTAATATTTATATAATTTCTAAGAGATTTTAAATCCATTAACTTTTGAAGCCACATAATTCATAATGACGCGTGTGTTGAGGGATTAAAGTTTTATACTAAATTCGTTTTTCCTTTCACATTTTAATCCTCTTCATTAAAAACTAAAAGCCATAAAACTTTAAAAAATTTGTTAAATGAAAAATTTACGACATAATAGATTTTAAGTTAGTTCCTAATATGACATTGATGCTTGAGTTTTTTTTCCCCGAAAGCGGAAATTAATTTTAAATTTAGACTAAAATATAAAAACACACAATTTATGAACTACCAACAAAATTTTATTTATTGAGTAAGATTGACATTTAGTATTAGTTTATACTAAATATGGAAATGTATTTAGAAAGATTTTTACTTAAAATGTTATTTTAGGATCTTGCCTAAATAGATTAACAAAATATTGTCAAAGTTTTAAAACAAAGATGTCTATGAACTTGAAAGGAAATGGGACAAATTATCTTAAAAATTATTTAACTTAAGAATGAACTGTGGTATGTACTACATTATATCCACCACATGCTATTCAAATATTCATTCCATAAATTTATGCCTTTACACTACAATTATCTGATGCATTCCGACTGCCACTTAAATTCTGTAATTCGATATTCTCGATGCAGACAAAACGATTTTAAACGAATTAATTTGACATTAATTTGTATCTATAAATTCGTAAAAAATTCATAAAAATCGAAGGATTATAAGCAGAGTTAATTAAAAACCTTAAACCTTTATTCTTGCTCACAAAGGAAGGCCTATAAGGCAAGACATGCTGCGAAGACTACTGATGTCGAACGTTTAACATCTTTAGGAGACAAAATTAAAAGTCATGATTGTCAATGATCATTATATTTAAAAAATTTTGAAAAAAAATAAACATTCTGAATTTCATGAAAATAAAAGTGAAATAAAATTATAAATACGCGTTAAAGAACGCCACTTAAATGAAATTTAGATTGTGGTTCTGAAGTTGTTCTATAGCCTATATGTGTATTTCTGTTCGGCAGACAGGGAGTCAGTCAAGTGTGCCGGCCAGAGTATTGGACAGAGGCACGCACATAAAGATTTGACTGAGAAGTAAGTAGATCATATATTGAAGGCAGAACTTTAAAAGAATCACAAACTTATTTTTTGTATTAGTTTTTAACCATAATCTAGTCATAGTCTTATCATAGTCTAGTCTAGTCATAGTCCAGTCATAGTCTAGTCATAGTCTAGTCATAGTCTAGTCATAGTCTAGTCATAGTCTAGTCATAGTCTAGTCATAGTCTAGTCATAGTCTAGTCATAGTCTAGTCATAGTCTAGTCATAGTCTAGTCATAGTCTAGTCATAGTCTAGTCATAGTCTAGTCATAGTCTAGTCATAGTCTAGTCATAGTCTAGTCATAGTCTAGTCATAGTCTAGTCATAGTCTAGTCATAGTCTAGTCATAGTCTAGTCATAGTCTAGTCATAGTCTAGTCATAGTCTAGTCATAGTCTAGTCATAGTCTAGTCATAGTCTAGTCATAGTCTAGTCATAGTCTAGTCATAGTCTAGTCATAGTCTAGTCATAGTCTAGTCATAGTCTAGTCATAGTCTAGTCGTAGTCTAGTCATAGTCTAGTCATAGTCTAGTCATAGTCTAGTCATAGTCTAGTCATAGTCTAGTCATAGTCTAGTCATAGTCTAGTCATAGTCTAGTCATAGTCTAGTCATAGTCTAGTCATAGTCTAGTCATAGTCTAGTCATAGTCTAGTCATAGTCTAGTCATAGTCTAGTCATAGTCTAGTCATAGTCTAGTCATAGTCTAGTCATAGTCTAGTCATAGTCTAGTCATAGTCTAGTCATAGTCTAGTCATAGTCTAGTCATAGTCTAGTCATAGTCTAGTCATAGTCTAGTCATAGTCTAGTCATAGTCTAGTCATAGTCTAGTCATAGTCTAGTCATAGTCTAGTCATAGTCTAGTCATAGTCTAGTCATAGTCTAGTCATAGTCTAGTCATAGTCTAGTCATAGTCTAGTCATAGTCTAGTCATAGTCTAGTCATAGTCTAGTCATAGTCTAGTCATAGTCTAGTCATAGTCTAGTCATAGTCTAGTCA
Organism: Stomorhina lunata; assembly: GCA_933228675.1. NCBI lineage: Eukaryota > Metazoa > Arthropoda > Insecta > Diptera > Rhiniidae > Stomorhina > Stomorhina lunata. The sequence goes on from OW121741.1 coordinate 106,065,248, forward strand.
TAGTCTAGTCATAGTCTAGTCATAGTCTAGTCATAGTCTAGTCATAGTCTAGTCATAGTCTAGTCATAGTCTAGTCATAGTCTAGTCATAGTCTAGTCATAGTCTAGTCATAGTCTAGTCATAGTCTAGTCATAGTCTAGTCATAGTCTAGTCATAGTCTAGTCATAGTCTAGTCATAGTCTAGTCATAGTCTAGTCATAGTCTAGTCATAGTCTAGTCATAGTCTAGTCATAGTCTAGTCATAGTCTAGTCATAGTCTAGTCATAGTCTAGTCATAGTCTAGTCATAGTCTAGTCATAGTCTAGTCATAGTCTAGTCATAGTCTAGTCATAGTCTAGTCATAGTCTAGTCATAGTCTAGTCATAGTCTAGTCATAGTCTAGTCATAGTCTAGTCATAGTCTAGTCATAGTCTAGTCATAGTCTAGTCATAGTCTAGTCATAGTCTAGTCATAGTCTAGTCATAGTCTAGTCATAGTCTAGTCATAGTCTAGTCATAGTCTAGTCATAGTCTAGTCATAGTCTAGTCATAGTCTAGTCATAGTCTAGTCATAGTCTAGTCATAGTCTAGTCATAGTCTAGTCATAGTCTAGTCATAGTCTAGTCATAGTCTAGTCATAGTCTAGTCATAGTCTAGTCATAGTCTAGTCATAGTCTAGTCATAGTCTAGTCATAGTCTAGTCATAGTCTAGTCATAGTCTAGTCATAGTCTAGTCATAGTCTAGTCATAGTCTAGTCATAGTCTAGTCATAGTCTAGTCATAGTCTAGTCATAGTCTAGTCATAGTCTAGTCATAGTCTAGTCATAGTCTAGTCATAGTCTAGTCATAGTCTAGTCATAGTCTAGTCATAGTCTAGTCATAGTCTAGTCATAGTCTAGTCATAGTCTAGTCATAGTCTAGTCATAGTCTAGTCATAGTCTAGTCATAGTCTAGTCATAGTCTAGTCATAGTCTAGTCATAGTCTAGTCATAGTCTAGTCATAGTCTAGTCATAGTCTAGTCATAGTCTAGTCATAGTCTAGTCATAGTCTAGTCATAGTCTAGTCATAGTCTAGTCATAGTCTAGTCATAGTCTAGTCATAGTCTAGTCATAGTCTAGTCATAGTCTAGTCATAGTCTAGTCATAGTCTAGTCATAGTCTAGTCATAGTCTAGTCATAGTCTAGTCATAGTCTAGTCATAGTCTAGTCATAGTCTAGTCATAGTCTAGTCATAGTCTAGTCATAGTCTAGTCATAGTCTAGTCATAGTCTAGTCATAGTCTAGTCATAGTCTAGTCATAGTCTAGTCATAGTCTAGTCATAGTCTAGTCATAGTCTAGTCATAGTCTAGTCATAGTCTAGTCATAGTCTAGTCATAGTCTAGTCATAGTCTAGTCATAGTCTAGTCATAGTCTAGTCATAGTCTAGTCATAGTCTAGTCATAGTCTAGTCATAGTCTAGTCATAGTCTAGTCATAGTCTAGTCATAGTCTAGTCATAGTCTAGTCATAGTCTAGTCATAGTCTAGTCATAGTCTAGTCATAGTCTAGTCATAGTCTAGTCATAGTCTAGTCATAGTCTAGTCATAGTCTAGTCATAGTCTAGTCATAGTCTAGTCATAGTCTAGTCATAGTCTAGTCATAGTCTAGTCATAGTCTAGTCATAGTCTAGTCATAGTCTAGTCATAGTCTAGTCATAGTCTAGTCATAGTCTAGTCAATGTCTAGTCATAGTCTAGTCATAGTCTAGTCATAGTCTAGTCATAGTCTAGTCATAGTCTAGTCATAGTCTAGTCATAGTCTAGTCAATGTCTAGCCATAGTCTAGTCATAGTCTAGTCATAGTCTAGTCATAGTCTAGTCATAGTCTAGTCATAGTCTAGTCATAGTCTAGCCATAGTCTAGTCATAGTCTAGTCATAGTCTAGTCATAGTCTAGTCATAGTCTAGTCATAGTCTAGTCATAGTCTAGTCATAGTCTAGTCATAGTCTAGTCATAGTCTAGTCATAGTCTAGTCATAGTCTAGTCATAGTCTAGTCATAGTCTAGTCATAGTCTAGTCATAGTCTAGTCATAGTCTAGTCATAGTCTAGTCATAGTCTAGTCATAGTCTAGTCATAGTCTAGTCATAGTCTAGTCATAGTCTAGTCATAGTCTAGTCATAGTCTAGTCATAGTCTAGTCATAGTCTAGTCATAGTCTAGTCATAGTCTAGTCATAGTCTAGTCATAGTCTAGTCATAGTCTAGTCATAGTCTAGTCATAGTCTAGTCATAGTCTAGTCATAGTCTAGTCATAGTCTAGTCATAGTCTAGTCATAGTCTAGTCATAGTCTAGTCATAGTCTAGTCATAGTCTAGTCATAGTCTAGTCGTAGTCTAGTCATAGTCTAGTCATAGTCTAGTCATAGTCTAATCATAGTCTAGTCTAGTCATAGTCTAGTCATAGTCTAATCATAGTCTAGTCTAGTCATAGTCTAGTCATAGTCTAGTCATAGTCTAGTCATAGTCTAGTCATAGTCTAGTCATAGTCTAGTCATAGTCTAGTCATAGTCTAGTCATAGTCTAGTCATAGTCTAGTCATAGTCTAGTCATAGTCTAGTCATAGTCTAGTCATAGTCTAGTCATAGTCTAGTCATAGTCTAGTCATAGTCTAGTCATAGTCTAGTCATAGTCTAGTCATATTCTAGTCATAGTCTAGTCATAGTCTAGTCATAGTCTAGTCATAGTCTAGTCATAGTCTAGTCATAGTCTAGTCATAGTCTAGTCATAGTCTAGTCATAGTCTAGTCATAGTCTAGTCATAGTCTAGTCATAGTCTAGTCATAGTCTAGTCATAGTCTAGTCATAGTTTAGTTATAGTCTAGTCATAGTCTAGTCATAGTCTAGTCATAGTCTAGTCATAGTCTAGTCATAGTCTAGTCATAGTCTAGTCATAGTCTAGTCATAGTCTAGTCATAGTCTAGTCATAGTCTAGTCATAGTCTAGTCATAGTCTAGTCATAGTCTAGTCATAGTCTAGTCATAGTCTAGTCATAGTCTAGTCATAGTCTAGTCATAGTCTAGTCATAGTCTAGTCATAGTCTAGTCATAGTCTAGTCATAGTCTAGTCATAGTCTAGTCATAGTCTAGTCATAGTCTAGTCATAGTCTAGTCATAGTCTAGTCATAGTCTAGTCATAGTCTAGTCATAGTCTAGTCATAGTCTAGTCATAGTCTAGTCATAGTCTAGTCATAGTCTAGTCATAGTCTAGTCATAGTCTAGTCATAGTCTAGTCATAGTCTAGTCATAGTCTAGTCATAGTCTAGTCATAGTCTAGTCATAGTCTAGTCATAGTCTAGTCATAGTCTAGTCATAGTCTAGTCATAGTCTAGTCATAGTCTAGTCATAGTCTAGTCATAGTCTAGTCATATTCTAGTCATAGTCAAGTGGTGGTCAACCTATGGACTTTATATAAAAATTCACTTTAACCAAATAAGAATTATATATTGTTACACGAGTAAAACTCACATAAAAGTAATTTCAAGATCATTTGTGTTATTGTTGTAGTGAATAAATGTTCAGCAACTCTTTTCGTTACGGTTAATTTTTAAATGAGTTAGTATTGGTTTTATTAGGTTGTGGTTCCATGACGGGTTCCATTACAAGCTTGGGTATTGCTTCACTTCACTCATCACATTCCTTTTCACCTCTGAAGAAATACTAAAATATCGCAAACGTTTTTTAAATTAGTTGCAAACATGATGTGCCAAAGAAAACACTAAACGGAAATTCAATTCCAATATTAACTTGATACTTCTTTATGATTCAGACTTTGCTCCTATTCGGCCGTAAGTCAGACAAGATTCAAGAGCAATTTAAGTAGTTTTGCACACAAAAAGTAAAAGTAGACACATGCACGTCCACATGAGAATTTATTCGAGTCAGGCTCTTTAGTGGCTTTTATGTAGAGTAAAAAGCGAAAAGGAAACTTAAGTCTATCAGGAAGATGATGACTGACTGACTTCTGTAGGAGCAAATGAACGAGAATCGGTAGTTGCTGGAGTATAGTCTGTTTTTCTGCTTTTTATACACTTTATTAAATATTTAAACGGCCATAAATTGATTATTTAAAAATTTTAGTTTAGAGTTCTTTAGCATTTTTTTATTATCTTTTCATTTGTTATCAAACTCACTTTAGCCTTAGAAGACTAAAAGGCTTCATCAAAAAAAGTTAAAGACAGACATCACTTTCGTCTGAATTTGGTAAAAAAAAGAAAAAGTTTTTCGTTTTTACGCACTTTAAAAATATCTCTAATATTTAAGTTAATTATAGTTTTAAAGAAGATGGCAACCAAAAAAAAAAACTTTGCAACATAGAGCCTTGAGTCGTTGTTGTTTTGTTAAAATATTTTTGACTTGATTTTTCTTAAATTCCCAGAAAAGTAGCGTAACTTTTTTTTAGATGATGTATTGATGTTATTTTGAAGGGATTTTTGATTTAATTTAAACGCTAAAAGGCTTCTTTTGTTTTTTTGATTAAAAGAATTTCATCAATTAATAGTTTTTTATGGCTACAAATTTATGCGTAATTATAAATTTTTGGTCGAAAATATAGGTATATTTTAAATGGTATTTGAAGATAATCATTTTAATTGGCACGATTTTTTTTTATTAATACTTAGACATATTTTTCATGATATGACTAAATTTTTGCTAAATGACTAAAGTTGTTTTTTCGCATAATAACAGCAATATTTTTTTATATTTTGTGGCTTTCATACGAAATTTCACTTGTTCGCCGATTTCGTTGTATGTCTAGACTCTAGACATGCATCTCTAGGCTCTAGAGAAACCGGAATTTGCTATAATTCCAAAAGTTTATTAACGTAAAGAAATCGAAATATGTAATGATCTGAACTTCGAATGCTGGAGGTACAAGTCCCAAGTTCCTTCTTTCTCTTTCAATGTCTTCCGTATTCGTATAAGTTAAATTAAATATATAAAGAGATTATATTTTAATATACCGATCGATTCAGAATCATTTATGAGAATTACAGAGTTACGCAGAACTATTTTTCTGGCTAGAATGTTTAATAACTTTTTTAGTTTTTCTACATTTTTTAAACCCATCATCAAAAAGAATGGGGGTATATTGAGATTGTCATTCCGTTTGCAATTCCCTTAGTATTGGCTTAAAAATCAAAATTGAAGTATATTCTGAATCCTTATGAAATTCTAAGACGATCGAGAGATGTCTGACTGTCTGTTGTCGGCACGATAAAACTTAACGAAAGTAAATAGGTCACTGAAATTTGGCATAAATATCCCTCATTTCTTGAAAAATTTTGGTACTGAAATCGGGCAAAATCGGTTTACATCTGACCATAGCTCTTGCAAAACCTCGCCTAAGCTGATCGCTTATTTGATAATAAATGACAAATTATAACAGCTATGATGATAAAATTTGGTGTATATATGTCTGACATAAGTACTAGGCAGTACATAAAATTTCATCGAAATCGGTTCACAGTTAACCATAGCTCCCATACAAAAAACTTACGGAAACAGCCTTAATTTCACCAAAAATACTCTCAATTGACAATAAATGATAAACTGTAACAGCTTTGGTCACTAGATTTAGGACAAGGAAGTCTTATGTCAATGCCAGCCAGTGTGCAAAATTTTGTCACAATCGGTCACCATTTGACCATAGCTCCCATATAAAAAACTTATAGAAACACAAAAATACATAAAGAATAGGGGGTTTATGTCCGTCTGTCCGTCAGGTTAAAGCGCTATAGCGCCTTAACGAAAAAAGCTAGAGGGACAAAATTTTACAAAAGTATTTTGGATATCTGGAAAAAGTTGTGTATTGAAAATGGACAAAATCGGTTCACATTTAGTTAGAGCTCCCATATAACCCCACGTCGGGAAACACATTAATGCGGATAAATTGAATACAATTGTAATATCTATGACGACTAAATTTAAAATAGGGAAGTTTTATGCAACTTTTGATCAGATTATCAAATTTTTTAGGAATCAGTCCATATTTGACTATGGCTTTCATATAAAAAACACTCCCGGAAACCAAACATTTTAGCAAAGGCCAGTTAAAAGCTATTAAATTAGAAACTATGAAAGCTATGGCCACTAAATTTTGTAAGAATAAGCTCTATAGTATCTGGTTGACCGAGCCTTGCTCGGAGCTTTATGATAAGCATTTTGAGGCAAATTTTAAAGTTTTAAAATATTTTATTTCATAAAGTATTAAAATAAATTTAGAGGAGAGACATTGTACAAATATTCAATTAATTTTGAATTCTTTTATTTATTTTGTCCGACCAACACATAGTTTGCATAGTTTACAGTTTGACTCATTTTAATAATTTTATAAATTGGTCATACCGACTGTCGACTCATGCGCAACAACTTTGCTAAAGATTATAGTCTGATCAAATGCACAGTTTACGATTTAATTCATTTTGAGTAGTTTTCAGTGGCGCCACCTGAAGTTGTTCATACCAACTAAAAAACCTTTGTCTGCTTATGCGTAGCAACTTTGCTTATGATTATAACATGATCAAATCACTTTGAGTAATTTTCAGTGGCACCACCTTTCGGACTTTGGTCATTCCAATTCATAAACCTTCTTCGGCTTATCCGCAACAACTTTGCTGAAGATTATAGCATGTTTAAATGTACAGCTTAAGATTAAATTGACTTTGAGAAAATTTCAGTGGCGCCACATGTCGAAATTTCTTCATACCAACTAAGAAACCTTCGTCGGCTTATGTGCAACAACTTTGCTAAAGATTGTAGCATGAATAAATGTACAGCTTACGATTAAATTGACTTTGAGTAAGTTTCAGTAGCGCCACCTGTCGGAAATTATTCATACCAACTAAAAAAGCCTTCGCTGGCTCATGCGCTACAACTTTGCTAAAGATCATAGCATGATCAAATGTACAGTTTACGATTTAATTAATTTGTAGTAATTTTCAGTGGCGCCATCTGTCGGAAATTAGTCTTTTCAACTAAAAAACCTGCGCCGGCTTATCCGCAACATCTTCGCTAAAGAACATCATAACATGATCAAATTTACAATTTACTATTCTATAAAGTACATACATACAGACAAACATTCATTTGTTTAAAACTTATAACAATACTAATTCTTTCAACTTTTTATCCCCTAATTTCAAAAAATTCCATATGCATATTTGGTACTTTTTTGGTACCAATTGAATTCGGTACATTTCAATAAAACGCAGTTAACATAATTTTCCTATTCATATTACTTTCTGAGATGTTTAGTTATCATTTTATCCCGTTTTTACCCATTTTGACCCCAAAATCAAAAAAGTACCAAATACGTGTTTAATGTTTCTTTCACATCTATTGATTGCAGTACAAAGATTATTTCTATATTCTTTAGTTTAAAATGTAAGAGTGGGTTAAAAAGGTACCAAAATAACTATTTTCACCCTTTTTTACCCCCTATCGGACATAGTTTCAAAAAAGTACCAAGCACCTGTCCGCTTGTTTTTATAGCTGTTTAAAACGTAATTTTAATTTTGTTTCTATACCTATTACTTTGGGAGATATAGCGTTTTCGATTTTTTTACCCGTTTTTACCCTCTTAGAGGCAAAGGTTCCAAAAGTCCCTTCTTCTTCGACCTATACATCAAAAAGATACCCACTGTCCAAATTATATCAAAATCGTTAGAGCCTTTTTCGAGATAGCCATTCTATATACATACATATAATTATTGCTCGTTTAAGAATATAAGATACAGGAAAAATAACACCTTTGGAAAAATAACACCTCAGTGGTGAAGGATATCGTACGGTCGGGCTTGACCGACTACAGCATTTTCTTACTTGTTTTTATATCGTTTCAACCGATTCAGTTATAAGAAAAAACTTTAAGAGCTTGTACATATCAAATTTATTAAAGCTATTTTCCCGAAAATATGCGTTCATTAAACACGCCAATGGTCAAATAATGACTTGTAATTAATTTAGGATATCTATGAATATAAATTTCTAAGTGTGAACATGCAACAAAGATTATTTAAAAATCTCATTAATCTCCTACAAAAAACAACAAAAAAACATTAAATCACAATAACAATAACGATGATGTTGATGATGACTAATTTATTATGGCAATTTATCAGAATGTAAAAGCTCCAGCTTAAACAAAACACAAAAGTCTAGCAAAAAACCGAAAAATGGTACGAAATGGAAAAATAGAGGGACAAAAATGCTAATTAATGTATAACATTACTAGGAACAAAACATTTTGAAATTCATGGGAATAATGTTAAATATTTAGAGGAAATTATGGGAAGGATTTCGAGGTGATGATGAGAATGACGATGATGATGACAGTGACTGAGCAGAGTTTTGCAAAAATTTGTGGTTCAAGTTTGTTTAAAAAGGTGAGTTATAATATTTGAAAAGGTAGCATTTTATACTAATTGACACCTTTTAAATGTCATTAACACAAATTATTCTAATACCAAAAAAAAAAGACAAATCTTAAGTGAGTCTTGTTTTCTGTTTTTAGGTAGAAATACAATGTTTTAAGAAGAATTTTTTCAGTTTTTGCTCCACCCTCAAATTAAGCTTATCAAGATATTATTTTCAGTTGAGCTTTAAGAACAAAAAAAAAAAAAACACACAGACAGAAGAAAAAATCCTTTGGTCGGTGGAAAAGATATGCCTTAAGTATCTTCTGTATTTTTGTATACAATTATAATTAAGGTGGGGATTACATGGCAGAAAACAGATGAATCACGCAATAGCTTAATCTCGACATCATTCATCCATCCAGTCGGACGCCTGAACAGACATACATACCTACAACCCATGAACAATGTACATCCCGCTTACTGACCATTCAAGCATTCCATTAATTCATCCATCCATTCCTTTCTTACCACTCCATGTTTCATATCTACTTGCTTAAATGTATGTATGTTCCGAGTAGTGATGCTGAGCTGAATCTGAAGCTGATTCTGATGCTGCTGCTGTGATATTGTTGTGATGACAAGCATGTGAAATGACCACACATAAAGTAAAGATGTATGAGCCTTAAAATGCTGAAACAATAAATACGTAATACAACAATTCATATTGTCTGAATGAAAGCTCCGGCCATATGAATTTAATTCCTCAGTTAAATTCTTCATGTGTCCGAATATGGTGGCAGTGCGTTATTTTTCGGCTGTATTGGATTTAGTGTTTGGTTTGGTAGTTATGTTGTTGGTGGTATTAAATTATTTCATATAATTAATCATATGTTATCTCTTTGGTTTATTCCCTTCTACATGTTTTTTTTTTTCTTTTTGGCTGCCACACATCTCCATTTCAAGTGATAAGAATTAAAAAACATTCACATTTGATCATTCCTTGATGATGATGATGGTGATGATGCCACAATATATGGACATACTCATTTCTACGTACATATGATAGAATTCATTTACATGATGATGTGAATTAAAACAAAAGGGCCATTGAAAAGGAAGAATTAACACAAATGAATATAATTAGATAAATGTATTTTTATTTTATTTAGTTTTTTTATGTTAATATGAATCATTGACCAAAATAAGACATTAAAGGTAGTTACAGTAAAATTTATAGTCTTACGAAGAAAAAGTAAAGTTTTTTCTGACTTTAATGTAAGTATGAGATTCCACAAATACATTTGGTACATATGTATCTTGTCATAACAGCAGAAAGAGCTTAAGTTACATGATTATCGATTTAACGTTTTTTATAAGAAATATTAGCCCGTGTTTATTAACACCCAGTCCTCAATTATCCCCAAAGCACAAAGTACCGCACAGTGGTTTGAAACACAGCTATCATTATACAAACACTTTCTCAAGTGTTATATATTTAAGCTGTTTCCATCATTTCCACTTATTTGAGAGCTAGGGTCAAATGTGAACCGATAATATCGAAATTTAGAAAATTGATTAGCATTTTTACAAAAATTATGTTCAACTAAAATTAATTTCTTTCAATTAAATTGCATGGGCACCGCGATTTACATGTTTTCATTAATTCTTTCAAGTTGATACTAAATTCAAAATTTGCATTAATGTAAAAGAAGAAACAAAAACTTGTCAAAACAAAAATCTTTGTCTTTTTTACCAGCTGACAGTTGGTTAAAGTACGAAGTCAATGTAGATTAATAAAGGATAGGGATACAAAATATAAAAGGAAAAAAACTATGGTGGATAAGTTCGTCCAACTGAATCGATCATATGGTCGTAGGTGAAATAGAAATGAGTGTTAACATAATTCTCGTTTTCCATTTCGCTTAAGAATTCAGTTAAATAGATGATCTTAACTACTGGCATCTAACAGTTGGTGACACAGTGTGCTGATGAAGTCCGTAGCGGGACACAAAATGCAGCATTCCACACTGCTAAGTGTCACATAGTTTTTTCAGTATTCCTAAAATTTATTTAACTAATTTAAAAATGATAAATTAAAAAAATAATTTATGACATGAACCTAAGCCCGACTCGAACCCACTACCATCAAAAATTATGTATGAAAAAACTAAACATAAAATTATCATTATCTTCGGATTTACGGCCGTTTTAGTGATTTTCGTTGACAGAAGAGTTTATATGGGAGCTATGGTCAAATGTGGACCAATTTTAACGAAATTTAAATTTCATGAAAAAATATTGATATTTGGCCACAAATTCCGGGAAGTGGACCTACGGGAAGTACCATTAATAATGGACCAAATTTGAAAAATTTCAATAGCCATGATCCTACTATCAAAAAAATGATCTGTGCCAAATTTTATCAAATTATCTTTAGAATTGTAGTTTGATTACAAGGTTTACATGGGGGTCCAGCCAGCCAGACGGACGGACATCGCTAAATCGACTCAGAAAGTGATTCTAAGCCTATTTTTATACTAAAAGGTGGAACTTAGATAAATATTTCTATGCGTTACATACATCAGCACAAACTTATAATACCCTTTCCACCTATGGTGGTGAAGGGTATAAAAAATAATAGCCCGTGTTAATTAACACCCAGTCCTAATGTATCTTCTAAACTGTAAGTCTAATTGCATCAGTATGTATGAGAGAATTGTTAAGGAGGGCGCAAGATTTTGGAATTTTAGATTTATAGTTACCCTGTGTTTCTTCTTTTTCTTCTGTTATCCTTGAGCGGAGCACAGGGCCTCAACCATCCCTTTATATCGAACTCTATTGCTGATGTTAGGCATACATAATTATATGAATAGTTTACTGCTTGTAACTCCGCATCAATTGACCTTCTCCACGTACTAGCGGGTGCACCAACACGACGGCCGAAGTATGTAGCCTATCCACCGCCATTTCCGTTGACATACCAATATAGAAGCAGGGATTTGGTTTATAGCGTTTAGTAGATCCTCATTTCTTATACTATTCGTCCACCATATATAGTTGTTGTTGATATTTACCGAGATTTCCAAACAGCTCGGAGTATAGTTGACAAGATACATACATGGGCACTTGCACAGGCAGATAAAGCTATACTTGGAGTGTTTAAGAGGAACCAGTCTACGTCAACAATGAGTATCGACATCGAATGTACCATGAGCTATATGAGTTATACGCTGACATAGACATAGTAAACATACATTCTTGTCATACTCCAGTAATAACTTCGAAGGGATTTAATAATTTACCTTTGTATAGGACCCGACATTTGAAATCCACGTACATTGCCTGAATTAAGTTCAGAATTTTGGCATGTTCCTATTTTCTAAAATTCTCCATAGATAAATCCTAATTACAGGTCGAAGGCCTTCATAAAGTTAATAAACGCTATGTATATGGGATTGCGGAATTCATTACATTACTCTAGTACTATTCTTACTGTGTTGATTAGGTCAACACAAGATCGATTTCCTCTCAATCCAACTATATTTCGCGGAGTGTAGCGATAGCTGCATCAGATTTTCTGTTCAAAATTACCCGACTTAGTATTTTATTCGGAATTGGAAAAAATGTTATACCCCTATAGTTATTGCAGTCTTTGAAGTCACCTTGTTTTTGGTATTTTGGCTAGTATAGCTTCATTTCAGAAGGTTGGCAAAGCTTGTTCTTCCCATATTTTACTCACAAATGGGTGCCACCGTCTCGCCGATAATTCAACATCATATAGAAGCATCTACGCTGAGATATTGTCATTGCTCAGAGCCTTGTTGCGCTTAAGGCTTTTCATTCTTTACTTCTTGTATAGTTGGACGATTTTCTGAAACTCCATTGAAAATACTGTCGTGGCTGGTTTCATTATGAACCTTCGTCCGTAGTTATAATCCAATAGGATTCTTTAATATTGATTTGAAGTGTTCCATCCAACGTATTAATTGTTCATCCGAAATTGAGAGAAGTGTGTCGATACTAATCAAGATAGGACTGTTGGTGTAGGTAGGTTGCCACACAACGCCCTTAATATGTAGTCCATGTTGCTTTACTTGCAGCTGATTCAGCTTGGCTCGCTTGTTCATCTATCCATATTCTCTTGTCCGTCCTTGCACACCTTCTTATTTTATTGCAGAGATCGCTATATCTTGTACGGAGGACTTCTGCATCTTCATCTCCATTTTCATTTCAGGTTTTATTTTGTAAAGTTTTTCGTTGTTCTACTAAGTCCCATGTTATTTACCTCATTGTACGTTCGGGTGACACAGCTTTTAAATAATTTGGGTTATTTATGATGTATTGGGTTCTTAACGCAGGATTACCTTGGTCAAATTAAAATAACTTTCTGATTCATACCGCTGTTTATATGATCGCTGATTAGGTGAAATATTTTTCTTGGGGTTGAAACCGTTGCAACTGAAATTGGCGCAGTATTTCCGTTATCTTCCGTAGAATAAAACTCGTAAAATACGTTATTCTTGAAACCCGGTTTTGAAAGCCCTCAAACTCACCAGTGCAAACATTAACATTGCCTTCTACTAAATCGTTGAGTTCATGGCTCTCAATGATTTTACAAGGTTTTGACTTCAAAAAGCGATTTCTTGGAGTGATTCCGAAATGTTATTGATAGATAAAAAGTAGGACAATACAAAAACAACTTTTCTTGTGAGTGCAAAACCTTAAAATTTGTAGTCAATCGTTCCATATTTTACCTCATTATTACATCGTTGTATCATAGGCACGGGTCGGCACAAAGAGAACAGAACAAAAAATAGTCGACAGAGTTGCCGTTTTTGTAAACTTTTAACTAAAATAGGATTTTTATTTCAATATGTAGTTCTAACGTTTTAAAAAGAAAAAGTTTCCTACTTCAACAAAAATTTTTCTATAGAAAATTTTTTTATCAAAAATTTTGCTTTTCTTTATTAAAATTTTTTCTATAAAAAATTTTGTTATCAAAATCGAACATTTTTTATCAAAAATTTTTCTGTAGAAAATTTCTTGAAAACTTTTTATATAAAAATATTTTTATCGAAAATTTTTACAGAAAAATATTTTTATAGAAAAATTTTCTATAATATCTAATTTTTATCAAAGAACTTTCTAAAGAAACATATTTTTATTAAAAATTTTTCTAGAAAAAACTGTTTGGATTGAAAAATTCTAAAATTGTTTAATATTAGAATTCATTTTTGTTTTAAAAAATATTCCCAATATTTACAAAAATATTCCCAGTGTTTACAAAAATAATAGTGTCGTGGCAACAATGTTCGAGATTATGTTTCTTTGTTCTCTCGAACCATGTATTTTGTTGCTATAAATAGGATTTTGATTTGTTTCTTGCCTATGTTGTTTTTGTCTTTTCTCTAACAAAGCGGCACAAACCAACTCTGTTAAAATCCAAATTCCAACTGAATGATTTTAATACTCATTTTCACGAGTTTAATTAATGATCCTGTTAGTAAAGAAAATTAAAAAAATTCATCGGCTTCTAGTGGTATGGGCTGTCTACTCCTGATAATAGGGCTTGATCTACTATAGTACTTTTTTATTAGTTTAACCTTTTATCAGCCCTTAAAATCTAAAACTTTCTTCAGATAAATCTTCTGTAAACATTAATAAATGGTCAAATTAAGTGACAATCGGTCCACCTTTAACCCTATCTTCCATATTAAAACCGGTGCCGAAAAAGACATTTAAATTTCGAAAGGTAAATGAATTAATAATAATTATAATTTGTTAATTTTGTGTAAAATAGGTCCATCTTTGACCTTTGTAGTAAATTATATAAAATAGTGATACATAAACGATTATAGCACCTCCGACTTTTTCAATGATTTCACTTATATAGGATGATTTCACAATATAGGATTTCGGCTTTCGACGTAATAAAACTCTAACACCTATTAAATCTAGCAAAGACGATATGTTATAAGGATATCGCATATCGTACATATTTTTCTGTCAATGTGAAATTGAATTGGTTAAAAAACAATAAAAAAAAAAAAACATAAACGCATAAACAAACATACATTTAATGAGCACGTGCATGTGCCTTAGCTTTCTCTCATTGGATAACTGTGTCCTACAGTTGTTTTCGAATAAGAGTAAAAGCGGTATATTATCTTTTTAATGGGACTTTTCAAAACGACCATGCGAAAAATCAATGTATGGTAGTGAAACATCTTTATATGATAGAGTCTTAGCTTCTAGGCCTTTGCAGACTGTAGGAATCATCTGACAGGCATTAACTTAACATAAAGCAATGTTTCCAATTCATCTTATTTTAGAACTTAAAAATTAACCCATTGTTCAGAATCTCGAAATTAAATCAATAAATCACCACATTTTCCAAGAATTGACCACTATCTAATCCTCATCAAAAAACATTTCAAAACTGCTAATGATATTTTAACAAGACTATAGAAATTTTCAATTTTAAATAAAAACATATTACTCTTAATTTAACAAAATGTAAAAAAAAAAATTCTCCAAAATTTAAGGTTTTGTAAGTTCTCATCACATGTCAATGTCATTAACATCAATAAGAGACATATTGTTTAAAATTCATCATTATTATGCGAGTAGTTAGTTTCAAATATTTAAATGTAAGTAGATTTCGAACACATAAATTTTGAAGTTCATATTCATGTGAATCTGTAAACCACTTTATTGCTAATTATTTTAAATTTTGATAAATGATGTCAAACATATATATGACATTTATGTCACAAACTTGACATTTTAATTCATAAATCATTTTACTTTATGAATGCCAAGTATTTATTTAATTTCTTTGTGGTATTTTGGGAGATACATTTCCTTCGTACTCCTATGTCTCAATATTAAATGAAGTAATACAATAAAAAAACACCTTCATTAACTAAGTGACATTTATGATCATATAATGTTCAAATGAATGTAAATTTTGGTTAAGTAAATGTCAAAAATTATAATTGGGATAATTGTTGGAGTTATTATTTTAAAGTCGTTAAAACTTAAACGAATCCTTGAGATAAATATTAAGGCACACTTTAGTTTAAGTTTCTATTTTAAGTAGTTTGAGGTTCCAATAGTCATACTCAAACAGAGATTTTTATTATACGATTATATACATTTTCATGATCATTTTCTTTACACCTCTTTCAAGTCATAATTTACTTTACATTTATTTACATTTGTAAATAAATAAAGTCAAACATTAATTTCACTCAAAAAAAAAAAATTGTTTTTTATTAACACCTATAAATTATTTAACAAGTTTATAAAAGAGTCTGTTAAACAACAGTCATTAAAATTTTAACAACATTAATAAAAGCGATTATCTCAAGAACACACACAGTTACCCATTAGCATTCACTGTAAAAATTACAATTTTACTCGAAAAGGGAGCAGCATCCATATGCTACACTTTAACAGAAAATCTCAATAAATTTCATCATAAAAATTTTATTTAAATGCATCCATCGGTTTTTTCAACAATAAATTGTTTAATTTACAAAAGGTATTTATTTGCATTACGAATAAGTATTTTGAAATCAAGAATCAATTTTTTATGGGAAAACAAAAAAACAATGGGAAAAATAATTTATGGAACAGTTCTTAGAAGTTGTTTTTATACAAACCATCAAAAAGAAGGGGGGTATATTGAGATTATCATTTCGTTTGTAATTTCCTTAATATTGGCTTGAAAACAAAAATTGAAGTATATTCTGAATCCTTATAAAATTCATGCCATGTCTGTCTGTCTGTCTGTCTGTCTGTCTGTCTGTCTGTCTGTCTGTCTGTCTGCCTGTCTGTCTGTCTGTCTGTCTGTCTGTCTGTCTGTCTGTCTGTCTGTCTGTCTGTCTGTCTGTCTGTCTGTCTGTCTGTCTCTCTGTCTGTCTGTCTGTCTGTCTGTCTGTCTGTCTTTCTTTCTGTCTTTCTGTCTGTCTGTCTGTCTTTCTTTCTGTCTGTCTGTCTGTCTGTCTGCCTGTCTGTCTGTCTGTCTGTCTGTCTGTCTGTCTGTCTGTCTGTCTGTCTGTCTGTCTGTCTGTCTGTCTGTCTGTCTGTCTATCTGTCTGTCTGTCTGTCTGCCTGTCTGTCTGTCTGTCTGTCTGTCTGTCTGTCTGTCTGTCTGTCTGTCTGTCTGTCTGTCTGTCTGTCTATCTATCTAAATGTCTGTCTGTCTGTCTATCTGTGTGTTGTCGGCACGTTAAACCCTTAAGGAAAGGATATTGGTCACTGAAATTTGACATCAATATTCTTCATTTCTTGGAAAATTTTAGTATTGAAATCGGGCAAAATCGGTTTACATTTGACCATAGCTGCCGTATAACCACGTCTATGCTAATCGCTTATTTGCTAACAAATGTCAAATTATAACATCTATGATGACAAAACTAAATATGCAAAAGTTTTATATAATACTTGACAGCGTATAAAATTTCATCGAAATCGGTTCACATTTAACCATAGCTCCCATGTAAGTATATCCGTCAGATAAAAACGGAATATCGCCTTAACAAAATTTTAAAAAAGTATTTTCGATATCTTGAGAAAGTTGTGTATTGAAAATGGACGAAATCGGTTCACATTTAGTTAAAGCTCCCATATAACCCCACCCCGGGAATCACATTAATGCCGATATATTTAATACAATTGTAATAGCTGTCATAGCTACTAAATTTAAAATAGAAAAATTTAGAATAGAGAAGTTTTATGCAACCATTGGTCAGTATATCAAATTTTATAGAAATCGGTCCATTTTTAACAATAGCTTTCATATAAAAATCATTCCCGGGAACCAAAAAAAAAAGTTAAAAGCTATTAAATTAGAAAGTATGACAGCTATGGCCATTAAATTTTGCTAGACGAAGTTCTATATAAATACCAGCCAGATTGTAAAATTTTGTTACAATGGGTCAACATTTGGCTATAATTGTCAGGGACCGAAAATAACTGTTATTTTTGAATTTTTAATTAAAAAAAGCAACCGCAAGGAAATATCGGAGAATAAAACCAAGTATACCATTTTGATAGTCTTGGACCAAATTTTCATAAAATGAGATGATTTTAAAGAATCTGATTTTTATTTTTTAGAAAAAAAATAACGGTAATTTTTTATTTTTATTTTGAGCAAAAATAAAAGTTATTTATTAACATTTATTTTTTCAAGCAAAAATAACAGCTACTTTTGACGTTTATTATTTCGATCATGAATAAAAGTAATTTTTTGACTCTTATTTTTTCGAGCAGAAATAAAAGTTATTTTTTGACTTTTATTTTTTCGAGCAGTAATAAAAGTTATTTTTATGTTTTCAACCCTAAATATCATTGCGAAACTCAACTCCATTAATTTTTGAGTATATGCAAATTATTTTCACTGAAAAATTATCTTTGACAAAAATTTTCAATAAATTTATCATGAATTTAAACAAAAATAACTTTTATTTCTGCTCGAAAAAATAAAAGTCAAAAAATAACTTTTATTCATGCTCGAAATAATAAAAGTCAAAAATAATTGTTATTTTTGCTCGAAAAAATAAAAGTTAAAAACTAACTTTTATTTTTGCTCGAAAAAATAAAAGTTAAAAATAACTGTTATTTTTTATCGAAAAAATAAAAGTCAAAAAATATTAAGATTGTACCAATGTCCAGACTTTATAAATGGTATTAAGTATTAAGCTAAACGAGAAGTATTTAAGAGATTATTAACGCTAAACTATTCCCGGTTATGAGATTAAATTTTTTCCCTAGTATTTACTTTGCACAAAGTAAATACTAGGGAAAAAACTTAGATTCACTTAAATGTTGATTTATAAAGCTACTGCAATCGAATTAAGTCAAAAGATTTTACCAACTATACCAATTAGCTTAACATTTTTTTTCAAATTTGTACACATTTTGAATTAGCTGCAACCTCGTAGATATATAAGATATGTTTCTAATTTTAACACAACTTGATGATGGGTATACAAGTTTCGGCATAGCCGAATATAACATTCTAAGTTGTTTTCATAACTTCATCCACGCTCTGAGAATCGGTAATATACCAAATTTAATAAAACATCAAAAACTGTTTGCCCAAATGTATCCTCTCTTTTTGTAAGGGCCTCCAAAGATTTGGTGCTTCGGTGTAATTTTTGCAAAAAAGTGATAATATTCTCAGGCTCATATCTTGCAAACCGTTATGAATTTTGATTCACCTTTTAAGGCAAAGTTATAGCTCTTGTCTCGAAGAATGGAAATTATAAATATCGAATTAAAAACCTGATCTTTAGGAGCAAAATTGAACGAAACTAAAAAAAAATTTGTTTACATTGTTTCCCCTGTTTAGGTCCATAGATGGCAAACCGTTCAAAATTCAGGCATACGACTAACAACAAAAATATACCCAAGATCTCATTAAACAACCCTCTAGAAAATACGAACATCCGATACGATTCTTAATAAAGTTCAGGTATGTTTGAATTATGAATTGATAAATTTCACGATTTTTTTAATTTACTTTGTTCTTTACTTCAACAATAGCAACAAGAACAAGTAAGAAAAGCTATAGTCGGTTAAGTCCAGCCCTATGACAGCCTTTACTAATAAAGTTATAAATGGACCAACAATTTAACAAGTTATTATTAAGTTTGAGATACATACTTTCGTATGTGCTATTTATACCCTTCACCACCATAAGTGGAAAGGGTATTATAAGTTTGTGCTGATGTATGTAACGAATAGAAATATGGCTGGCTGAACTCCCATATAAACCATGTAATCAAAGTACAGGTCACAATTTTTAAGATAATTTGATGATATTTGGCAAAGATAATTTTCTTTTTTTGATAATGGGATCATGGCTATTGAAATTCATCAAAATCGGTCAATTATTTATGATACCTACCACAGGTCCCACTTTCCTTGTACCCAAAAATTTGTCTTACTCTGTTCTGTCTTAATTTCTCACAAGAATTCCCGTATCAAGCTTCAATTTCTTATGAACAACAATTTTCATTTCCAACACAACTTTTTATTGTATTTCGGATATATTTTGAAAATAATAATTTAATTTTTCTTCATTTATGGATGGAATTAATATTTTAATATTTCTGTGTAAATGAACAATTAAAATTTGGTCATAATCTAAATACTTGAAAGCAAAACATTTGGCATCATATTTTATATTTTACCGACTTGTAGTTTAACATTAAAAATCTTAAAAAGTAAATATTGACTGAATGAATTCGTGGAGCCTGAAACCGAAGAAGATGCTTAAGTGCTTCACTTTTTTTTTGTTCGAAAATATTTTTATTTATTTTTGTTGCTGTTCTGCCACATTTTATTATTCATAATCATTAATGTTTTGAGAGGTTGTAGCTATTGCCAATTTCAGTTAAAGAAAAACAGGGGTGGAACTAGAGAGGGGAAACCCATTTTCAGTATAAAATTTTTTCTATAGAAAATTTTTCAATATAAAATTTTTTCTATAGCAAAATTTTCAATATGAAATTTTTTGTATAGAAAAAATTTCATATTAAAAATTTTTCTATAGAAAAAATTTCATATTGAATTTTTTTCTATAAAAAAATTTTCAATATGAAATTTTTTCTATAGAAAAA
Organism: Stomorhina lunata; assembly: GCA_933228675.1. Lineage (NCBI taxonomy): Eukaryota > Metazoa > Arthropoda > Insecta > Diptera > Rhiniidae > Stomorhina > Stomorhina lunata. Next base: position 106,085,249 of record OW121741.1, read on the forward strand.
TTTTCAATATGAAATTTTTTCTATAGAAAAATTTTCAATATGAAATTTTTTCTATAGAAAAATTTTCAATATGAAATTTTTTCTATAGAAATTTTTTTAATATGAAATTTTTTCATATAGAAAAATTTTCAATATGAAAATTTTGATATTGAAAAAATTTCAAAATTAAATTTTTTCTATAAAAAAAATTTTTAATATGAAATTTTTCTATAGAAAAATTTTCAATGTAAAATTTTTTCTATAAAAAAGTTTTTAATATAAAATTTTTTCTATAGAAAAATTTTCATTATGAAATTTTTTCTATAGAAAAATTTTCATTATGGAATTTTTTCTATAGAAAAATTTTCATTTTAATATTTTTTCTATAGAAAAATTTTCATTTTAAAATTTTTTCTATAGAAAAATTTTCATTTTAAAATTTTTTCTATAGAAAAATTTTCATTATGAAATTTTTTCTATAGAAAAAATTTCATTATGAAATTTTTTCTATAGAAAAATTTTCAATATGAAATTTTTTCTATAGAAAAATTTTCAATATGAAACTTTTTCTATAGAAAAATTTTCAATATGAAATTTTTTTTATAGAAAAATTTTCAATATGAAATTTTTTCTATAGAAAAATTTTCAATATGAAATTTTTCTATAGAAAAATTTTCAATATGAAATTTTTTCTATAAAAAAATTTTTAATATGAAATTTTTTCTATAAAAATTATCAATTAGAAATTAAGAAAAATTATTCATTAGAAATTTTTTCTCTAGAAAAATTTTTAATATGAAATTTTTCTCTAGAAATATGTTTATTATGAAATTTTTTCTATAGAAAAATCTTCAATATGAAATTTTTTCTATAGAAAAATCTTCAATATGAAATTTTTTCTATAGAAAAATCTTCAATATGAAATTTTTTCTATAGAAAAATCTTTAATATGAAATTTTTTCTATAAAAATTATCAATTAGAAATTAAGAAAAATTATCCATTAGAAATTTTTTCTCTAGAAAAATTTTCAATATAAAATTTTTCTCTAGAAAAATTTTCAATATAAAATTTTTCTCTAGAAATATGTTCAATATGAAATTTTTTCTATAGAAAAATTTTCAATATGAAATTTTTTCTATAGAAAAATTTTCAATATGAAATTTTTTCTATAGAAAAATTTTCAATATGAAATTTTTTCTATAGAAAAATTTTCAATATGAAATTTTTTCTATAGAAAAATTTTCAATATGAAATTTTTTCTATAGAAAAATTTTCAATATGAAATTTTTTCTATAGAAAAATTTTCAATATGAAATTTTTTCTATAGAAAAATTTTCAATATGAAATTTTTTCTATAGAAAAATTTTCAATATGAAATTTTTTCTATAGAAAAATTTTCAATATGAAATTTTTTCTATAGAAAAATTTTCAATATGAAATTTTTTCTATAGAAAAATTTTCATTATGAAATTTTTTCTATAGAAAAATTTTCGTTATAAAATTTTTTCTATAGAAAAATTTTAGTTATGAAATTTTTTCTATAGAAAAATTTTCATTATGAAATTTTTTCTATAGAAAAATTTTCATTGTGAAATTTTTTCTATAGAAAAATTTTCATTGTGAAATTTTTTCTATAGAAAAATTTTCATTATGAAATTTTTTCTATAGAAAAATTTTCATTATGAAATTTTTTCTATAGAAAAATTTTCATTATGAAATTTTTTCTATAGAAAAATTTTCATTATGAAATTTTTTCTATAGAAAAATGTTCATTATGAATTTTTTTCTATAGAAAAATTTTCATTATGAAATTTTTTCTATAGAAAAATTTTCATTATGAAATTTTTTCTATAGAAAAATTTTCATTATGAAATTTTTTCTATAGAAAAATTTTCATTATGAAATTTTTTCTATAGAAAAATTTTCATTATGAAATTTTTTCTATAGAAAAATTTTCATTATGAAATTTTTTCTATAGAAAAATTTTCATTATGAAATTTTTTCTATAGGAAAATTTTCATTATGAAATTTTTTCTATAGAAAAATTTTCATTATGAAATTTTTTCTATAGAAGAATTTTCAATATGAAATTTTTTTCTTTATAAAAATTTTCAATATGAAATTTTTTCTATAGAAAAATTTTCAATATGAAATTTTTTCTATGCAACAATTTGCAATATGAAATTTTTTCTATAGAAAAATTTTCAATATGAAATTTTTTCTATAGAAGAATTTTCAATATGAAATTTTTTCTATAGAAAAATTTTCAATATGAAATTATTTCTATAGAAAAATTTTTTCTATGGAAAAATTTTGATTATGAAATTTTTTCTACAGAAAAATTTTCATTATGAAATTTTTTCTACAGAAAAATTTTCATTATGAAATTTTTTCTATAGAAAAATTTTCATTATGAAATTTTTTCTATAGAAAAATTTTTATTATGAAATTTTTTCTACAGAAAAATTTTCATTATGAAATTTTTTCTATAGAAAAATTTTAATCATAAAATGTTTTCTATAGAAAAATTTTCATTATGAAATTTTTTCTATAGAAAAATTTTCATTATAAAATTTTTTCTATAGAAAAATTTTCATTATAAAATTTTTTCTATTGAAAAATTTTCATTATAAAATTTTTTCTATTGAAAAATTTTCATTATAAAATTTTTTCTATAGAAAAATTTTCATTATGAAATTTTTTCTATAGAAAAATTTTCATTATGAAATTTTTTCTATAGAAAAATTTTCATTATGAAATTTTTTTCTACAGAAAAGTTTTCATTATGAAATTTTTTTCTATAGAAAAATTTTCATTATGAAATTTTTTCTATAGAAAAATTTTCATTATGAAATTTTTTCTATAGAAAAATTTTCACTGTGAAATTTTTCTGTAGAAAAGTTTTCACTGTGAAATTTTTCTGTAGAAAAGTTTTCAATATGAAATTTTTTCTCTTGAAAAATTTGCAATATAAAATTTTTTCTCTAGAAAAATTTTCAATATGAAATTTTTTCTATAAAAATTATCAATTAGAAATTTAGAAAAATTAACCATTAGAAATTTTTTCTCTAGAAAAATTTTCAATATGAAATTTTTCTGTAGAAAAATTTTCAATATGAAATTTTTCTCTAGAAAAATTTTCAATATGAAATTTTTTCTCTAGAAAAATTTTTAATATGAAATTTTTTCTATAGAAACATTTTCAATATAAATATTTTTGTAGGGAAAAAATTTCAATAAAATTTTTTTTTTATTAGAAATCTAAATTTCTCTATGGAAAAAATTGACACAGAAAATTTTCTATAAAAATTATTGTAGTGTAATTTGTGGGTATGCCCCTCCCGCTATTGTTATAGCTCCGTCCATGGAAAGTCTTAAAGTTGAAATCCCAATGAAATAAGAGAAAACAAAAACACATTAAAATTTTGTTGTTTGTGGTTACTTTTCGCTTCATAAAAAAAATTCCAAATCCAATTCCGAGGAGAACCTGACGCTGCGGCCAGAACATTAATGGGAATCAAGGAGAAATTTGTTATATTTCTTAGTTTAAGTTGAGATCACTTGGAACCAGAAATGGTAATAAAAAGGTTTAATCTGCTCATAAAAAATAATAATAAACTAAAAATATATTTTCATTGTTCATAAATTAGGATTAAGAACAATTGAGTTGAAGGCATTAAAAGGGTCCACGGAGAATTCATTGGAGACTCATGTATTTCCATTGGAGTAGCGACTATTGTGGAAAAATTTAATTTTGTAGATTAACATTATGGCTAAAACTTTTAATAAAAACTTGACGAATTTAAATTGTATTAATAGGAAAATATCTACAAAATTCTTCGGTATCTTAAGAAATATTTTGCATTATTTGAAATACTTTAAGACCCACTATTTCTAATCATATCTTTCAAAGTTCCCACATTCCACCCTAAGTAAAACCAAAAGTTTTCTTCATTTATCATCATTTTCTAGCAAAAACATTATTTATTCGTCCTCATCTTCGAAACCAACCCACTTTCCGATTAATGATTAAACTGATCATCGAACAAATCATTCAGTCCCATGACATGAAATTGTCAATGTGATGAAACCTTAGACATGTGACATGTTGCAATCAAACGTAACCTTATACTCCTTCAAACTAGAAATTTAATAGATTCAGCAAATTTTAACCGTAATTTTGATTTGTTTTATTTTTTCTTTGTCTATTTAATCAATGATAAATTTTGAGTCTGATGAAAAATTATACAAAACACGCTTGTGAAATCAGAGTAATCCAAGAATACGGGGTGGATGTCTCACTATTTTGTAACAGTGTTGCACTATTTGCCAAAGTGATAAAAATCATAAGGATTACAGAGTTATTGTTATTTTAAAAAGAAAATTTTATACTCTACTAAAGCGATTGGGGTTGGGGGTGGTTAAACGTGGAAATTTAAAAAACCTCATACTATTTATTGGGTATGTGTGAAGTATATTTCTGTGCCATAAAAGTTTTTTATAAAAAAAATAATTTTTATTGAAAACTTTCACATACAAATATTTTTTATAAAAAGTGTTTCTATATAATAAAATATATTTTTAAAAGAAAAACTTTAGAATATTTAAAAAAATTCTGTATAGAAAGACTTTTAAACAACAATAATTATTATAGAAAAATTGATATAAAAAAAAAAACATAAATATTAAAAATATATCTTAAGAAGAAACAAAAAAACAAGAAATTTAGTATCGAAAATTTATTTATAGTGTAATGGCGAAAGTAAACAAGAGCTTTTATGATACTTGTGTTCTCCACGTTTATTTCTTCTAGAATGTCTTTTAGTTTTACAAAATGTCCTCAATTCGGAGGCGCTTAAAAGGTAAATATGTCTCTAAACAGAGTTGATCAGAAAGTATTATAATTTATGTTTTGTCAATTAGATGGCGTTCTAGTATTTTTAGTATTTAATATTTAATAGATGGGGCTAACTTATCGAAACTAAATATGATATAAATAATAGATGGCCTTAAGACATTAAATTATCACTACAATACGAATTACATATACAAAATACATTACAACTCGGCTATCCTGACTTTTGATTGCCCTCAATCAACCGGAGAATTTCATGACGTCGTCTCAGTTGTTAATTTCTTCGTCTAAACACTGCGCTTCGGTCTTAAATTGCTCACATACGGACGGTAAAACCTTTATGTTGTTTTCAGCTACCGGTGGTCCGGTGACTGAAGCTGACGCTTTTAAAATCTCTTCTACCGACGCAGAAAATGGCATGTTAAAAGCAGCGGAGGTTGTTTGTAGAAAAAAATCGTCAGATATTTTCTTCGGAGTACGTGCAATTGAAGTTCCTGAGGATGTTGTCGGAGGGTTTGTGCAAATAGAGGCAGCTGTGGACGGAGTGTTTATGCAAACAGAGACATCGGTGGACGGAGGGTTTAAGCAAGTAGTGGCAGCGATGGACGGAGGGGACACACAGTCTTCCAAAGTTTCATATTTACCTGAGGCAGATTTCAATGTTCCATCTTTGTTTGTTCGAAAAAATTTGTAGGTTATATTCGGATCCCACTTCTGAGGATGTAATGGCGAAATTAAACAAGAGCTTTTATGACACTTGTGGTCTTCACGTTTATTTCTTCTAGAATGTCTTTTAGTTTTACAAAATGTCCTCAATTCAGAGGCGCTTAAAAGGTAGGTCTCTAAACAGCGTTGATCAGAAAGTATTATAATTTATGTTTTGATAATTAGATGGCGTTCTAGTATTTAACATTATATTTAATAGATGGGGCTAACTTATCGAAACTAAATATGATATTAATATAAATTATAGATGGCCTTAAGACATTAAATTATCACTACAATACGAATTACATATACAAAATACATTACAATAGAAAAATTTGATATCGAAAAATGTTCATTTTAGACAATTCGACGACGAAAATTTTTAACTAAAATTTTATATTCTTATGGAAAAAATGTGATGTTGAAGATTTTCTTTAAGAACATCTTCGATGTACATTTATATTTGTAAAACTTTTGTATCGAAAAAGTTTTTTTATTAAAATTTTTTGTATAGAACAAGTTTTATTTCAAAAAACTCGCTATGGAAATTTTAAGTAAATCCCAATTTTGAAATTTGACCCCGGTGAAGAAAGGGTTCATCTCGACCAATATTAAAAAACCATTCAGCATAAGTTTTTTATAAACTAAATATTTAATATTTATTATTATAATAATAATTCTTTTTTTTTGTTAACATTTAAAAGTAAAATTTACCGAGCATCGAATTTGGCCCAAAAATTTTCATTTTCCCGAAATTCTTTAATTTTAAATCACAGTTACGGCGAAACGGTTCAAGATATCGACCTAATTTTTTGAGAGTAGATTCTAAATTTGTAAAATTTGTTGAACAAAGTTTTCAAAAAATTAAAAAATGATTTTTAAAACCGACCTGAGAAAAATGTACCATTTTCCAATATGAAAAAAACTAACTAACTTCGATTATATTTAAGCAAAACTGAACTCTTCAATGAAAAAAAACTAACTAACTTCGATTATATTTAAGCAAAACTGAACTCTTCAATATTAACGGGTCATTTAATGATAAATCATATTTAACTTTGAAATTTCTTTATTTAAAACATAAAATTTTTGGTGCATATCCTTAGGCTCATTTTCAGGAACATGAATTTTCAGGGGAAAAATGAAATAACTCCAAAACTACTTTAAGGATTTTTGTTTTTGATCATATGAAATAAAGCTGTGTTAGTTTTCTTTAATATTCCATTATTTTTTTCTAGTAAAAATTGTTTATTTTTGGTTGAAATTTCACAAAAAATGGGCTCTAAAACTTTGGACCCTATGCGCGTTCTATGGGCGCATCCGATTTCGCTCAAATTTTCAGAACTACACTTTTAGACCTAGTGTCATAATATTCCGTTGAAAAAGTTATATAATTCGAAAAAACATTTTCTTTCATACAAAATATTGCCACCCTATTGTTCATACTTATTAGTTATAAGTACATTTCATCTAATGGTTTTGAAGTTTATAAATGCTATACATTTGATGATTAATATTAAAAATCGCCAAATAATCAACAAACAGTGTTTAGACAATCGTCAAGCAATCATAAAACAATTATCAAACAATTAACAAAAATGCAACAAACGTCATCTATTATCAAATAATCGCCTGTCAATCATTAATCAATCGTCAGACAGTCGTCAACAATTTTCAAAAAATCAAAAAACAAAAATCACAATCATAAAACAATCATCAACAATCACCAAACAGTAGTCAAACGATCGTCAATAAAACACCAAAAAATCATCAAGCAGTCGTAAGAAAACTTGAAACAATTATATCGGGTTATCCATTTTGCGGTTTCAAAAGTGAACGTAAATAAAACACATATAAAATATTTTTTTTTTCGTGATATTTCTTTTTTATTATAAAGTTTTAACGTTGACGTTACGTGTGAAATAATTCATCATTTAAATGACCACTTTTGGACGGTATTTCAGCTATAACTTGACGAATGTTGGTTGTTAAGTGCTCAAGAGTTAAAGATTTATATACATAAAAACATTCTTATGTGTAGCTCCACAAAAAAGCTAATGGTGTCAAATCACATGATCTTGGTGACCAGTTGATATCGCCACGATGGGAAATTACGCTGCCAAATGCCTCTTCCAAAAAAGCCAAATTCGTTCGAGTTGTGGCACGTTCTTTTTGAAACCACATATTCTCCAAGTCGTACTCTTCAATAATATGCCATAAAACAGTCCTAATTCCTGAGAACAACGCGGCAATCCACACATTCGGGTCTTCGGCAACACTTTGACTTACAGCAGCGATATTTCGGGCGAAACGAACGAAACGATGATGCACATACCTTAAAATATTTGTAATCGGCCCAGTCTCTTCAAATTTCTTTACAATTTTGACAATTGCTTGTGTAGTTGGACGATTATGTAAACCATAATTCCCTCTTAAAGCACGATATGTGGTTGTTGCAGAATCACAATTTTTGAAGCATGTCTTGATAAATTTTATGCGATGTGTGATACTTTAGCGATCCATTTTCGTCAACGAAAGACTTCCAACTAAAAAGAAAGAAAAAAAAATGGTTTAACAACTTAGTTTGACAGATGTCGAATTCCAGTCCTATACTTAAGAAACCACGAAATGGATAGCCAGGCATAGGCACCCCATACCACCAGAAGCCGATGATTTTTTGTGATTTTCGTAAATATCACGATCATTAATTAAACTCGTGAAAATGAGTATTAAAAGCATTCTGTTGGAATTTGGATGTTAGCAAAGTCGGTTGGTGCCATTTTATTACTCGTAAAGATAATACAAAAACAAAATACACAAGAAACAAAATCAATATCCATTTTTTAGCAATAAAATATACGGTTCGAGAGAACAAAGAAATGTAATAGCGAACATTGTTGCCAAGATACTATTATTGAAATAAATGCAACCGAATCGGAAATATTTTTCGAAAGGGAAATAAATTCTAATATTAAACAATTTTATATTTTTTTAGATAAAAAAAATATTTGTTTTTTTATAGAAAAATTTTTGACAGAAATTTTTAAAGAAAAATTTTGGATAAAAAAATTTTTAAAGAAAAATTTTGGATAAAAAATTTTCCGTAGATAATATTTTGATAAAAAAAATTTTTCGATAGAAACATTTTTGATGAAAAAATTTTTGATAAAAAATTTTCTTTAGAAAACTTTTTGATAAAAAAATTTTCTATAGAAAAATTTTTGATAAAAAAATTTTTGATAAAAAAAATTTTCCATAGAAATATTTTTGACAAAAAAATTTTCTATAGTAAATTTTTGAAAAAAAAATATTTAAAAAATGGAGTAGAAAACTTTTTCTTTTTTCATCTTTTTCATGGAAAAAATACGTTTTTTAATTAAAAGTAAAAAAACCGGCAGAAAAATTTTTCATAAAAAAATTTTCTATACAAAAATTTTTGATAAAAAAATTGTCTATAAAAATTTTCGATAAAAAATTTTTGATAAAAAAATGTTCAATTTTATATTTTTTAGATAAAAAATATTTGTTTTTTTATAAATAAAAAATAAAATTTTTCATAAAAAAAATTTTCTATAGAAAAATTTTAGATAAAAAAATTTTTAAAGAAAAATTTTGGATAAAAAATTTTCCGTAGATAATATTTTGATAAAAAAAATTTTCGATAGAAACATTTTTGATGAAAAAATTTTTTTAAAAAAAAATTTTCTTTAGAAAACTTTTTGATAAAAAAATTTTCTATAGAAAAATTTTTGACAAAAAAATTTTCTATAAAAATTTTTGATAAAAAAAATTTTCTATAGAAATATTTTTGACAAAAAAATTTTCTACAGTAAATTTTTGAAAAAAATATTTAAAAAATGGAGTAGAAAACTTTTTCTTTTTTCATCTTTTTCATGGAAAGTAAAAAAACGGCAGAAAAATTTTTCATAAAAAAATTTTCTATACAAAAATTTTTGATAAAAAAATTGTCTACAAAAATTTTCGATAAAAAATTTTTGATAAAAAAATGTTCAATTTTATATTTTTTAGATAAAAAATATTTGTTTTTTTATAGAAAAATTTTTGATAAAAATATTTTTCTTTGAAAAATTTTTCGATAAAAATCATTCTTTATCGAAAATTGTTCGATAAAAATTTTTTTCTGTAGAAAAGCTTAATATAAAATTTTTCATAAAAAAAAATTTTCTATAGAAATATTTTAGATAAAAATTTTAGATTTAAAAAAATTTTCTATAGAAAAATTTTGGATAAAAAATTTTCTTTAGATAATATTTTGATAAAAAATATTTTCGATAGAAACATTTTTGATGAAAAAATTTTTGATAAAAAATTTTCTTTAGAAAACTTTTTGATAAAAAAATTTTCTGTAGAAAACTTTTTGATAAAAAAAATTTCTATAGAAAAATTTTTGATAAAAAAAATTTTCCATAGAAATATTTTTGACAAAAAAATTTTCTATAGTAAATTTTTGAAAAAAAATATCTAAAAAATGGAGTAGAAAACTTTTTCTTTTTTCATCTTTTTCATGGAAAAAATAAGTTTTTTAATTAAAAGTAAAAAAAACGGCAGAAAATTTTTTCATAAAAAAATTTTCTATACAAAAATTTTTGATAAAAAAATTGTCTATAAAAATTTTTGATAAAAAATTTTTGGTAAAAAAATGTTCTATAGAAAAATTTTTAATAAATAAATTTTGTCTATAAAATTTTTAGATAATTTTTTAATTAAAAGTAAAAAAAACGGCAACTCTGAGTAGAAAACTTTTTCTTTTTTCATCTTTTTCATGGAAAAAATAAGTTTTTTAATTAAAAGTAAAAAAAACTGCAGAAAAATTTTTCATAAAAAAATTTTCTATAAAAATTTTCGATAAAAAATTTTCGATAAAAAATTTTCTATAGAAAATTTTTAATAAAAAAATTTTCTATAGAAAAATTTTTGATAAAAAAAATTTTTATAGAAAAATTTTTGTTAAAAAAATTGTCTATACAAATTTTTGATAAAAAATTTTCTATAGAAAAATTTATGACATAAAAAATTCTACAGACAAATTTTTGATTAAAAATGTTTAAAAAAAAAATGAATAAAAAAATTTCTTTTTAAAACATCTGAACTAGCCATTGAAAAAAATACCTTTTTTTAATTAAAAGTATAAAAAACGGCAACTCTGCCGACGATTTTTTGTTCTGTGGATATCCCTTTACAATAAATTTGTCGTCTTCCTCATGTCAGCTATTACTTGAATCTCTTTGTTTTTTTTTTGTTGTTTCAAAATATGGAGTTAATCTTACATTATTATAATATAGACGAAATTACTTTTTACCCAACCCAATGATTTATGAATTTTCCAGGAAAGCAAATTAAAATTTTTGTTAACAAAATTTTCAATTTAGAAATAAAAAAAACAAAGTATTTTTACTCTTGCCATAATAGAGGGTATTAGTTGAGATAGTGAATCTACTAAATACATAGTGTAAAATTGTATCATATATAATAGTACTCGTAACTCGTATATAGTAATTTAGCTGATGTTTGCATCATCTATCAAGTCACGCGTTCTAAGCGTGCTAAAGTAAAATTACGTTTATTCATTTTACTAGCTCCCACTTCAAGGAATATGGGAATATTCCTAACATTTAGTTAAACTACGATATCTCAGACTCTATAAAATGATACAAGACTAAATTGTAGTTTAAAGTAAATGTTTTTTACGAGCGAAAAACGTTGAAAAAAAAAATCACAACGAATTGATGATGATGAGTGTGATTCAACTCAAGTTGCACTAAACGCTTAGATGATGTTGACGATGATGCTGAACACGACAAACGTAATGCACGTGAGTTATTTCTATATATTTCTGAGACGCAAGTACAAACGGAAACGGAACTTACTCATACAGTTACTACTTACTTACTACCTATGATGACATATCCGTTGTATGAGTATATTATATTCTATTTTATATTTTTAGCTCAATTTTCTAAAATGCTTTGGAAAAACAAAAAAAAAATAACAATGAAAAACGAAACAGTTATTTTCTCAGCTTCCTATTTCCTAAAGATCTCGTAATAAGGTGGATGGATGGATGGATGTTGTTTCATTGTTTGCATTCAACCCAAAATTTAAAGGGTGTTTTATTTTGGTGTTCGATTTTCAAGGTTTTTTATTACCAACAAAAATAGTAACAATAATATTAGATTTGTCCTATGTCCTTGCGACTCTTTTAAGTTTTGTTAATCTCTAATCATGATTTTGTTGTCATTGTTTTGAACACTGAACATTGGCCTGGTCTTGTGTTACTTAATGTCCCATAATTATATGGTTTCCTTTTGAATATATTTTGTGCTTCTTTTATTTTTATTTTCATTCAGATTTTAATCATTTTGATGACCAAAACTTGATACGAAAATAGAATAATTTTTCATTTCATTCTTGTGTTCTTTATTGTGGGAGAATTTTACAAAATTTTTAACATTTTTAAGTTTTCATCACAAATTCTATGATCCCTGAAATTATATGGCTTAGCTGGAAGTGGGTATTTTAAAAATGTTTAGAATTTGTATTGATTATGCTGATTTATTTGAAAAATTCTTCAGTTTATAAGTAGCTAATCAAAGTCTTGTTTAGCTAGAAATTGATAAATGCGCAGCAAGGAGTAGAGTACAGTTAAGGGGATTTAAATGAGGACATATATAGTTTTCTATTTACAAAAGAAGACGAAGTTTTTAAGAATTTTGTTTTTTTAAATATCTCAAATTTATCTTCTTTAGAAAGGAAATGGTAGAGAGGTGAAAATTGGTAAAAATGAGAGATCCATTTTTTCTTTAAATAATTTCTATAGAAAATTTGTCTTTAAGATATTTCTACAGAAAATTTTTCTTTAAAAATTTCTACAGAAAATTTTTCTTTAAAAATTTCTATAGTAAATTTTTCTTTAAAAGATTTCTATAGAAAATAGTTCTTTAAAAAATTTTTATAGAAAATTTCTCGGCAAAAATTTATAAAGAAAATTTTCTTATAAAAATTTGTAACGAAAATGTTTCTTTTAAAAATTTGTAATTTCTTTAAAAAAAATTTCTATAAAAAATTTTTCTTTAAACAATTTCTATAGAAAATTTTTATTTAAAACATTTCTATAAAATTTTTTTAAATTTCTAACGAAAATTATTTGCAATGAAATTTGTATATATAAAAGATCTACACCATTTTCAATTGTAAATGAGAAATTTCTACATTTGTATTTGTACATTGAATTGAGAAATTTTCATTTGAAATTGAGAATTTACATTTGAAAATTAGAAAATTCCAATTGAAATTGAGAATTTTCATTTGCAAATTAGAAAGTTTCAATTGAAATTGAGAACTTTCATTTGAATTTGAGAAAATTCCAATTGAAATTGAGAAATTTCGATTGAAAATGAGAAATTTTAAATTGAAAATGGGAATTTTCCATTTGTAAATGAGAAAAAATTCCAATTGAAATTGAGAATTTTCATTTGCAAATTAGAAAGTTTCAATTGAAATTGAGAACTTTCATTTGAATTTGAGAAAATTCCAATTGAAATTGAGAAATTTCGATTGAAAATGAGAAATTTTAAATTGAAAATGGGAATTTTCCATTTGTAAATGAGAATTTTTCACTTTTAATTGAGAAAAGTATAATTAAAAATGAGAAATTTTCATTTGTAATTGAGAAATTTTCATTTCAAATTGAATTTTCCATTTGAAAATGAGAAATGTTTAATTGAAAAGATTTTGATAAAAAATTTCAATAGAAATGGTTTTGTTCAAAAATATTTTTTAAGAATTTTTTATTTAAAAATGTTTCATTGAAAAAATTCTTCATTAAAAAAATTTTTATTAAAAAAATTTTCTATAGAAAATTTTTATTAAAAAAATTTTCAGTGAAGAATTTTTTCTTTAAACAAATTTAAATTTTAAAATTTTTTCTATAGAAAAATTTTCATTTAAAAATTTTTCTATAGAAAATTTTTCACTAAAAAAGTTTTCTATAGAAAATTTTTCACTAAAAATTTTCTATAGAAAAATTTACACTAAAAAAGTTTTCTATAGAAAAATGTTCAATAAAAAAATTTTCTATAGAAAAATTTTCATTAAAAATGTTTTCTCTAAATAAACTTTCATTGAAGAATTTTCTTTAGAAAAATTTTTCTTCGGAAATATGATCATTAAAATTTTTATTCTATTGAAAAATCTTCATTAAAATTTTTTTTAATAAAAAAAGTTTCATTAAAAATTTTTGACTATAAAAAATTTCTTTAAAACTTTCTTCTATCGAAAAATTTTCATAAAAAAATTTTCCTACAGAAAAACGTTCATTACAATTTTTTCTATAAAAAATTTTCATTAAAAAATTTTTTCTTTAGAAAAATTTTCATTCAAAAATTTTTTCTATGGAAAATTTTTCATTAAAAAATTTTTTCTATAGCAACAAATTTTCATTAAAAAATTTTTCCTATAGAAAAATTTTTCCTATAGAAAAATTTTTTTTAAAAAATTTTTCCAATAGAAAAATTTTCTTTAAAAAACTTTTCCGATAGAAAAATTTTTTTTTTAAATTTTTTTCTATAGAAGAATTTTCATTAAAAAATTTTTTCTAGACAAATGTTTATTAAAAAATTTTTTCTATAGCAAAATTTTCATTAAATTTTTTTTTTCTGTAGAAAGATTTTCATTAACAATTTTTTCTATACAAATATTTTAATTAAAAATTTTTTTCTTAAAAAGAATTTCCTAAAATATTTTTTTCTTTAGAAAAATTTTCATTAAAACTTTTTTCTATAGAAAATTTTTCATTAAAATTTTTTTCTGTAGAAAAGTTTTCAATAAAAATTGTTTCTATGTAAAAAACTTAATAAAAGTTTTTTACATAGAAAAATTATCATTAACAAATTTTTTCTATAGAAAAATTTTCATTAAAAAATTTTTTAATGAAAATTTTTTTCTATATTAAAATTTAGTTAAAACTTTTTTAACTGAAAATTAAAAAATTTTTCTATAGAAAAATTTTTTTAACGAAAAGTTCCTTAAAAATTTTTTCTATAGAAAATTTTTTTTCAAAATTTTTCTATACAAAAATTTTCATGAAAAAAATTTTATTTTATTTCATAGAAAACTTTTTGTGAAAACTATACGAAAAAAGTTCCATAAAATTTTTTCTATAGAAAAATTTTTTTGAAAATTTTTCGGTACAAAAATTTTCATGAAAAAAATTTTATTTTATTTCATAGAAAAATTTTTATTTAAATTTTTTCTATAGAAAAATTTTCATTAAAAATTTTTTTCTGTAGAAAAATTTGCATTAAAAATTTTTTTCTGTAGAAAAATTTGCATTAAAAATTTTTTCTATACAAAAATTTTAATTAACAATTTTTTTCTAAAAAATTTTTTTCTTTAGAAAAATTTTTTCTATAGAAAAATTTTCATTAAAAAATTTTTCTATAGAAAAATTTTCATTAAAAAATTTTTCTGTAGAAAAATTTTTATTACAAAATTTTTCTATGAAAAAATTTTTATTAAAAAATTTTTCTATAGAAAAAATTTTTAATGAAAATTTTTCTATAGAAAAAAAAATTTTTTCTATGAAAACATTTTTATTAAAAAATTTTTCTATAGAAAAATTTTTATTAAAATTTTTTTCTATAGAAAAATTTTCATTAAAAATTTTTTCTATAGAAAAATTTTCATTAAAAAATGTTTCTATAGAAAAAATTTTCATTGAAAAATTTTTTGTACAGAAAAATTTTCATTAAAAAATTTGTTGTACAGAAAAATTTTCATTGAAATTTTTTTCTTCAGAAAAATTTTAATTAAAAATGTTTTCTATAGAAAAAATTTTCATCAAAAAATTGTTTGTGAAAAATTTGGTCGTATTGTTTTAAGCTCTTTGTTCTAGAACCAATTTTATTTCTTTTACAAGGACAGCGTGTTATTGATGTGCGCTTACCGCCGATTGATTAATAATATTAATAGAAATTAAAAAAATACAGAAATGTATGTTGCCGTTACCGGGGTTTGAACCCAAGCTGAATATGAGAAATATATCATATTCAGTCTGGGTTCTAAAAGTGACAAGCTAAGCCACAGCACCCTCAAATAACCTCAAAATTAAAAACTGGATTATATCAGTGATCAAAGAAATGATCCTACTGACATGAAATTGGAATTTAGCTTTAATTTCTTTTTAAAATGTAATACTCTCTAAGATGTCTTCATAGGAATCAACTAATCAATGCATTTAATATTTGAAAATTTGAAAAGAAAAAATTTATAAAAAAAAACTACAGAAATGCCCTGAATCAGCCCAGATCATTTAAAATTTTTAACTAAGCCTTATTCTTAGTCCCAACACTGTCTCTGCAGTCTTTGCCAAATCGCTTAAGAATTTCTATTAAGTACCACCACGTAACAATTTGATTGGAAACATTCAATCAATGCAATCAACCATTACGACAACGAAACTCATCCATTTACTCAACGTCGTCTACTCTACTCTACTCTACTACATATACTCTACAATATATTACAATAATCTACAAAACATCTAAATATTCCAAATTATTTCATGTAAGTAGTACTCGTTACTGAAGCCACCACATCTGCTCTCATTCCATTTAAAAGAACCCATCAGCCAAAAATTGTGAAAAATGCGTAGAATTTTTGTTTATGTAAGTGATTTTTTTTATTCAAAAAAATTGTTTCGCAATTTCGTTGGTTGATGTTTTATTAGATTATTTTGTAAAATCATTAAGAAAAAGAAAACCAAAAATGTTGCAACCCTTTTGTTGTTGCAAAAAAGGATAAATAGCATAAAAATTTAAAGGATAATATAAATAAAATGCTGATTTTATAGATTGTTAAAGAATTTTATTGATAGTCAAAAAGAAACATACCGCGAAATTATTGAGTTGGTATCAAGAGGAAGGATTTTGTTTTATAAGGGTAGAAATATCGAATGCGGTTTTAAATATTAAGGAATAACAAAAGAGTTATCTAGGCTATAAAATGATTTACTACTTTTTACTTGTATTTGTTTAAAGTATCAGAAATCATGGCATATAATAAGGATATAATTTTAAAATTTTTATGGCTTCATTTGTAGCTCTAAACTGTTGCCATAAAAGCACCATAAGCAAGTTTTAAGACTTCAAGTGATAAAGATTATGCGATGCAACAAGAAACATTGAAAGAAGTACTGCTACTTTTTAAATTATTCTTTCAAGACCAAATTTAAAAGGGTATTATACCATCGTAGGTGGTTAGGGTCCATTAGGTTTGTGATTACAAAAAGCAACAACAAAAGTATAGAAAAAAACGGAAAAATGTTGTGCGTTAATTGTTTGTTATGTAAATTTTTTGTATAGACAATATAATTCGTATTTATTTTGTCTCGCAAATTAGTTATAGTGCGAGGTTTTTGATCTGTATAGAATTAGGGAACAATCGAGAAGAGTAGAATAGAGTAGAGTAGAGTAGAGTAGAGTAGAGTAGAGTAGAGTAGAGTAGAGTAGAGTAGAGTAGAGTAGAGTAGAGTAGAGTAGAGTAGAGTAGAGTAGAGTAGAGTAGAGTAGAGTAGAGTAGAGTAGAGTAGAGTAGAGTAGAGTAGAGTAGAGTAGAGTAGAGTAGAGTAGAGTAGAGTAGAGTAGAGTAGAGTAGAGTAGAGTAGAGTAGAGTAGAGTAGAGTAGAGTAGAGTAGAGTAGAGTAGAGTAGAGTAGAGTAGAGTAGAGTAGAGTAGAGTAGAGTAGAGTAGAGTAGAGTAGAGTAGAGTAGAGTAGAGTAGAGTAGAGTAGAGTAGAGTAGAGTAGAGTAGAGTAGAGTAGAGTAGAGTAGAGTAGAGTAGAGTAGAGTAGAGTAGAGTAGAGTAGAGTAGAGTAGAGTAGAGTAGAGTAGAGTAGAGTAGAGTAGAGTAGAGTAGAGTAGAGTAGAGTAGAGTAGAGTAGAGTAGAGTAGAGTAGAGTAGAGTAGAGTAGAGTAGAGTAGAGTAGAGTAGAGTAGAGTAGAGTAGAGTAGAGTAGAGTAGAGTAGAGTAGAGTAGAGTAGAGTAGAGTAGAGTAGAGTAGAGTAGAGTAGAGTAGAGTAGAGTAGAGTAGAGTAGAGTAGAGTAGAGTAGAGTAGAGTAGAGTAGAGTAGAGTAGAGTAGAGTAGAGTAGAGTAGAGTAGAGTAGAGTAGAGTAGAGTAGAGTAGAGTAGAGTAGAGTAGAGTAGAGTAGAGTAGAGTAGAGTAGAGTAGAGTAGAGTAGAGTAGAGTAGAGTAGAGTAGAGTAGAGTAGAGTAGAGTAGAGTAGAGTAGAGTAGAGTAGAGTAGAGTAGAGTAGAGTAGAGTAGAGTAGAGTAGAGTAGAGTAGAGTAGAGTAGAGTAGAGTAGAGTAGAGTAGAGTAGAGTAGAGTAGAGTAGAGTAGAGTAGAGTAGAGTAGAGTAGAGTAGAGTAGAGTAGAGTAGAGTAGAGTAGAGTAGAGTAGAGTAGAGTAGAGTAGAGTAGAGTAGAGTAGAGTAGAGTAGAGTAGAGTAGAGTAGAGTAGAGTAGAGTAGAGTAGAGTAGAGTAGAGTAGAGTAGAGTAGAGTAGAGTAGAGTAGAGTAGAGTAGAGTAGAGTAGAGTAGAGTAGAGTAGAGTAGAGTAGAGTAGAGTAGAGTAGAGTAGAGTAGAGTAGAGTAGAGTAGAGTAGAGTAGAGTAGAGTAGAGTAGAGTAGAGTAGAGTAGAGTAGAGTAGAGTAGAGTAGAGTAGAGTAGAGTAGAGTAGAGTAGAGTAGAGTAGAGTAGAGTAGAGTAGAGTAGAGTAGAGTAGAGTAGAGTAGAGTAGAGTAGAGTAGAGTAGAGTAGAGTAGAGTAGAGTAGAGTAGAGTAGAGTAGAGTAGAGTAGAGTAGAGTAGAGTAGAGTAGAGTAGAGTAGAGTAGAGTAGAGTAGAGTAGAGCAGAGTAGATCAGGATAAGAGTCGAGTCTTTTAAATTAAAGTATAGTCTATAAATTTCCTTTACGATCCTTTAAAATATTTTATATAAAAACCAAATTTTACCCATTGTCAAAAAAAAAAATCAATTGTTCAATAAAATTATTTTGCGAAAATTTTCTTTAAAAACATTATTGATAAATCATAAAACTAAACAACAGGATAAAACTTAAAAACTAAAGACTATATTTAAAAAAATCTATAAAATAACAATAAAATGCCATAAACTTTTGACATTTTTATAACAAAAAAAAAAATATATTTTTCACCAGTTCTACTTCACTTTTAGTAATTCTTTTGGCTTTTTACTAAAGTGTCATAAACTAATGTTTAAATGATTGTAACAAGAAAATCGACGCGTCGGATGCGAAAAACAAAAATAATGATAATAAAAATAATCTTTGGAAAAGTTTGTATAGAAGTTTTTTTGTTGGTAACAAAAATGCAAAATACAATATTTTCTTTTAAACCTTAATCTTTCAAATAAGTATAAGAAAAATATGTTAAGTTTTTGAACAATTTCTGCACTTGTCAAATCCACTCGTACAAATACAAACGAAAATGCAGACAAAAAAAGTTGAAAGCGATAAAAGTTTTCTTTTTGGGAAAAATGACATAAAAAAATATATTTTTTTGAAACAAATCTTTTTAAAAAGGCGTTAGTTTTATTTGTGAGCAATAAAAAGTTAAAAGGAAGTCTTTTATTAAAATAAAACAATAAATATTACAAAATGTTTACATGTAGTCTAGTCATAGTCTAGTCATAGTCTAGTCATAGTCTAGTCATAGTCTAGTCATAGTCTAGTCATAGTCTAGTCATAGTCTAGTCATAGTCTAGTCATAGTCTAGTCATAGTCTAGTCATAGTCTAGTCATAGTCTAGTCATAGTCTAGTCATAGTCTAGTCATAGTCTAGTCATAGTCTAGTCATAGTCTAGTCATAGTCTAGTCATAGTCTAGTCATAGTCTAGTCATAGTCTAGTCATAGTCTAGTCATAGTCTAGTCATAGTCTAGTCATAGTCTAGTCATAGTCTAGTCATAGTCTAGTCATAGTCTAGTCATAGTCTAGTCATAGTCTAGTCATAGTCTAGTCATAGTCTAGTCATAGTCTAGTCATAGTCTAGTCATAGTCTAGTCATAGTCTAGTCATAGTCTAGTCATAGTCTAGTCATAGTCTAGTCATAGTCTAGTCATAGTCTAGTCATAGTCTAGTCATAGTCTAGTCATAGTCTAGTCATAGTCTAGTCATAGTCTAGTCATAGTCTAGTCATAGTCTAGTCATAGTCTAGTCATAGTCTAGTCATAGTCTAGTCATAGTCTAGTCATAGTCTAGTCATAGTCTAGTCATAGTCTAGTCATAGTCTAGTCATAGTCTAGTCATAGTCTAGTCATAGTCTAGTCATAGTCTAGTCATAGTCTAGTCATAGTCTAGTCATAGTCTAGTCATAGTCTAGTCATAGTCTAGTCATAGTCTAGTCATAGTCTAGTCATAGTCTAGTCATAGTCTAGTCATAGTCTAGTCATAGTCTAGTCATAGTCTAGTCATAGTCTAGTCATAGTCTAGTCATAGTCTAGTCATAGTCTAGTCATAGTCTAGTCATAGTCTAGTCATAGTCTAGTCATAGTCTAGTCATAGTCTAGTCATAGTCTAGTCATAGTCTAGTCATAGTCTAGTCATAGTCTAGTCATAGTCTAGTCATAGTCTAGTCATAGTCTAGTCATAGTCTAGTCATAGTCTAGTCATAGTCTAGTCATAGTCTAGTCATAGTCTAGTCATAGTCTAGTCATAGTCTAGTCATAGTCTAGTCATAGTCTAGTCATAGTCTAGTCATAGTCTAGTCATAGTCTAGTCATAGTCTAGTCATAGTCTAGTCATAGTCTAGTCATAGTCTAGTCATAGTCTAGTCATAGTCTAGTCATAGTCTAGTCATAGTCTAGTCATAGTCTAGTCATAGTCTAGTCATAGTCTAGTCATAGTCTAGTCATAGTCTAGTCATAGTCTAGTCATAGTCTAGTCATAGTCTAGTCATAGTCTAGTCATAGTCTAGTCATAGTCTAGTCATAGTCTAGTCATAGTCTAGTCATAGTCTAGTCATAGTCTAGTCATAGTCTAGTCATAGTCTAGTCATAGTCTAGTCATAGTCTAGTCATAGTCTAGTCATAGTCTAGTCATAGTCTAGTCATAGTCTAGTCATAGTCTAGTCATAGTCTAGTCATAGTCTAGTCATAGTCTAGTCATAGTCTAGTCATAGTCTAGTCATAGTCTAGTCATAGTCTAGTCATAGTCTAGTCATAGTCTAGTCATAGTCTAGTCATAGTCTAGTCATAGTCTAGTCATAGTCTAGTCATAGTCTAGTCATAGTCTAGTCATAGTCTAGTCATAGTCTAGTCATAGTCTAGTCATAGTCTAGTCATAGTCTAGTCATAGTCTAGTCATAGTCTAGTCATAGTCTAGTCATAGTCTAGTCATAGTCTAGTCATAGTCTAGTCATAGTCTAGTCATAGTCTAGTCATAGTCTAGTCATAGTCTAGTCATAGTCTAGTCATAGTCTAGTCATAGTCTAGTCATAGTCTAGTCATAGTCTAGTCATAGTCTAGTCATAGTCTAGTCATAGTCTAGTCATAGTCTAGTCATAGTCTAGTCATAGTCTAGTCATAGTCTAGTCATAGTCTAGTCATAGTCTAGTCATAGTCTAGTCATAGTCTAGTCATAGTCTAGTCATAGTCTAGTCATAGTCTAGTCATAGTCTAGTCATAGTCTAGTCATAGTCTAGTCATAGTCTAGTCATAGTCTAGTCATAGTCTAGTCATAGTCTAGTCATAGTCTAGTCATAGTCTAGTCATAGTCTAGTCATAGTCTAGTCATAGTCTAGTCATAGTCTAGTCATAGTCTAGTCATAGTCTAGTCATAGTCTAGTCATAGTCTAGTCATAGTCTAGTCATAGTCTAGTCATAGTCTAGTCATAGTCTAGTCATAGTCTAGTCATAGTCTAGTCATAGTCTAGTCATAGTCTAGTCATAGTCTAGTCATAGTCTAGTCATAGTCTAGTCATAGTCTAGTCATAGTCTAGTCATAGTCCTTTAACATCGTTGGCGTGTTTATTAATATTGTTGTAATTACCACCGATGGAGGGCGCTGTTGAGATTAATAATTACAGAAATTGATATTGCCTTGACTAGGGATCGAACCCGGAACAAGTTGTTATGTTTGTGGTTATAAGTCGACGCGCTAACCAACTAAGCCAAAGCACCCTCTTGTAGTTCGTATAATTATGTCTGTAGTTATGGCTCTAGTGATATTTATTTTCATGGATCTAAAAATATTTAATAATAAATAATTTCAATTTTTAAAGCCATCTCTATATCAACAAGTTTAATATTCTATAAAGTCACTTTAACTTTTTTTCAGCTGCTAAAATAGCAACCGAAACTTTTTTCATAAAATAAATTTTTGACAAATTGCATAAAAGTTCGCCGTACGAAAACTTTAACCACTAAAAATGTTTCCATTTTCAATTTTTTTTTTGCTGTTAATTCTTTTTACAACTTACGCCTGTTTCAGTACAAGCGACAACACTAAATGCCACTATGGCCACGGCCGTATTACCACAAGAAAAAGGCGAAAATGGTAAAAAATTGCAAAGGCATTACACTTCATCACCCACCCACCGATTACCATGAACCCATCAGTCGGCTTCATATCATAGAAAGCAGCGAGTGGAGAGTGCAGCCTGTTGGGGCACGTGTATAACATTAGATTATGACTTAAGGCATTATTTAAGCCATAAAATACACATCCACTGGATGAACGAATGAAGAAGGGCATGAAACTATACTTGAATGCATATAGCGCTTAGCTATTAGAGCTTGCATAATCAAAACTCCTGACACAAGACCGAAGACGTCTGCAACTACAACCTAAGGAAGGTTTTCAATTTTTCATGATAACGCTTAACAATAACAACAATAATTGCAAAAATAATAACAAAATGTTTTCTTCATCTTTTGATTATGTTCTAATATTTATTTATGTTGAAAATATTAGAAAACCTTTTGTATGTGTGTGAGTGTTTAGATTTAAACAAGAAGTGGTAACAGTTACAATAATAAATATGGACACCCTTTTTTACGGTTGGCCTCCAAAAAGGAAACAAATTTAATGTTATTTTTATCGCACGCGTCATTGTGTTTATGTCTATGTGTGTGTTTGTATAGGGGAGAAAGTGTTTGTGTGTTTGTTAGATCGTTCTTATGTTTGTGTAGTAAAATTATGAAAAATAGTGCAAAAATGCAATTGACTTGAACTAATTCCTTGTGTTATCGCATCAGCTAAAAGAATAATAAACAAATATTAAAAAAAAAATTGAAAGAATAACAAAATAAATGTTTTA
Organism: Stomorhina lunata; assembly: GCA_933228675.1. Taxonomy (NCBI): domain Eukaryota; kingdom Metazoa; phylum Arthropoda; class Insecta; order Diptera; family Rhiniidae; genus Stomorhina; species Stomorhina lunata. The sequence goes on from OW121741.1 coordinate 106,108,149, forward strand.
TACCTAAGATCTATTTGCGTGTATGAAGATAATTTTGCGGTTAGTGTTGTATAGATGAAGTGGTTACTTCTATTATAGCTACATAAAGATTTTAACTCACATTAAACTAGACAATATCGACATAGGCTGAATGTCGGACTATTAGTTAAGGAATTTGTTATAGTTTAGTTAGGCCGAACATTATCACACAAGGTGACCTATGTATACCTGACATTTACGCCAACCATGTGAAGGATTAACAGGCCAAAAAATAACAACGAATGATTATTATTAAAATTTTATAATGAACATTTTTCTGTAGAAAAAATTTTATAATGAAATTTTATCTATGGAAAAAATTTTATAATTAAATTTTTTCTATAGAAAAAATTTTATAATTTAATTTTTTCTATAGAAAAAATTTTATAATGAAATTTTTTCTATTGAAAAAATTTTATAATGAAATTTTTTCTATAGAACAAATTTTATGATGAAATTTTTTCTATAGAAAAAATTTTATAATAAAATTTTTTCTATAGAACAAATTTTATAATGAAATTTTTTCTATAGAAAAAATTTTATAATGAAAATTTTTCTATAGAAAAAATTTTAAAATCAAAATTTTTGTATAGAAAAAATTTAGTCTCGAAAATTTTTCTATAGAAAAAATTTTATACCGAAAATTTTTCTATAGCAAAAATTTTTTATCAAAAATTTAGAAAAAATTTATTTCGAAAATTTTTCTACAGAAAAAAATTTCCTTTGATAACTATTTTATATGAAAATTTTTCTATAGAAACAATTTGAAGTCGATAATTTTTTCTGTAGGAAAAATTTTGTATCGAAAATTTTTCTATAGAATAATTTTTATATCGAAAATTTTTCTGTAGAAAAAATTTTATATCGAAAACTTTTCCATAAAAAAAATTTTACATCGAAAATTTTTCCATAAAATTTTGTATCGAAAATTTTTCTAAAGACAAAAATTTTGTATCGAAAATTTTTTTATAAAAAAAAAATTTATATAGAAAATGTTTATATAGAAAATATTTAATATCGAAAATTTTTCTATAGAAAAATTTTATATACAAAATTTTTGTATGGAAAAAATTTATATCGAAAATTTTTCTATAGAAAAAATTTTATATCGAAAATTTTTCTATAGGGAAAATTTTATAATGAAATTTTTTCTATAGAAAAAATTTTAGAATGAAAACTTTTTTTTGAAAATTTTTCCAAAGAAAAAATTTAATATTCAAAATTTTTCTATAAAAAAAATTAGTATTGAAAACTTTTCCATAGCAAAAATTTTATATTGAAAATTTTTCTATAGCAAAAATTTTATATTGAAAATTTTTCTATATCAAAAATTTTATACCGAAAATTTTTTCTGTAGAAAAAACTTTGTATCAAAAATTTTGGAAATTTTTCAATAGAAAAAATTTTAAATTTTATCGAAAATTTTTCTATAGAAAAAATTGTCGATAGTTTTTTTGTAGAAAAAATTGTAAATCAATAATTTTTTCTGTAGAAAAAATTGTAAATCAATAATTTTTTCTGTAGAAAAAATTTATATTGAAAAATTTTCTATAGACAAAATTTTACATTGAAAATGTTTCTATACAAAATTTATCAATAGAAAACATTTTATATCAAATATTTTTCTATAGGAAAATTTTATATGGAAGATTTTTTTTAGAAAAAATTTTATATCGAAAACTTTTCCATAAAAAAAATTTTATATCGAAAATTTTTCTATACTAAAAATTTGACATCAAAAATGTCAAATTTTCGAAAATTTTTCAAAAGAAAAAATTTTGTATCCAAAATTTTTCTATACAAAAAATTTTTTCTATAGAAAGAATTTTATTTAGAAAAATTTTCTATAGAAAAAACTTCGTATTGAAAATTTTTCTATAGAAAAAATTTAATATTCGAAATTTTTCTATAAAAAAAAATTTAGTATTGAAAATTTTTCTATAGCAAAAATTTTATATTGAAAGTTTTTCTATTGCAAAATTTTTTCAGTAGAAAAACCTTTGTATCAAAAAAATTTTCAATAGAAAAAATTTAAATTGGTAAATTTTTCTATAGAAAAAATTTTATATCGAAAATTTTTCTATAGAAAAAATTGTCGATAATTTTTTCTGTAGAAAAAATTTAATATCGAAAGTTTTTTTATAAAAACAAAATTAAAAAAGTTTCTCGAAAATTAATCTATAGAAAAAATTTCATATCTAAAATTTTTCTATAGAAAAAATTTTGTATCAAAAATTTTTTTATAGAAAAAATTTTCTCTATAAAAAAATTTTCGATAAAAATTTTTGATATCGGTTTTATTTTTGTAAAAAAATTTTCGATATAAAATTTTTTCTTTAGAAAAATTTTCGATATAAAATTTTTTCTATAGAAAAATTTTCGATACAAAATTTTTTCTATAGAAAAAGGTTCGATACAAAATTTTTTTATAGAAAAATTTGTTCTATGATACGTATTATTCTTGATTATTGGCATAGGTGTTAGTATTGGTAGTAGAATAAGTATAAGTATTGGTAATATCATATATTTCAAATTTTATATATATTTTGATTACTATTATCTTACTTTATAAACTACCCGATTACTTGTTAACCTCAATAATTCACCCAACACTACCACAACTTCTTGCACATGAGTTGCAGTTGTTTAATGTGAAATTATTGTGTACGAATAACGTATCAAACTGTTTGTTGTGATTACACAAACGAATTGAAGCATGAGACCAGAAGACACGCGTCCTTTCCTGTTATCACAAATTTTATATTTTTTTATAATTTATCATAAATTCAATAAAATAGTCTCGGTCTACGGCTTAGGAGTAAAAGTAATCACAACAAACAAACATTTGGAAAATATAATAAAAGAAAATCCTTTGATCATTTGTAAATATTTGTATTAAGATAAGAGGAAACAGGAAAGAAATAGCATTTTTTATGGTGGATATAAAAATTAAAGAAAATGCTTAAGATGATTACAATTATATGGTAAAGTAAGGAAATCTAAATGTAAGACTTTGAGGTATTAAGTTTGAGGAATTTTAAGCAAATATTTGATTTTGTGGTAAATATTGAAAATAACTCTTTGTGCTTATAAATTATGAGATAACTTCTAAAAGCCATTCTACCATTTTATACCTTTCTAATGTTTTTCATTTATCTTAAGCTTCTAAAACGGTTAAGGCTTTTTATTTATTTGTGCATATTTTAACTTTGATTTATTATATCTTTCCATTTTATTTTTAATTCCATCATCATCGTCATTGTCCTCGTGGTCGTTTTTTTTTAAGGCAATTAAAAATTATGACATTATAAATTGGATTTCCCATCAGTAGCGATGAGAAAGTCTTTTCAACTGTTAAACTGTGCTAAATTGTTTAACCTGTACAGTATGTTCAGTTGCAAAAACAAACATTTAATACAAACATGTTGTCCACAAACATTCAAACATTTTCTTTCATACATTCACACACACATACGTACATACATATGTATATGCAGGCAACATAAATCAAGTGATTTCCGCAACTGAACATTATTGTTTCAATTCATTCGTTTTACATATACAATTTCTACCTGTCTAGACAGAGGAAAAAATTTAAGTTTCATTTTTTTTATTATTTTTTCACTTTTTAAAGCAATTTTTCGAATACTATTAAAAACTCAAACATTCAATGCCTTTACCAACCTCAACATAACCTATAGAACACATACATTGAAAACATTATACATGTATTTAAACTTTCACATATGTCCTGGTTCGTCCTGTTCCCTCTACAATCTATGCGACTATAGTGGTAATAATTCTTTTCCTCAGTTTTTAATATTTTTTTGTTGTCCTTTTATGTCTTTTTGTTAGACAAACTGTCAATTGTTGTTAAATAAAAAATTTACACAAAAAGAAAGTGCGAGAAAAAAATGTACATAGTCAAATTGTTAGCAAAACCAATAGTTTTTGTTGGAAAATATTTAAATTGAATTTAGCAATCAATTGTAGGTGGCAAATAAAAAAAAATATAAAAAATCGTTTTTTTTAGTTTTAAGGAAACTTAATCTAGTAGAATTTAATACACTTCATTTAAGGTATTCGTTGCGAAGATTTTACAAACAAGTGTATAACAATAGTATAAGAAAACTTTATAAATTTTTGTGAAATATTTATTGAAATGTTAGCTTTTTTAAGAAAATTTCGATCCAATCGAGGAAAACGGAGATCAACCCAGCAAAACTTTGGTAATGGCAAGTACTCTGATAACTGGTTACCTTGTAACGACTACAACATACCATCCGAATAAATAATAAGTTATTACAGAAGTACTTATTTGTAATTAAGATGGTAATTTAAACTGAATGGCCCCGGTTCAAATCCCACCAAGGGCAACAATTTTTTTTAGTTTTTTTTTATTAAAAGAGTCTTTTTAAATGATTTTTGAATTTTAAGAACTTAAATATTATCTTCTGTAAAAAAAATTTGTTAAACTAACTCACGTTAATGAAAAAATACCATCATGAGTCAATTTTGATTATGTAGGGGATGTTGAATACCAAACACGATTCTAATTGGTCTTAACTTGGTAAGCCCAACTTATCTGGGTCATCCTTCATCTCAACTGTGGACACACACCTCCTCATGGTATCACCCGGGGAGCTAGTTTAACACCCATTAATATTGTGAGTTAACATGTTCCGAGAGTTGTCCCATAAGATCGATAAAAATGGGTTAGGATTACGGGCTAGTAACCCTCTCTTGAAAAAAAAAATACAATGAAGAGGATAAAATTAGAATTGAAATGTCCCACTACCTAATATTAGAGGAGGATGTCCGAAACTTCGATAGAAAGACCAAGTAGAGGAACATTTTTCAAAGCTTGGCCTATAAAATTGGAGAATATTCGCACAAGATCGAAATCCATGGAATTCTAAAATATGCTCGGACTTTGACCTTAACAGATTGTAACATTTAAGTAAGTAAGAGTCAATCTTATGTAAAAACATATACAAAAAAGAAGATTTAAATTGTTTAAGTTTTAAAATAATTTTAAAAAAGTTTTAACATAATTACAAAAAATCGTATAAAAATATTTTTCCAAAAATTACAACAAAGCAAAAAAAAGCAGGGAAAAACAAAGTTATTTTCACATGATTTTGGATCTAAAAATAAAAATTGTTTATATTAATTATAAGCTGCTAAGTTTTCAACATATGAAGTAGCTCAGTGGAAGAGTCTCTGCGTAGCAGTCGGAGGGTCTGGGTTCGAGCCCCCATGGGATCATAAAAAAAATGTAGTATTTCGTTTAAAAATATATGTTTTTAATAAAACAACAACATAAAAGTTGTTGCTGTTGTTGTTGTTGCTTTGAAATTGCTTACCCAAGTCATTACTTTTCTGCAATTGGTAAGTACTTGCCTCCAATGACATCCCCATGTTAATGTAATGACTTAAACAGCGAATGAGTAAGTAGTTCGTGTTCAATAGTTTAACTGTTTAACTCATTATTTGGTAATGAAAAAAGTTAAATTAAATTAAATTCTTGCCCAGCTTAGGTTAAAAATTATTTAGATTTAAAAAAAACCCTACCTACCCTTCGTTTTGTGCACAATTTAATATTTCACAACACATAAATTTATTATATATATATATATATATATATATATATATATATATATATATCTTATATTCTTAAACGAGCAATAATTGTATGTTTATATATATATATATATATATATATATATATATATATATAGAATGACTATCTCGAAAACGGCTGTAACGATTTTTATAAAATTTGGACAGTGGGTATCTTTTTTGATGTATAGATCGAAGAAGAAGGAACTTTTGGAACCTTTGCCTCTAAGAGGGTAACAAAATTTAAATTACGTTTTAAACAGCTATGAAAATAAACGGACAGGTGTTTGGTACTTTTTTGAAACTATGTCCGATAAGGGGTAAAAAAGGGGGAAAATAGTTTTTTTGGTACCTTTTAACCCACTCTTATATATTAAACTAAGGAATATAGAAAGAAACTTTGTACTGCAATCAATAGATGTAAAAGAAATATTGAACACGTATTTGGTACTTTTTGATTTTGTGGCCAAAATGTGTAAAAAAGGGATAAACTGATAACTTAACATCTACAAAAGTAATATGAATAGGAAAATTATGTTAACTGCTTTCTAATAAAATGTACCGAATTCAATTGGTACCAAAGAAGTACCAATTATGCATATGGAACTTTTTGAAATTAGGGGATAAAAAGGGGAAAAAATTAGTAATGTTATAACTTTAAAACAAATGAATGTTTGTTTGTATGTATGTTCTTTATAGAATAGTAAACTGTGAATTTGATCATGTTATGCTCTTTAGCAAAGATATTGCGGATAAGCCGGAGGAGGATATTAAGTTGGCAAACCGAATTTCCGACAGGTGTCGCCACTGAAAATTACTAAAAATTAATTAAATCGTAAACTGTACATTTGATCATACTATGATCTTTTGCAAAGTTGTAGCGCATGAGCCGGCGAATGCTTTTTAATTGGTGTGAATAATTTCCGACAGGTGGCGCTACTGAAAATTACTCAAAGTCAATTTAATCGTAATATAATCATGCTATAATCTTTAGTAATGTTGTTGCACATGAGCCGACGAAGGTTTCTTAGTTGGTATGAAGAAATTTCAACAGGTGGCGCCACTGAAATTTACTTAAAGTCAATTTAATCGTAAACTGTACATTTAATCATGCTATAATTTTTAGCAAAGTTATTGCGGATAATCCGACGAAGGTTTATTAATTGGAATGACCTAAGTCCGACAGGTGGTGCCACTGAAAATTACTCAAAATGAATTAAATCGTAAACTGTGCATTTGATCAGACTATAAGTGAATTAAATCATTTGATCATGTTATGATCATAAGCAAAGTTGTTACGCATAAGCAGATGAAGGTTTCTTAGTTGGTATGAACAACTTTAGGTGGCGCCACTGAAAACTACTCAAAATGAATTAAATCAAAAACTGTGCATTTGATCAGACTATAATCTTTAGCAAAGTTGTAGCGCATGAGTCGACGGAGGTTTCTGTTAATATGACCAATTTCCAAAATTATAAAAATGATTTAAACTGTAAACTAAACAAACTATGTGTTGGTCGGACAAAATAATTTAAAATTAACTGAATATTTGTATAATGTCTTTCCTCTAAATTTATTTTGGTACTTTATAAAATATATAAAAACTTTAAATTTGCCTCAAAATGCTTATCATAAAACTCCGAGCAAGGCTCGGTCAACCAGGTACTATATATATAATTTCTACGACAACATTCCAATTGGAACAAGTGATACTTCTCTTAGATAATGAGCTGCATCCGATTCTATTTTTAGACTCATTGAAATGGAGCTACGTTTTACCTCCATCTCCGAACGGCAAATGCATTAGTTAGAGAAGTTTTTCATGGCCTAATACTCAATAACAAGTGGCTAGCTGAGTTATGAGGTGAACCGCCGCTTTTTTGAAAGTTTATTTTCAAGTGGGTCTGGCCGGGGATCGAACTTGGGACCTCTGGTATGCTAGGTGGATGACTAACCTGCTATATCACGGCGGTGTGTAGCGTGAGTTTTTTTAATTTGACTAGTGCAATTTGTCTTTTTCCTCCAATTGAACTTGGTTCGTAAAGAGAACATATAGTACGCTTTACATTAGGCTAAAAATATATATGTGATAATATAGCATTTAACAGAATAATATGTATAAGAAAGTGTGTAGCGTCCGTCACAGTATATATTTTTTTTCCAAAATGATATTTATTAAATACCCAGTAAAAAATATATGGATTAATCCATAATCGAGCAACAAAGGAGTAATGACTTGTTCATCCATTTGGAGTAATAAGCGAGCTATCGAAACTTTTTATTTTGTTTTGTTGTTTATGCCTCGCTTAATACTCCAAATGGATCAACAAGGGATGCATCAGTTAGTTTTTTTTTTCTTTGACATAACAAAAAATATTTTGTTCAAATTAAATTGGTATGGATCAAAAAATACAATGTTTTTTACTTTTTTTATTTCGGTAATTGGTGAATTTTTAATTGCATGTATTAAATAATATATTACGCGTTGTCTTTTCTTTAATTTTCTTGCAGAAGCACTTAAAGACACGTTTCCAATATAAATAAAAATTAATATTTTCTGATTTTTGTAAAAACCAAATTTTTATATTATATGAATGTTTACTCCCTTTATGCTCCTTTAGGAGACAAAAACGATTACTCCCTCTGTCGTCATTTTCAAGACTAAAGGGAGTACTCCATAAGGAGCTTAAAAGGAGTACTCGTGTCTGCGGACATGCTGTGTTAAAAATCCTATGAGTTTCGGAGTTTTATGGAGTAATCCATTACTCGCAAAGGAGCGCTCCAAGAGTACTCTTTGGATGATCCTATTTTTTACTGGGTACACAATTTACGAACACATATCTGTCTTATTCATAAACCAATAACAGAGTCTATATCCAGAGACTAAATTTAAGATATTAGGTGTTCAAAAAATACACAATTTGATGCTTTTGAAAAAAAAAGGTTTTGAATTTTTGGGACACTCTAACAGCTAGCCGCAGCATTCTTGGGACAAAAAATACGATGTAAAAAGTATGTAAAGAAGTGTAAAACTTTAAATAAATATGCGTTTTTAGCCGTTTTATGAAATATTAAATTGTGTCCAAAAATCGTATTTTTAACCTCGAAAATAAAGAGGAAGTATATAAAATTTGGCAACAAATAACAGCATTTGGTTCACTCAATAACGAACGCTTAAAAAATATATGAAATATGAATTTGTCCTAATAAAAAAGATTCAAGTAAAAACTGTATCGTCCGTCACGTAGCGTCCGCAAGAGTTCATTTATGGATTTTTGGCGCAACTGAAAAGCTTAAAATATTTTATGAAAGCTATTTTGTAATCCACTGATTTTGGTCTATCTTCAATGTATTTACAATTTTTGTATTACTATGACCGATTTTGTAAAAATTACACAAACACGTGTTGAAGAAAAAGTCACTTCCAATTTTGTAGCGTCCGTCGCAGCACTTTAAAAGCGAATATCTTTTTCGCCCAAAACAAGTATGTAAAATAACAAATGGCATTCGAGAGCGCTATCGATGAACTATAATTCTGCGAAATCTGTGCAAAGATATCTCGTGTAAAACGACAATGAGATTTATCTTATATTCTTAGACGAGCAATAATTGTATATATATATATATATATATATATATATATATATATATATATATATATATATATATATATATATATATATATATATATATATGTATATATATATATATATATATATAGAATGGCTATCTCGAAAACGGCTCTAACGATTTTGATAAAATCGGTCGAAAAAAAAGGAACTTTTGGAACCTTTGCCTCTAAGAATGTAAAAACGGGTAAAAAGGGGAAAAAATCAAAAACGTTGTATCTCCTAAAGTAGTAGGTATAGAAAGAAATTTAAAATTACGTTTTAAACGTTTTAAGCGGACAGTTGTTTTGTACTTTTTGAAACTATGTAAGATAGTGGGTAAAAAAGGGTCAAAATAGTTTTTTTTGTACTTTTTTAACCCATCCTTAATTTAAAAAAAAAATAATATAGAAAGGAATTTTCTACTGCAGTCAATAGATGTGAAAGAAATATTGAACACGTATTTGGTACTTTTTTGATTTTGGGGTCTAAATGGGTATAAAAGTGATAAACTGATAACTTAACATCTCAAAAAGTAATATGAAAACAATATTATGTTAACAAATTTTAATAAAATGTGCCGAATTCATTTGGTACCAAAGAAGTACCAAATATACATTTGGAACTTTTTGAAATTATTAATGTTATAACTTTGAAACAAATGAATGTTTGTCTGTATGTATGTTCTTTATAGAATAGTAAACTGTCAATTTGATCATGTTATGCTCTTTAGCGAAGATGTTGCGGATAAGCCGGCGAAGGTTTTTAAGTTGGCAAGACTAATATCTGACAGGTGGCGCCACTGAAAATTACTAAAAATTAATTAAATCGTAAACTGTACATTTGATCATGTTGAGCTTTAGCAAAGTTATAGCGCATGAGCCGGCGAAGGCTTTTTAGTTGGTGTTAATAATTTCCGACAGGTGGCACTACAGAAAATTACTCAAAGTCAATTTAATCGTAAGCTGTACATTTAATCGTGCTATAATCTTTAGCAAAGTTGTTGCGGATAAGCCGACGAAGGTTTATTAATTGGATTGACCAAAGTCCAACAGGCGGCGCAACTGAAAATTACTCAAAATGAATTAAATTATAAACTGTGCATTTGATCATGTTATAATCATAAGCAAAGTTGTTATGCATAAATAGACTAAGGTTTCTTAGTTGGTATGAATGACTTCAGGTGGCGCCACTGAAAACTACTTAAAATGAATTAAATCGTAAACTGTGCATTTGATCAGACTATAACCTTTAGCAAAGTTATTGCGCATGAGTCGACGAGGGTTTCTATTGGTATCACCAATTTCCAAAATTATTCAAAATGAGTTAAACTGTAAACTATGCAAACTATGCGTGGATCGGATAAAATAAATAAAATAATTCAAAATTAACTGAATATTTGCACAAAATGCTTATCATAAAGCTCCGAGCAAGCTCGGTCAACCAGGTACTAAAATATAAATTTGTCCTAATAAAAAAAATTCAACTAAAAACTGTATCGTCTGTCACGTAGCGTCCGCAACAGTTCATTTATGGATTTTTGGCGCAAATTTCTTGTTACATCTATGGCAAATGACCTAACGTTCTCGAAGGAGAACGTAATGATATAGATCAATTTTCTTTTGTAGGAGATTTAGAATCCTAAAAAATATATCTATTTAAGTTCGATAATATCAAATTCACCTTAAGTAGTATATTTTTAAGAAAGTTTTTTGTATCTAACTTATCTGCACTTATATGATTAACTCTCTTTATATGAACTAAAGTTTTAGAATATTGTTATTAGATCAGTACTACAGATGTATTGCTTGCCGAATGATAAATGATAAAGTATATTTGTTGACTTACATTTTAGTTACTGATGCCCCATACAATTCTGATTGAGTATATTGGAGATAAACAAAGTTAAGCCTTTTGATCTAGTTTTGGGAATAACGACTATCTTCACATATATAGAAACTGATCTGTTGCTAAACCAAATGTCATAATAAAAACTACTTCAATTTGAAACTGTAGGGAGTCACGCCATGAAAGGGTAGGATCCTCTTACTCCCCATCTGCATTACCTTTCCATAGTTAAAGTTGTAGTACTCCATTATAAGTATTATTTTTGCATTCTTACAGCTCTTAAATGCAATAACATAAATATTTTTCATAATTCTCATAAAATTTAAATTTTATACCTGTCATTATCTGCTTGTTTGCAACAAAAGTACTCAAATGTTTAAATACAATCTATGTACAGTAGAGCTTCTTGATCTCTATAGAAATGCAAATAAAATAAAAGGCCATCCCTTGAAAATGGAGTTTGTTAAATTTTAAGACATGAACTGTATTATACTTATTAGTACCTGGGCGACCAAGCCTTGCTCGGAGCTTTATGACAAGCATTTCGAGGCAAATTTTAAAGTTTTCATATATTTTATTTTATAAAGTACTAACCAACTAAAATGAATTTAGAAAAAAGACGGTACACAAATATCCAATTAATTTTGAATAATTTTATTCATTTTGCCCTATCAACACATGATCAAATGAATAGTTTAATATGAATAATCTTGGATATTGGTCATACCGACACAGAACGAGTAACGAGTTTGCTAAAGATTATATCATGATCAAAAGTACAGTTTACGATTTAATTCATTTCTAGTAATTTTCTGTGGCGCCACCTGTCGGAAATTGTTTATACCAATTAAAAAAACTTCATCAGCTCATGTGCAACAACTTTGCTAAAGATCATAGCATGATCAAATGCAAAGATTACGATTTAATTCATTTTGAGTGATTTTCAGTGGCGCCACCTGTAGGAAATTACCAATAAGAAACCTTCGTCGTCTCATGCGCAACAACTTTAGCTAAAGATTATTACATGAGCATAACATGGTTAAATGCATAGTTTACTATTTCATGTATAAAGGGCATACAGACAGAAAAACATTAATTTGATTAAAAGCTATAACACTACCAATTTTTTCCCCTTTTATCCCTTATTTCTAAAAAGCTACATATGCATATTTGGTACTTGGTACCAATTGAATTCGGTACTTTTTATAAAAACGCAGTTAACGTATTGTTCCTATTCAAATTACTTCATGAGGTGTTAAGTTATCATTTTATCCCTTTTTTATTTCTTTTACATCGACGGCGTGTTATTGCTGTAGACTTAACTTGAATGGAGGATTCTGTAGTTGTTCGCAATTTTAATAGAAATTAATAATTGCAGAAATTGATGTTGCCGTGACCGGGGCTCGAACCCAGGCTGAATATGGTGTGTTATGCTAAGTACTCGAATTGCTTGCCAACTAAGCCAAAAATCGGGCAATAATTTCGGATACCTTTTATTGTAAATGATAATTTCGGATACCTTTTATTGTAAATGAGCATGTAATTCAAGCAATTTATTTTCACAATTACTTTCTGTGTTTTTGAGACAATCGTTGGTTCGTTACATGTCTATAATGAAAAATTTATTTCTAGAGCCGCTCTTATCTTCATATGTACACAACTACGTAAATCTATGCAAAAACACATAAGACTTGCAATCTTTTTCATTATCATCATCGCACTCATGTCTTACAGACGTTATTACCGAAGACAAATAACAAAAATGAAAAGAAATTCACTTTTAATAAAAGTGAAGAATAATAAAAAGGAAAAACAATTCAAGGACTGCCTTAATAACACTTTAATATTGAAAAATACTAAATAGAGAAAGAAAATAAACTTTTGACTTTAAACAAATTGACTGAGAAGGAGAACGTGGGAGAGTTTTCCAAAAAGAAAAATTAAGGTTTAGTAAAAGTAAAAATGTTGCAGACGCATAAGCCCAGGAATATGTATAGATTCCCAAGAGTGTTTTGATATCCTGCTACTTTTTGTTATTCTTAGGAAAGACAAAACAAAAGGAAACAACATTTACAAAAACAACAAAAAAAAAACATTATCATCATCAACAGCAGCAAAAGCAACAGAGCCTCATTTCCATTATAGTCTCCAATGGGGTCTATTTAAATCAAAACATTTTGAGTTTTTATCCTAAAAATAAATGAAAAGTTCGTAATTTAAGCTTTCAACAGGAATATTGAATTAAATGCAATTCCCTTACACTTATACAACTCCATGAATGTCGAGGAGATGATAATAATGTTACACATACATAAACATCAATGAAGCTAAAAATGTCTATACTCAAACATGTTTACAGGTATGAGAGTAAATGTTGGCTTATATGTTTTATATTTATGTTCTGATATAAATGCATGCATTCTAGAACTCATTTATGCAAAAAGAGATTTTCATCATCATTTTCCACAAAAATATTCTGTCTGTCCTGATAAGGCTTCATTCATCATATTCCTACTAAATTACACAGAAAGACAGACGCAAATCCTTATACACATTCACTAATTTCTATTATGAATACAACAAAGTAAAACTGCCATGGTAATGTAATCATCATACTGTGCACAGTGTCACGATATGGTATTAATTCAACTTTAAATTCGTATAACATATGACTAGACTATGACTAGACTATGACTAGACTATGACTAGACTATGACTAGACTATGACTAGACTATGACTAGACTATGACTAGACTATGACTAGACTATGACTAGACTATGACTAGACTATGACTAGACTATGACTAGACTATGACTAGACTATGACTAGACTATGACTAGACTATGACTAGACTATGACTAGACTATGACTAGACTATGACTAGACTATGACTAGACTATGACTAGACTATGACTAGACTATGACTAGACTATGACTAGACTATGACTAGACTATGACTAGACTATGACTAGACTATGACTAGACTATGACTAGACTATGACTAGACTATGACTAGACTATGACTAGACTATGACTAGACTATGACTAGACTATGACTAGACTATGACTAGACTATGACTAGACTATGACTAGACTATGACTAGACTATGACTAGACTATGACTAGACTATGACTAGACTATGACTAGACTATGACTAGACTATGACTAGACTATGACTAGACTATGACTAGACTATGACTAGACTATGACTAGACTATGACTAGACTATGACTAGACTATGACTAGACTATGACTAGACTATGACTAGACTATGACTAGACTATGACTAGACTATGACTAGACTATGACTAGACTATGACTAGACTATGACTAGACTATGACTAGACTATGACTAGACTATGACTAGACTATGACTAGACTATGACTAGACTATGACTAGACTATGACTAGACTATGACTAGACTATGACTAGACTATGACTAGACTATGACTAGACTATGACTAGACTATGACTAGACTATGACTAGACTATGACTAGACTATGACTAGACTATGACTAGACTATGACTAGACTATGACTAGACTATGACTAGACTATGACTAGACTATGACTAGACTATGACTAGACTATGACTAGACTATGACTAGACTATGACTAGACTATGACTAGACTATGACTAGACTATGACTAGACTATGACTAGACTATGACTAGACTATGACTAGACTATGACTAGACTATGACTAGACTATGACTAGACTATGACTAGACTATGACTAGACTATGACTAGACTATGACTAGACTATGACTAGACTATGACTAGACTATGACTAGACTATGACTAGACTATGACTAGACTATGACTAGACTATGACTAGACTATGACTAGACTATGACTAGACTATGACTAGACTATGACTAGACTATGACTAGACTATGACTAGACTATGACTAGACTATGACTAGACTATGACTAGACTATGACTAGACTATGACTAGACTATGACTAGACTATGACTAGACTATGACTAGACTATGACTAGACTATGACTAGACTATGACTAGACTATGACTAGACTATGACTAGACTATGACTAGACTATGACTAGACTATGACTAGACTATGACTAGACTATGACTAGACTATGACTAGACTATGACTAGACTATGACTAGACTATGACTAGACTATGACTAGACTATGACTAGACTATGACTAGACTATGACTAGACTATGACTAGACTATGACTAGACTATGACTAGACTATGACTAGACTATGACTAGACTATGACTAGACTATGACTAGACTATGACTAGACTATGACTAGACTATGACTAGACTATGACTAGACTATGACTAGACTATGACTAGACTATGACTAGACTATGACTAGACTATGACTAGACTATGACTAGACTATGACTAGACTATGACTAGACTATGACTAGACTATGACTAGACTATGACTAGACTATGACTAGACTATGACTAGACTATGACTAGACTATGACTAGACTATGACTAGACTATGACTAGACTATGACTAGACTATGACTAGACTATGACTAGACTATGACTAGACTATGACTAGACTATGACTAGACTATGACTAGACTATGACTAGACTATGACTAGACTATGACTAGACTATGACTAGACTATGACTAGACTATGACTAGACTATGACTAGACTATGACTAGACTATGACTAGACTATGACTAGACTATGACTAGACTATGACTAGACTATGACTAGACTATGACTAGACTATGACTAGACTATGACTAGACTATGACTAGACTATGACTAGACTATGACTAGACTATGACTAGACTATGACTAGACTATGACTAGACTATGACTAGACTATGACTAGACTATGACTAGACTATGACTAGACTATGACTAGACTATGACTAGACTATGACTAGACTATGACTAGACTATGACTAGACTATGACTAGACTATGACTAGACTATGACTAGACTATGACTAGACTATGACTAGACTATGACTAGACTATGACTAGACTATGACTAGACTATGACTAGACTATGACTAGACTATGACTAGACTATGACTAGACTATGACTAGACTATGACTAGACTATGACTAGACTATGACTAGACTATGACTAGACTATGACTAGACTATGACTAGACTATGACTAGACTATGACTAGACTATGACTAGACTATGACTAGACTATGACTAGACTATGACTAGACTATGACTAGACTATGACTAGACTATGACTAGACTATGACTAGACTATGACTAGACTATGACTAGACTATGACTAGACTATGACTAGACTATGACTAGACTATGACTAGACTATGACTAGACTATGACTAGACTATGACTAGACTATGACTAGACTATGACTAGACTATGACTAGACTATGACTAGACTATGACTAGACTATGACTAGACTATGACTAGACTATGACTAGACTATGACTAGACTATGACTAGACTATGACTAGACTATGACTAGACTATGACTAGACTATGACTAGACTATGACTAGACTATGACTAGACTATGACTAGACTATGACTAGACTATGACTAGACTATGACTAGACTATGACTAGACTATGACTAGACTATGACTAGACTATGACTAGACTATGACTAGACTATGACTAGACTATGACTAGACTATGACTAGACTATGACTAGACTATGACTAGACTATGACTAGACTATGACTAGACTATGACTAGACTATGACTAGACTATGACTAGACTATGACTAGACTATGACTAGACTATGACTAGACTATGACTAGACTATGACTAGACTATGACTAGACTATGACTAGACTATGACTAGACTATGACTAGACTATGACTAGACTATGACTAGACTATGACTAGACTATGACTAGACTATGACTAGACTATGACTAGACTATGACTAGACTATGACTAGACTATGACTAGACTATGACTAGACTATGACTAGACTATGACTAGACTATGACTAGACTATGACTAGACTATGACTAGACTATGACTAGACTATGACTAGACTATGACTAGACTATGACTAGACTATGACTAGACTATGACTAGACTATGACTAGACTATGACTAGACTATGACTAGACTATGACTAGACTATGACTAGACTATGACTAGACTATGACTAGACTATGACTAGACTATGACTAGACTATGACTAGACTATGACTAGACTATGACTAGACTATGACTAGACTATGACTAGACTATGACTAGACTATGACTAGACTATGACTAGACTATGACTAGACTATGACTAGACTATGACTAGACTATGACTAGACTATGACTAGACTATGACTAGACTATGACTAGACTATGACTAGACTATGACTAGACTATGACTAGACTATGACTAGACTATGACTAGACTATGACTAGACTATGACTAGACTATGACTAGACTATGACTAGACTATGACTAGACTATGACTAGACTATGACTAGACTATGACTAGACTATGACTAGACTATGACTAGACTATGACTAGACTATGACTAGACTATGACTAGACTATGACTAGACTATGACTAGACTATGACTAGACTATGACTAGACTATGACTAGACTATGACTAGACTATGACTAGACTATGACTAGACTATGACTAGACTATGACTAGACTATGACTAGACTATGACTAGACTATGACTAGACTATGACTAGACTATGACTAGACTATGACTAGACTATGACTAGACTATGACTAGACTATGACTAGACTATGACTAGACTATGACTAGACTATGACTAGACTATGACTAGACTATGACTAGACTATGACTAGACTATGACTAGACTATGACTAGACTATGACTAGACTATGACTAGACTATGACTAGACTATGACTAGACTATGACTAGACTATGACTAGACTATGACTAGACTATGACTAGACTATGACTAGACTATGACTAGACTATGACTAGACTATGACTAGACTATGACTAGACTATGACTAGACTATGACTAGACTATGACTAGACTATGACTAGACTATGACTAGACTATGACTAGACTATGACTAGACTATGACTAGACTATGACTAGACTATGACTAGACTATGACTAGACTATGACTAGACTTAGACTATGTCTAAATTTTGACATAAAGTAGGTCACTGTGCTTCTGATTTTCAAATTTAAAGATTTTGACAGGAAATATTTGAAAAATGCGACTCCTTCTCTAGTCGTTTCACTTTTTACTTTAAACAACAAATCCATAGAAAAGCGAATTAAACCAACATTTTTTGTCGCATATCCCAAAAATTGTTTTCTAAATGATATCAGTTAATTTCATTAGAATTTAACTTATTTCGTTATTTTTATGTCAGTTTTGTACTAATAATGAAAGAATCTTTTACAATGCTCCAACTAGTTCCTTTCTCTTCAGTTTCAAAAAATCTTTTTTTAAAAATTTTTGAATATCAACAGAATTCTGTTGTTTATTGCGTGTTACCATTGACTTTCATTGTTCGATGATGGAGCATAGAAATTTGTTTAACACGAATAAGTGTGTGAGTTTTCAATGCTGCCACGATATCGTAGGTACAAGGGCATTTAATAGTGGGTGTTAGGAATGGTGTTTTGTCATTTGTTTTATAATCCTTAACGGTTGAATGAGTTGTGTATAGAAAAACGTTTATATTTTACAAAAACTCCAATGAGTTACCACTTTATTTTCATTAACACAAAATACATATTTCAAGCAAACACACACTCACTTAGACAAATGAGTCCTGACACTCACATAAATATTTGCAAAATGAAGCTGTGTTTCTTTATCCTGGTTGTCAACGTTGTGAAAGTGTTGTACAATAAATGTGAACCTTTTTATCAGTATTAAACAGGCGTCTGCGGTTTTGGCCTGCAAAGTTTGAGGATTTGTCTCTTCAATAAAAATTGCTGGTGTCTTTATTCTTAAAATTATTAGCAGCGCAAAGAATTGTTACAAAATATTAGTTTTATAATAGTTTTAGGTTCTGAATTCTAATAAAAAAGCTTTAACAAAAGAAGCTTTAGAAAAAATTTCATAATGAAAATTTTTCTATAGAAAAAATTTCATAATGAAAATTTTTCTATAGAAAAAATTTCATAATGAAAATTTTTCTATAGAAAAAATTTCATATAGAAATTTTTCTATAGAAAAAATTTCATAATGAAAATTTTTCTATAGAAAAAATTTCATAATGAAAATTTGTCTATAGAAAAAATTTCAAAATGAAAATTTTTCTATAGAAAAAATTTCATAATGAAAATTTTTCTATAGAAAAAATTTCATAATGAAAATTTTTCTATAGAAAAAATTTCATAATGAAAATTTGTCTATAGAAAAAATTTCAAAATGAAAATTTTTCTATAGAAAAAATTTCATAATGAAAATTTTTCTATAGAAAAAATTTCATAATGAAAATTTTTCTATAGAAAAAATTTCATATAGAAATTTTTCTATAGAAAAAATTTCATAATGAAAATTTTTCTATAGAAAAAATTTCATAATGAAAATTTTTCTATAGAAAAAATTTCATAATGAAAATTTTTCTATAGAAAAAATTTCTAATGAAAATTTTTCTGTAGAAAAAATTTCATAATGAAAATTTGTCTATAGAAAAAATTTCATAATGGAAATTTTTCTATAGAAAAAATTTCATAATGGAAATTTTTCTATAGAAAAAATTTCATAATGGAAATTTTTCTATAGAAAAAATTTCATAATGGAAATTTTTCTATAGAAAAACTTTCATAATGAAAATTTTTCTAAACAAAAAATTTCACAATGAAAATTTTTCTAAACAAAAAATTTCACAATGAAAATTTTTCTATAGAAAAAATTTCACAATGAAAATTTTTCTATAGAAAAAAATTCATAATTAAATTTTTTCTATAGACAAAAATTCATAATGAAAATTTTTCTATAGAAAAAAATTCATAATGAAAATTTTTCTATAGAAAAAAATTCATAATGAAAATTTTTCTGCAGAAAAAAATTCATAATGAAAATTTTTCTATAGAAAAAAATTCATAATGAAAATTTTTCTATAGAAAAAAATTCATAATGAAAATTTTTCTATCGAAAAAAATTCATAATAAAAATTTTTCTATCGAAATTTTTCTATAGAAAATTTTCATTATGAAATTTTTTCTATAGAAAAATTTTCCTTATGAAATTTTTTCTATAGAAAAATTTTCATTATGAAATTTTTTCTATAGATAAATTATCATTATGAAATTTTTTCTATAGAAAAATTTTCCTTATGAAATTTTTTCTATAGAAAAATTTTTATTATGAATTTTTTTCGATAGAAAAAATTTTATTATGAATTTTTTTCGATAGAAATATTTTCATTATGAATTTTTTTCTATAGAAAAATTTTAATTACGAATTTTTTTCTATAGAAAAATTTTAATTATGAATTTTTTTTATAGAAAAATTTTCATTATGAATTTTTTTCTATAGAAAAATTTTCATTATGAATTTTTTTCTATAGAAAAATTTGAAATTATGAATTTTTTTCTATAGAAAAATTTGAAATTATGAATTTTTTCTATAGAAAAATTTGAAATTATGATTTTTTTTCTATAGAAAAAAATTCATAATGAAAATATTTCTATAAAAAAATTTGAAATTATGAAATTTTTTCTATAAAAAAATTTGAAATTATGAAATTTTTCTATAAAAAAATTTGAAATTATGAAATTTTTTCTATACAAAAACTTGAAATTATTGAATTTTTTCTATGGAAATATTTTGAATATGATATTTTTTATAGAAAAATTTTCTACATGAAATTTTTTCTAAAGAAAAATTTTTAATATGGAAAAATTTTTAATACGATATTTTTTCTATAGAAAAATTTTTAATACGAAACTTTTTCTATAGAAAAATTTTTAATATGAAATTTTTTCTATAGAAAAATTTTCAATATGATTTTTTTTCTTTTTAAAAAAATTTCACATTGAAATATTTTCTTAAGATAAAATTTTGTTATATAATTGGTATGTTATTCAATTTATACAAATTAATTTCAAAATTTTAAAAACCATAAACTTAATAATTTATTAATTTTCCATACTATTCAGTTTATTACATTTTCAACACAATTAATTGTATAAATGTGCAAAATAGTCAGCAAAATTATTTACACCATCTTATCGTATGTTTTTCATTTCCATATTTCTTTTTTTCTCACACATATTCACTAAAAGTTTTCTAACACTTTATGAGTCTTAGGAAATTACCATAAAAATATGATAAAATTGTATAGTTTATGAGACACCTAAAAACAGCCGCATTAAAAATAGTATTAACATTAAATCCGCCTGTAAATCCGTTAATAACCCAAACACTTGCACACAACTTCGAAGCTAAAGGCTCTAGAAATAAAATCAACAAATTACAGTTGATATCAAAAAGTTGTTGTTGCTGTTATTAGGCAAGATATGCTTCCATGAGTCCATATTACTCCTCGCTGCTAGATGCTCTTAAAATGTTATTAAAATTAGTTTCACTCTAACAATCGCAGACAAAACTTGAATTTAGTGTGAAAATGACAATTAAATATTAGTTTAAAATTCTGGCTTAGATTTTCCACAGGCCATGATCTGGTAGTTTAATAGAACACTAATTGAGACAAATTCAACAGGTTGTTATTATAAATTATAAATTCTTTGGAGTTTGTTAAGGATTAAACTCAAAAACTAGAGTAATTTGTGGAGATTGGAAGTGGAGTTGGTAGCATTTCAGTGGCCGATAAATAAATGTTAGTGATTGTCAGTTTGGGTCATATTTAGGAAGACTTTATGATTTCGATGATTATAAGCTAAGAACAGTTTTAGTGCAAGGATGTCACAATGGTCTTGTAAGCAAGTCTAACAAGAATTTTAGTGTAGGGGTCGAGGTTCTTTTTCCAGAAGAAACTATGTTACAGTGTTCGTATCTATATGTAATCTACATTAATCAGGGGCGAACAATTTATTTGCTATAACTAGTTAAAAAAAAAAATTATTCGCACTTAATCCCAGTCTATTATAGGTAATTATATCTTGAATACACACACAGCAGTTGTTAAGAGCATACAAATACTTTTACGATCCAGAGTTTTTACAAACTCTTCCCCAGTCAGCATTTTTGTTATTTTCTGATCATATTTGACTCTTTTTCGACTGCCGCAGATGATTAAAGCAATCGAAAATGCTATTATTTTCGATTCGAAAAAGGCTGTGCCTTCGGGAGAAAATGGTACCCTAGCCGCGACTCCCTTAAGAGAATCTTTTATGAGCACCTTTATGAATCTTTTACGAGCCATTTTCGAGTCATTTTTGATTCAATTTTGATTATTTTTTCAGTTGATTCAAAAAAAGAAGTAACATTGCCTTTACAATTGTACATATGTAGAGTGTGTTTATACGAACTGAGTTACCTTAGAGAGAGAGAGAGAGAGAGAGAGAGTGAGAGTAGAGAGGTGAAGTGTGGTGTAAAGTCTATTTTTGGAACACTGAAGAAGTTGCGCTATTTCTTGTTATTTTATTTATTCTTTATCGACGGCCGCGAGCTGGGATCGAACTCAGGCTAAAAATGATATCTTATGCTTAATAGTAGGCATGCTAAACCATTAAGCTACAGCATCCATTATCTATGCACGTTAAAAAGTATTTCAAAATCAATACCATAGGAGTCAACTTTTTATCATCTAACTGTGCAAAATCTGTTTGCAAAATAGCGTTAAAAGCTATCGAATTTCAATCCCTTAAATGTTTGATTTTTAATGAATATGCTTTTTGTTATTGTGTTTTTAAAAAGTAAGTTTTAAAGCGACTCTACTTCGACTAGTTTTTTAATCGCACAGACGACAAATCGTTTTTTGGTCTTCCAAACTGGCTAAAAAAACTCATTTGGGTGATTTTTCAAAAAATAATCTTCAAAATGCTGCCTGGGGAACTCACTAAGAAGATTTTTGTGTTGGTACTAGTACAATCGAAAATTTCATATATCCCAGCTAGCAATTTGGTGATGGTTGACGATAATATCAGCAAAATTAGTCTTTTCATATAGATGATCAAAAACTGATCAATCAGCTTGGTGATCTAAAAAAGATTCCAAAAAGATTCCTTAAAACGCTTAGAAAACGACTAGTTTACAAAAGCACAAACAATTCTTGCAGAATGTGTGCAGTCAAAATCTAATCGTGCAAACGATCGTAATACGACTGTTTTGTATGTTATTTAAATCAGTTTGGTGATCAAAAAAAAGACCACAAAAAGACTCATAAAATACCTTGAAAGCGACTATTTGATAGCAGAATGTGTGCAATTAGTTTGGTGATCAAAAAAGTATACAAAAAGACTCATCAGCAACATCAATTTCTGTAATTATTAAAGCAACTTCACTGTTCTAAAAATAGATGTTCTAAAAATAGATCTACTGTGTTGAGTAATAAAAAGCTTTATATTTTTTTTACAAATCTAGCAAAAAGCGTGCAGTCATATTCTAATCAGCAAAACGAGTCAGTCATATTATATAAGCAATACTTGTTTTGAAGAGTCGCATGAGGGGTACCATTTTCTCACACAAAAAGATAATTTTTGACTCATACGTGATATCATAAATTATCATTTTAATCGTGCAGTGGAGTCAAAAAAGATACATATTTGATTAAAATTTTCCAAAAATGCTAGCATAAAAATACTTTTACGATCCACAGTTTTTACAAACTCTTCGCAACAAATACAATCATATTTAACACACTTGATAAAACCTAGTTAGAATTTTTAGAAAATTTTAATCAAATATGTGTCTTTTTTGACTTCACTGTACGATTAAAATGATCATTTATGATATCAGTCAAAAATTATGTTTTTGTGTGAAAAAATGGTACCCTCAAAAACGGGTCATTAATGACTCGTTTTGCTGATTAGAATATGACTTGCTAGATTTGTAACAAAAGGATAAAGCTTTATTTTTTTTCCTCGACACAGTATATCTATTTTTAGAACACGTCATATCTATTTTTAGAACAGTGAAGTTGTTAATTATTACAGAAATTGATGTTGACGAGACCGAGGATCGAACCTAGGCTGCTGAAGTATGGTATGTTATGCTTAGTAGTCGACGTGCTAACCAACTAAGCCACATCACCCATAATAAGATACAAATATTTTTGTTTCATTTTTTTATCCCCTAAGAATAGTTAGGTGATTTTTTGTGCTATTTTTAACTAGTCACTTGCTAAGCGTCTATGAGTCTTTTTGTACACTTTTTTGATCACCAAACTGATTGCACACATTTTGCTTTCAAATAGTCGCTTCCAAGCTATTTTCTGAGTCTTTTTGTGGTCTTTTTTGATCACCAAACTGATTAAAATAACATAAAAAACAGTCGTATTAGGATCATTTGCACAATAAGATTTTGACTGCACACATTCTGCAAGAATTGTTTGTGCTTTTGTAAACTAGTTGTTTTTTTTAAGCGTTTTGAGGAGTCTTTTTGGAATCTTTTTTAGATCACCAAGCTGATTAATCACTTTTTCATCATCTATACGAATCCCAAAAGACTCATTTTGCTGAATATTATCGTCAACAATCACCAAATTGCTAGCTGGGAACGAGAACTTCTTAAGAAGGTTTTTGTGCTGGTACTCTTATATATATATATAATTTCCCGACAACATTCCAATTGGAACAAGGGGTACTTCTCTCAGACAATGAGCTGCATCCGATTCTATTTTTAAACTCATTGAAAGGGACCTACGTTTTAACGCCGGCTCCGAACGGCGAATGCATTAGTTAGAGAAGTTTTTCATAGCCTAATACTCAATAACCAGTGGCTAGCTGAGTTATGAGGTGAACCGCCGCTTTTTTGAAAATTTATTTTTTTCAAGTGAATCTGGCCGGGGATTGAACTTGGGCCTCTGGTATGCTAGGCGGATGTCTTACCTGCTATACCACGGCGGTTCACGCTGGTACTCTTCACTGATCTATATTTTGTAAGAGGACATATATGTATATCACAATGAACACGATCACTTCCCGAGACTACCAGATTAGTTTATATTTAAAAGAGGTTCCCACCGGGTTATAGGAGATTTCACAAGACACTAATTTTGGTCCAGAATCATCTTCAGATTTAAAGCTACGATATCCATTTTTATACCCTTCACCACCATAGGTGGAAAGGGTATTATAATTTTGTGCTGATGTATGTAACGCATAGAAATATTTGTCTTAGACCCACCTTTTGGTATACCAATAGGCTTAGAATCACTTTCTGAGTCGATTTAGCGATGTCCGTCCGTCCGTCTGGCTGGCTGGACTCCCATGTAAACCTTTTAATGAAACTACAGGTTGCAATTCTAAAGATAATTTAATAAATTTTAAACAGATCAATGTTTTTGATAATGGGACCATGGCCATTGAAATTCGTCGAAATCGGTCCATTATTTATTGTATATCCCATAGGTCCCATACCCCGGAATTAATATATTGGCCGCAAATATCAATATTTTTCATGAAATTTGAAACACTGCTTATGTAAACCATAATCACTGTACCAAATTTCGTTGAAATCGGTCCACATTTGACCATAGCTCCCATACAAACTCTTCTATCAAAACTCACTAAATGAAACAAAAATCACTATAACGCTCATAAATCTAAAGATAATGAGAATTTTAAATTTTTTTTTGGCATACAAAACAACTGTAATTAATTTGCCAAATTTCGAGATAATCGGTCCACATTTGACCCTAGCTCTCATATAAGTCCAAATGACGGAAACAGCTTAAATAAATAAGTTTTGAGAAAATGTTTGTTTGATGGCAAAATTCAGCAAATATTTGTTTTTATACAGATAAAATAACACTTTTGACCTTAGTGGTGAAGGGTATCGTGTGGTCGGGCTTGATCGACTATAGCACTTTCTTACTTGGTTTACACTATAGTATGGTATATTACAGTCTCTGTCGATCTGCAAGTTTAAAACTTTTTGTAAAATATGCAAGATTTTAAAATTAATATAACTAACATTTAATGAATTTAGTTATTAATACGATTATGTCTAATAAATTGAATTATTTAATTGCTCCTGGTTTCGTATTTAATGTCTAAAATATTTTCACGACTTTTGAATCACGTTTGCGTAACTAAAAACGACAATCTTTAGTAATTGAACAACTTAATTATGTTTTTCAATACAAACTTTTTTTATTTTTATTAAGATTATTATTAAAAAAAAAAAACAAGTAAGAGTGTTATATTCGGCTGTGCCGAATCTTATATACCCACCATCAAGTTGTGTAAAATCCAGAAACAGGGTGCAGCTAATTCAAAATCTGGACCAAAACTGAAAAAATCGCTAAGCTAATTGGTATTGCTGGTAAAACCTTTGAACTAAATTCGGTAGCCGTAGCTTTATAGTTCAACATTTAAAAATATTTTAGTGGTTTCCCCAGTATTTACTTTGGTCAAAATTCGGTCTCATAACCGGGTAGAGCTTTACATTAAAAAGTTGTTAAGTACTTTTCGTTGTGCTTAATATGTAGTTAGGCTAAACACGTTAATAGTAATACAGCAGGTCCATATATTTCGTTAGGAGTTCCTAATGCATTCATTATATATAAAGCCTGGGCTGAACATTGATTGATGCCTATCTAATTTCATAGGTGCAATCTTAATATCATGAATGTACCTCCAAATATTTTTGATTGTAGATATAAAAAAGGGGATGTTATATATATATATAAGAATTATAGCCAAATGTTGACCGATTGTAAGAAAATTTTACACAATGGCTGATATATATATAGAGCTTATTCTTGCAAAATTTAGTGACCATAGCTATCATAGTTTCTAATTTAATAGCTTTTAACTGGCCTTTGCTAAAATTTTTGGTTTCCGTGAGTGTTTTTTATATGAAAGCTAAAGTCAAATATGGACTGATTCCTATAAAATTTG
This sequence comes from Stomorhina lunata, assembly GCA_933228675.1. Classification (NCBI taxonomy): domain Eukaryota; kingdom Metazoa; phylum Arthropoda; class Insecta; order Diptera; family Rhiniidae; genus Stomorhina; species Stomorhina lunata. The sequence continues at coordinate 106,135,197 of OW121741.1, forward strand.
ATAAACTGATCAAAAATTGCATAAAACTTCCCTATTTTAAATTTATTCGTCATAGCTATTAGAATTGTATTCAATTTATCAGCATTAATGGGTTTCCCGGGGCGGGGTTATATGGGAACCGATTTGCTTCATTTTCAACACACAATTTTTTTGTAAAATTTTTGTAAAATTTTGTCCCTCTAGCTCTTTTCGTTAAGGCGCTATCGTGCTTTTATCTGACGGACAGACGGACATAAACAACCTTTTCTTTATGTATTTTTGTGTTTCCATAAGTTTTTTATATGGGTGCTATGGTCAAATGTCGACCGATTGTGACAAAATTTTGCACACTGGCTGGCATTGACATAAGACTTTCTTGTGCCTAATTTAGTCTTAGTAGCTTTTGCAGTTAAGGAGCTATCACGCTATCATTTTATCTGACGGACAGACGGACAAAAATCCCCTTTTGTTTTTGAATTTTTGTGTTTTTTTATATGGGAGCTAGGTCAAATGGTGACCGATTGCGACAAAATGGCTGGCATTGATAAAAGACTTTCTTGTGCCAAATTTGGTGGTTATATTTGTTATACTTTTAGATTTATTAGCATTTAAGTGTATTTTAGGTGAAATTTAGGCTGTTTTCGTAAGTTTTTTGTATGGGAGCTATGACTAAATGTGAACCGATTTTGATGAAATTTTACACGCTGTCTAGGGCTAGTGTATACCAAATTTTAACAAATAAGCGATTAGCCTAGACGAGGTTATACGGGAGCTTTAGTCAAATGTAAACCGATTTTTCCCAATTTCAATACCAAAATTTGCTCAGAGATAAAGAATATTTTTACTAAGTTTCGTGATTTCAACAGACATACAGACAGACAGACAGACGGACAGACAGACAGACAGACAGACAGACAGACAGACAGACAGACAGACAGACAGACAGACAGACAGACAGACAGACAGACGGACAGACAGACAGACGGACAGACAGACAGACAGACAGACAGACAGACAGACAGACAGACAGACAGACAGACGGACAGACAGACAGACAGACAGACAGACAGACAGACAGACAGACAGACAGACAGACAGACAGACGGACAGACAGACAGACAGACAGACAGACAGACAGACAGACAGACAGACGGACGGACAGACAGACAGACAGACAGACAGACAGACAGACGGACAGACAGACAGACAGACAGACAGACAGACAGACAGACAGACAGACAGACAGACAGACAGACAGACAGACAGACAGACAGACAGACAGACAGACAGACAGACAGACAGACAGACAGACAGACAGACTGACGGACAGACAGACGGACAGACAGACAGACAGACAGACAGACAGACAGACAGACAGACAGACAGACAGACAGACAGACGGACAGACGGACAGACGGACAGACAGACAGACAGACAGACAGACAGACAGACAGACAGACAGACAGACAGACAGACAGACAGACAGACAGACAGACGGACATGGCTCGTCTTAGAATTTCATAAGGATTCAGAATATATATCGTTTTTGGTTTTTGAGCCAATATTAAGGAAATTACAAACGGAATGACAATCTCAATATACCCCCATTCTTTTTGATGGTGGGTATAAAAAAGTAAGTCGGTCAAGCCCGACCATACCATACTCTTCACCACTAAGGTCAAAGGTATTCTTTTTCCTGTATAAAGACAAATATTTGCTAGATTTCGCCTTATACAAACATTTTCTCAAAACTTATATATTTAAGCTGTTTCCGTCATATGGACTTATATGAGAGCTAGGGCCAAATATTGACCGATTATCTCGAAATTTGTCAACTTGATTACAATTGATGATTGATTACAAATTCTTATTATCTTAAGATTAAAGAGCGTTTTAGTGATTTTTGTCTCATTTGGTGCGTCTTGACAGAAGAGTTTGTATGGGAGCTATGGTCAAATGTGGACCGATTTCAACGAAATTTGGTACAGTCATTTAAATTTATTTCAGCAGTATTTGTTTTATATTTAATGAAAAAATTACGAATTTCAAAAAAACATGATTCCACTATGAAAAAAATGATCGGTGCAAAATTTCATCAAATTATCTTTAAAATTGCTACATGTACTTTGATTACATGGCTTACATGAGGGTCCAGCCAGATGTCTTATGTCTTCTTTGAAAGTAGGTCTTGTACGGGAGCTATAACCAACTATGGCTTATGGAACAAAGAAATATAATTTCGAACATTGTTGCCACGACACTATTAGTTTTGTAAATATTGGGAATATATTTTAAAACAGAAATAAATTCTAATATTAAACAATTTTAGATTTGCATATTTTTTAAATATTTTCGATCCAAAAAATTTTTTTATAGAAAAATTTTTAATAAAAGTTTTGTAAATATTGGGAATATATTTTAAAACAGAAATAAATTCTAGTATTAAACAATTTTAAATTTGCATATTTTTTAAATATTTTCGATCCAAAAAATTTTTTTAAAGAAAAAAAATTTTTTTATAGAAAAATTTTTAATAAAAATTTTCTTCTTTGGAAAATTATTCGATAAAAATTATATTTTATAAATTTTCTATAAAAATATTTTTTTGTAAAAATTTTCGATAAAAATATTTTTATTGCAAAAAGTTTTTAAATCTACTATAGAAAAAATTTTGATAAAAAAAATTTTCTGCAGAAAAATTTTTGATAAAAAAAAAATTTTCTATAGAAAAATTTTTGTATGAAAATTTTCTATAGAAAAATTTTTCTATGAAAATTTTCTATAGAAAATTTTTTGTATGAAAATTTTCTATAGAAAAATTTTTGTATGAAAATTTTCTATAAAAAAATTTTTCTTTGAAAATTTTTCTTTGAAAATTTTTCTTTGAAAATTTTTGTATGAAAATTTTCTATAGAAAATTTTTTGATAAAAAATTTTCTATAGAAAAAATTTTCAAATACTCTATAGAAAAATTTTTGATAAATCAATTTTCTATAGAAAAATGTTTGATAAAAAATTTTTGATAAAAACTTTTTCATAGAAAAATTTTTGATAAAAAAATTTTCTACACAAAAATTTTTGATAAAAAGTTTTCCATAGAAAAATTTTTGTTAAAAAAAATTTTCTATAGAAAATTTTTTGATAAAAAGTTTTCCATAGAAACATTTTTGATAAAAAAATTTTCTATACAAAAATTTTTAATAAAAATATAGAAAATAGAAAATTCTATAGAAAAATTTTTGATAAAAAAATTTTCTATAGAAAATTTTGTGATTAAAAAATTTTCTATTGAAAAATTTTTGATAAAAAAATTTTCTATAGAAAAATTTTTGATAAAAAAATTTTCTGTAGAAAAATTTTTGATAAAAAAATTTTCTATAGAAAATTTTTTGATAAAAACTTTTTGATAAAAAAATTTTCTATAGAAAAATTTTTAATAAAAAAATTTTCTATAGAAAAATTGTTGATAAAAAAATTTTCTGTAGAAAAATTTTTAATAAAAAAATTACCAATAGAAAAATTTTTGATAAAAAAATTTTCTACAGAAAAATTTTTGATGATAAGTTTTCCATAGAAAAATTTTTGTTAAAAAAATTTTCTAATTTTCTATAGAAAATTTTTTGATAAAAAGTTTTCCATAGAAACATTTTTGATAAAAAAATTTTCTATAGAAAAATTTTCGATAAAAAAAATTTTCTATAGAAAAATTTTTGATAAAAAAATTTTCTGTACAAAAATTTTTGATAAAAAAATTTCCAATAGAAAAATTTTTGATAAAAAAAAATTCTACAGAAATATTTTTGATGATAAGTTTTCCATAGAAAAATTTTTGTTAAAAAAATTTTCTAATTTTCTATAGAAAATTTTTTGATAAAAAGTTTTCCATAGAAACATTTTTGATAAAAAAATTTTCTATAGAAAAATTTTTGATAAAACAATTTTCTACAGAAAAATTTTTGTTGAGAAACATTTTCTTTAGAAAAGTTTTTGATAAAAAAATTTTCTATAGAAAAATTTTTGTTAAGAAATATTTTTTGTAGAAACATTTTGGATGAAAAAATTTTCTATAGAAAAATTTTTGATAAAAAAATTTTCAATAGAAAAATTTTTAATAAAAAAAATTTCAATAGAAAAATTTTGATAAAAAAATTTTCTACAGAAAAATTTTTGATATAAAAATTTTCTGTAAAAAAATTTTTGATAAAAACTTTTTGATAAAAAAATTTTCTATAGAAGAATTTTTGATAAAAAAAATTTCTATAGAAAAATTTTCTGTAGAAATATTTTTCTATCAAAATTTTCTATATAAAAATTTTAGTATGAAAATTTTTTATAGAAAAATTTTTGACAAAACAATTTTCTATAGAAAAATATTTGATAAAAAAATTTCTGTAGAAAAATTTTGATAAAAACTTTTTCATAGAAAAATTTTTGATAAAAAAATTTTCTATACAAAAATTTTTGATAGAAAGTTTTTAATAGAAACATTTTTCTAAAGAAAATTTTTTAATAAAAAATTTTCTATAGAGAATTTTTTTAATAAAAAGTTTTCCATAGAAATATTTTTGATAAAAAAATTTTCTATAGAAACATTTTTGATAAAAACTTTTTCATAGAAAAATTTTTGATAAAAAAATTTTCTATAGAAACATTTTTGATAAAAACTTTTTCATAGAAAAATTTTTGATAAAAAAATTTTCTATACAAAAATTTTTGGTTAAAAGTTTTCCATAAAAAAATTTTTGTTAAAAAAATTTCCTATAAAAAATTTTTTGATAAAAAAATTTTCAATAGAAAATTTTTTGATAAAAACTTTTTGATCAAAAAATTTTCTATAGAAGAATTTTTGATCAAAAAATTTTCTATAGAAGAATTTTTGATAAAAAATTTTCTATAGAAAAATTTTTGATAAAAAAATTTTCTATAGAAAATTTTTGATAAAAAAATTTCTATAGAAAATTTTTGATAAAAAAATGTCTATAGAAAATTTTTGATAAAAAATGTCTATAGAAAATTTTTGATCAAAATATTTAAAAAAATGGAGTAGGAACCTTTTTTTTTAAACATTAGAACTACCCATTGAAAAAGTATCTATTTTAGTTAAATGTATAAAAAAAACGTCAACTCTGCCGACTATTTTTTGTTCTGTTTTCTTTGCGCCGACCCGTGATTATAATCTAACTCTATTTAGCGGGTTTTGATATTTTTCAGTATTGTACGTCCTAGTTTTTTTTAATTATGGGGGTTTATATAGTGCAATTTTTTATTCTAGTCTTAATATGGATTCATCCAATTTTTTCGAACAAAATTTTGGTCAGCACAAAATTTGTTTATACGTAGTTTGACAAATTATCCATTTTTGCTCAAATCCTCATAGATACAAAATTGGTATATGTATTTTGATCGAACATCTTGTCTAAATTCCTATTATGGGCACGAAGATGAAAGAATCTTTAATCGTAGTAATTGAGTTATGGTCCAACTTATGATATTTATACAATAAAAAAACAAGTTTCAGCTTTTGGCTAGTGTTAGCAATGATCCTTCATGGATCTTCAAATATATTATATCGGAAAACCCACTTTTGTCTGAAATTGTGATATATAATACATTTTATTTAATATTTTTCCCATTCTCAACTATCAATTACTATTATAATTTTAATTAACTCTTTTACAGTTCCCTAGCAACTATCAAATCATCTTTATTTAATGTCTATTCGACTCGTAAAATATGATTTGCCTTCCTAGAACTTTTTACTGTCGTTCACTTGAAATGTCTTTTATATTCAATTTTTATGCTTTTATTTGGCAAATAACAGTTAACTCCTTTCCCGGGAATCGCTTTTGGTATGAAAATGTTGAAGGAGTAGGTGTGAGAATGTTTTCTCAACGGTAACTTGATATCAATTTCTCTGTTCATAGACAAGAAAACAGACAAAGAGACAGGCCGGCAGGCAAACAGACAAATTTACTATAAACAAATGAAATACATTTGATGGGAGAAAGGAAGAATAAAGTGAATGAAAGGGTATTGGAGGGTACGAATATGTGAATCCACATGTTTCTATGGACACAATGTACTCGTATATGCATCAATGTTTACTATTTTATGGATGAAATGAGGAAAAATAACAACAAACAACTGCAACAGCAACAAAATAACAAATAAAAGATGAAATCAATTGCCGACCAAAATGTTATTTTATTTGTGTGTCGTAAAATGTATGACTAGAAATTCACTAGGAAATGGAATTTAAAGTCAATCAAAAGAGACGTTAAGATACCCTATAATTGAATATAAATGTATGCAGTTTTCTGTCGACTTTTACATATTAACCAAACATTTTTCTATAGAAAAAAAATTTTAACAATTTTTCTAAGACAAAATTTTTCATCAAAAATTTTTCAATAGAAATTTTTGCTTTTTCTATAGAAAAAATTTTAAACAAAAATTTTTCTAAAGAAAAAATTAAAAAAATATTAACAAAAATGTTTCCATAGAAAACATGTCTCTATAGAAAAAGTTTTTTCACAAAAATATTTCTATAGAAAAAGTTTTTTCAAAAAAATTTTTCTATAGAAAAAGTTTTTTCACAAAAATTTTTCTATAGAAAAAGTTTTTTCAAAAAAATTTTTCTATAGAAAAAGTTTTTTCACAAAAATTTTTGTATAGAAAAAGTTTTTTCACAAAAATTTTTCTATAGAAAAAGTTTTTTCACAAAAATTTTTCTATAGAAAAAGTTTTTTCACAAAAATTTTTCTATAGAAAAAGTTTTTTCACAAAAATTTTTCTATAGAAAAAGTTTTTTCACAAAAATTTTTCTATAGAAAAAGTTTTTTCACAAAAATTTTTCTATAGAAAAAGTTTTTTCACAAAAATTTTTCTATAGAAAAAGTTTTTTCACAAAAATTTTTCTATAGAAAAAGTTTTTTCACAAAAATTTTTCTATAGAAAAAGTTTTTTCACAAAAATTTTTCTATAGAAAAAGTTTTTTCACAAAAATTTTTCTATAGAAAAAGTTTTTTCACAAAAATTTTTCTATAGAAAAAGTTTTTTCACAAAAATTTTTCTATAGAAAAAGTTTTTTCACAAAAATTTTTCTATAGAAAAAGTTTTTTCACAAAAATTTTTCTATAGAAAAAGTTTTTTCACAAAAATTTTTCTATAGAAAAAGTTTTTTCACAAAAATTTTTCTATAGAAAAAGTTTTTTCACAAAAATTTTTCTATAGAAAAAGTTTTTTCACAAAAATTTTTCTATAGAAAAAGTTTTTTCACAAAAATTTTTCTATAGAAAAAGTTTTTTCACAAAAATTTTTCTATAGAAAAAGTTTTTTCACAAAAATTTTTCTATAGAAAAAGTTTTTTCACAAAAATTTTTCTATAGAAAAAGTTTTTTCACAATAGAAAAGGTTTTTTCACAAAAATTTTTCTATAGAAAAAGTTTTTTCACAAAAATTTTTCTATAGAAAAAGTTTTTTCACAAAAATTTTTCTATAGAAAAAATTAAAAAAAAAAATTTTTCTTTAGAAAAAATTAAAAAAAAAAAAATTTTTAGAAAAAATTTTTTAACTAAAATTTTTCTATATAAAAAGTTTTTTCACAAAAATTTTTCTATAGAAAAAGTTTTTTCACAAAAATTTTTCTATAGAAAAAGTTTTTTCACAAAAATTTTTCTATAGAAAAAGTTTTTTCACAAACATTTTTCTATAGAAAAAGTTTTTTCACCAAAATTTTTCTATAGAAAAAGTTTTTTCACAAAAATTTTTCTATAGAAAAGGTTTTTTCACAAAAATTTTTCTATAGAAAAAGTTTTTTCACAAAAATTTTTCTATAGAAAAAGTTTTTTCACAAAAATTTTTCTATAGAAAAAATTAAAAAAAAAAAAATTTTCTTTAGAAAAAATTAAAAAAAAAAAAAATTTTAGAAAAAATTTTTTAACTAAAATTTTTCTATAGAAAAAGTTTTTTAACAAAAATTTTTTTTTAGAAAAAGTTTTTTAACAAAAACTTTTCTATAGAAAAAGTTTTTAATAAAAATTTTTCTATAGAAAATAAAAATTTTTCTATAGAAAAAGTTTTTTAACAAAAATTTTTCTATAGAAAAGTTTTTTATTAAAAATTTTTCTGTAGTAAAATTTTTTAATTAAAACTTTTCTGTAAAAAATTTTTGGTATAAAAATTTTTCTATATAAAATTTTTTTAAACAACAATTTTTCTTTAAGAAAAAAAGAATTCGATGCTATTGAAAAAATGTTCATTAAAAAATTTTATAGAAAAATTTTCTTAAACATTTTTATCTAAGAAAACTTTTCTATAACTAAAATTTTTCTATTGAAAAAATTTTACAACGAAAAATATATTTCAAGGAAAATCTTTTTTGTGTAAAAAAATTTTCGTAATAAAATTTTTTTAGAGAAAAAAAATTTATCCTAGAGAAAATATTTTGTTAAAAAAAACTATAGAAAAATTTTCGTTACAAAATTTGGTCAATAGAAAAATGTTCGTTATGTAATTTTTTCTATAGAAAAATTTTCATTATAAAATTTGTTTTTTCTTTAGAATTTTTTTTTATAGAAAAATATTCATTATAAAGTTTTTTCTTTAGAAAAATTTTCGTTCTCAAATTTTTCCTCTATTAAAGTTTTCTATAGAAAAGTAGTCGACATCCCTAGTTTTCTACAGATGGCTTTAATTTTTTTAAGTTTTTTTAAGTGTAGCGTACCTTAAAATACATTGGACAAGAGACATCTGACCATACCCATAATTTGGGATATATTTATGTAGCATAAGTCCATTATTGTTGTTTGTGTGCTGTATTTGTCCTGATTTTATTTAGTAAATATTGTAGCTGTCAATTTGAATTGTAATTTTATTTGAGTGTGTGATGTGCGTATGTGTGTGTGTTCTCATTTACGACATTATATTGTATTTTGAGTCAGATATAGGAGACATCATTCCACTGTTTAAATACACATAATCCCAATCAGTCAGCTAACGAAACATTGGACAAAAGGATTGATGTTGCAATTAGTTTGGCATATTAAATTTCATATAAATATACAAATATTGAAATGAAGACAACAAATGTAATTAAAATGTTTTTGTAATGTCATTTAGTGGGATATCATATGCCTCATGCATTGCCAGGATAATGGTAGTGGGAAAACCTTTAAGTAAATTAAATAGAAATTAGTTAAGAAAATGGGTATATTTAAGGATCGATTATGTTTATTATGGTAAAATAATATTCGTATGTTCGAAATTTTAATTCAAAGAGTTTAGCCCGAGAATTTCTACTAATACTCTTCCTTGAAAACGAATTATACTCACTTTAATTTTAATACATACATATATTTCTATAGAAAAGTTGATGATAAAAATAAATTATTATAGAAAATTTGCCGATAAGAAGAAATTTCTATAGAAAGATTTAAGATAAGAAGACACTTCTGTAGAATAGTTGACGATAGGAAGACATTTCTATAGAAAAGTTGACGATAGGAAGACTTTTCTATAGAAAAGTTGACGTTAGAAAGACTTTTCTATAGAAAAGTTGACGTTAGGAAGACTTTTCTATAGAAAAGTAGACGATAGGAAGACTTTTCTATAGAAAAGTTGACGATAGGAAGACTTTTCTATAGAAAAGTTGACGATAGGAAGACACTTCTATAGAAAAGTTGACGATAGGAAGACTTTTCTATAGAAAAGTTGACGATAGGAAGACTTTTCTATAGAAAAGTTGACGATAGGAAGACTTTTCTATAGAAAAGTTGACGATAGGAAGACTTTTCTATAGAAAAGTTGACGATAGGAAGACTTTTCTATAGAAAAGTTGACGATAGGAAGACTTTTCTATAGAAAAGTTGACGATAGGAAGACTTTTCTATAGAAAAGTTGACGATAGGAAGACTTTTCTATAGAAAAGTTGACGATAGGAAGACTTTTCTATAGAAAAGTTGACGATAGGAAGACTTTTCTATAGAAAAGTTGACGATTGGAAGACTTTTCTGTAGAAAAGTTGACGATAGGAAGACTTTTCTATAGAAAAGTTGACGATAGAAAGACTTTTCTATAGAAAAGTTGACGATAGGAAGACTTTTCTATAGAAAAGTTGACAATAGGAAGACTTTTCTATAGAAAAGTTGACGATAGGAAGACTTTTCTATAGAAAAGTTGACGATAGGAAGACTTTTCTATAGAAAAGTTGACGATAGGAAGACATTTCTATAGAAAAGTGGACGATAGGAAGACTTTTCTATAGAAAAGTTGGCGATAGGAAGACTTTTCTTTAGAAAAGTTGACGATAGGAAGACTTTTCTTTAGAAGGTTGACCATAGGAAGACTTTTCTTTGGAAAAGTTCACTATAGGAAGACTTTTCTTAATAAAAGTTTACGATAGAAAGACCTTTCTTTAGAAATGTTGATTTTTCTTTAGAAAAGTTGACGATAGGAAGACTTTTGTATAGAAAAGTTGACGATAAGAAGACTTTTCTATAGAAAAGTTGACGATAAGAAGACCTTTCTATAGAAAAGTTGACGATAAGAAGACTTTTCTTTACAAAAGTTGACGATAGTAAGACATTATTGCAATTAAAATCTTAGAAATTATTTACAATTTGTTGTTACTCCTCGACAGCAACAGCAGCTTAATTATTTAATCTTAACTAATTGATTGTCTTAAAAACATTTAATGCGCTATTTTTCCTGTTTTAGCTTTTGTGGGTCATTTTCGCATGAGTTTATAATTTCAACGAGTTTCAATTAAAACTGCCCTAACTTGTTCGAAGATAAAACATACACAAGGAATTGCATTGCAACTTTTGATGCAACAAAAAAAAAAGTTGCATGTTGTTCTCCCAGTTCGTTGTTGGCTGTCACTGTCGCTGTTGAAATTGCTTGAGGCGCCACTTTATTGAAATATTTACACCAAATGAGTTGAAAGAGTAAATATTGAAAAAATTAAAAGTACAAAAATTAAAAGTACTAGTAAAGTTATGTCATTAGCATAGACAAGAGATCCTAAAATATGGATTTTCGAAGAACGAAGTTGAGTTACTAAAAACAAGCTTATACAAAGTTTTAAGTTACATCAAATATCAGTTTCAAAACATTTCACAAAAATCAATATTCAGTAAAAGCTTACATTTTGGCTATTTCCAATAAATATCAAATGCAAATATAATAATAAAAATTCACTTTCAAAATCGCTATGAACTAACTCTGTTGCATGACTCCATAGAAGAAAGTCAACAGTTTTATCGCCATCATTTATTTAAGCGTAAATAGATGAAATGATAATAAATGTCTAAATTACTTTTATGGCGTTATTTAAACACTGATGATAAACAGATCATAATGACAGCGATGATGATGATGACTCCTTTCCTGATACTACAAAAAGTGAAAGTACATATATTTATGGACTTTCGGGTTTTTGAATATGTCATTTTGTATTTAAATCGCTGTTGGGTGGTTGTCGCTGCATGTTAAAGCGATAATTAAAATACTCTGTATCTTTCACTCATTCATCCATCCACTCATCTATCCATTCATTGCCATTGAAGTTTTATGACTTCTGGCTAGACAAAAAGCCAACAAAATTATAAAGTTATTAAGGAGCATGAAAATATGAAGTGCTTTAAAATATTTTGTCAATTGTGTGGTCTTTGTCGCTATCGCATATAGGAAGTAGTTGTGTGAAAATTTAAGTTTTTAAATAGCTCATTTAATGGCTGTTTTTACACTCAATTAAAAAGTGCAAAAAAACTATAAATATTTGTTGGGTTCGAATTCCAGCTAAGTTCTGATCCATAAGAAAGTAAACAGTTGTCATTATAAATCACTTTTCGATAGAGGCCAAAGTTTAAACACATATTTATACCCTTCACCACCTTAGGTGGAAAGGGTATTATAAGTTTGTGCTGATGTATGTAACGCATAGAAATATTTGTCTTAGACCCACCTGTTAGTATACCAATAGGCTTAGAATCACTTTCTGAGTCGATTTAGCGATGTCCGTCCGTCCGTCTGGCTGGCTGGACCCCCATATAAACATTGTAATCAAACTACAGGTCGCAATTCTAAAGATAATTTAATGATATTTGGCACAGATCATTTTTTTAATAATGAGACCATGGCTATTGAAATTGGTCAAAATTGGTCCATTATTTATGGTACCTCCCATAGGCCCCACTTACCGGAATTGATATATTGGCCACAAATATCAAAATTTGTTCATGACATTTAAAAAGGATATTGCTTATGTAAAATATAATAACTGTACCAAATTTTGTTGAAATCGGTTCATATTTGACCATAGCTCCCATACAAACTCTTCTTTAAAAACGCACTAACTTAGACTAAAGTTCTCTTTAAGCAACATGTCTTGAATTTGTGGTATCCTTTGTGGCCGTAGCTTTTGAAGCTGCCAGATATTGCCGCTCTCCCGAAAGTCGAATATTTTTATGATCTTCGGGTTCACGGGCCCTCAAAGAAGGCTGGCATTCTCGTTGGACAATACGTCATGCATTGGTTTCGTCCTACGTTTTAAAAATAAATCATCAAATAAGCAGCAAGCAAACGTCAAAATTTCTTCAATCAGCCATAAAACAATCACCAAACAACCAATAAACAATCGTTAAACAGCGTGTAAATAATCATTAAACAATCAACAAACAATCATCCAACAGTCGTCCAACAATCATCACACATACGCCAAAAAATCATTAAATAATGATCAACAACCATCCAATAATCGTCAATCAATTGCCAAGCAATCATCAGACAGTCGTCAATAATAAAAAAAATACTCAAACATTTATCAATTAACTATTGTAAACAATTGTCAACAATCATAAAACAATTGTCAAACAATCATCAAAAAACCTTAAAAGTCTTCAAACAATCATCAGACAATAGTCAGTTATGGAACAATCATTAAAAATCAACAAACAATCAAACAACTATCATACAATCATCAAACAGTCGCCAAAAATTTTTCAAAAATCTTCAGACAATCGCCTAACATTTACTGAACAATCGCTAAAATTCAGTCGTCAACCAATCGTCAAACAATCTTCAAACAGTCGTCAACATTAAAAAAAGGGTCAAACAATCATCAAAAAAGAATATTAAAAAACCATCAAAAATCCTCAAAAGTCTTCAAACAATCTTGAAAAATGATCAAACAATTGTCAAACAATCGCCAGTCAACAATCTAACAATCATTAAAGATCATAAAACAGCCGTCAATAAAACAACTATCAAACAGTAATCAAACTATCGTCAAACAATTATCTTCAGACAATCGTCAATCAATTATCAAATAATCATCAAACAAACGTCAAAGAACCATCAATTAATCGTCAAAAATCATAAAACAATCATCAAGTCATTGTCAAACAATCTCCAGTCGACCTTCAAACCATTTTCAAACAATCGTCAAACATTATCAATATCAATTTCCGATTTTAAGCAAATCTAAAAAGTGGTCGTAATTTTTTATTTCAGTTAGAACTTAAATTCAATTACTACGATAATATAAGAAAAAAATACTTATATCCGAGCAGTCATTTTCTGATTTCAGATAAATCGAATATAAATTTATCTAAATGTAGAAACTTAAGTTTATTAGAAACTTAACTTGTTAGCCGCCGTGGTATAGCAGGTTAGTAGCATACCAGAGGTCCCAAGTTCGATCCCCAACCAGACCCACTCAAAAAAACCAGTTCACCTCATTACTCAGCTAGCCACTGGTTATTGGGTATAAGGCTATTTAAAACTTCTAATGCATTTGCCGTTCCGAGCCGGAGTTAATAAGTAGGTCCCTTTCAATGAGTCTTAACATAGAATCGGATGCAGCTCATTGTCTGAGAGAAGTACCCCTTGTTTAAATTGGAATGTAGTGGGAATTATGAATGTGAAACTTAATTGTAAACATTTAGAAGAAAAAAATTCTGTAATTTAAAAAAAAAATCGCTTTTCGATTACCAGGGCATTCTTGATCCATTTTCAAAATTAATTCGGTTTAGACGTTTTGATATTACGCGTAGTTGTTTCATCTATGTATATTCGTGGTTGCAATATTTGTTTTATATAGGAGGGGTCACGCCCACTTGAGATTTCAAAAAAATTCCTAGCCTATTTAAAAAAAAAATTCAGAAATTCAAATTGAGGCCGTTTTTTTATACCCACCATCAAAAAGAATGGGGGGTATATTGATATTGTCATTCCGTTTGTAATTTCCTTAATATTGGCTCAAAAATCAAAAACGATATATATTCTGAATCCTTATGAAATTCTAAGACAATTGAGCAATGTCCGTCTGTCTGTCTGTTGAAATCACGATAACGCCTAAACGAAAGGAGCTAGCTCACTGAAACTTTTGAAACATTTGCCATCTATGGAAAATTTTGGTATTGAAATTGGGCAAAATCGGTTAACTCTTGACCACAGCTCCAGTATAACCTCGCCTACGCTAATCGCTTATTTGCTAATAAATAAAAAACTGTAATAGCTATGACGAAAAACTTTGGTATATAGAAGTTTTGCATAAGCTCTAGGCAGCATATAAAATTTCATCAAAAGCGGTTGACATTTAGTCATAGCTCCCATACAAAAAACTTTCGGAAACAGCCAAAATTTCACCTAAAATGCACTTAAATGCCAATAAATCTAAAACTATAACAGATATTTTGTCACAATCGGTCACCATTTGACCATAGCTCCCATATAAAAAACTTAAGGAAACACAAAAATAAATACAAACAGAAAAGGGGGTTTATGTCCTTCAAATAAAAGCGCGATAGCGCCTTAACAAAAAGGGCTACAGCAACAAAAGGAAGTCTTATGTTAATGCCAGCCAGTGTGCAAAATTTTGTTACAATCGGTTACTATTTGACCATAGCTCCCATATAAAAAACTTAAGGAAACACAAAAATACAAACAGAAAAGGGGGTTTATGTCCGTCTGTCCGTCAAATAAAAGCGCGATAGCGCCTTAACGAAAAGCGCTACAGCAACAAAATTTTACAAAAGGAAGTCTTATGTGAATGCCAGCCAGTGTGCAAAATTTTGTTACAATCGATTACTATTTGACCATAGCTCCCATATAAAAAACTTATGGAAACACAAAAATACAAAAAGAAAAGATGGTTTATGTCCGTCTTTCCGTCAGAAAAAAATCGCGATAGTTCCTTAACTACAAGAGCTAGAGAGACAAAATTTACTAAAAGTATTTTCGATATGTTGTCGAAATTGTGTGCTGAAAATGGGTAAAATCGGTTCACATTTAGTTAGAGCTCCCATATAACCCTGCCACGGGAATCACATTTATGCTGTTAAATTGAATAAAATTGTAAAATCTATGACTACTAAATTTAAAACAGAGAAGTTTTATGCAACTATCAGTCAGTATGTCAAATTTTATAGGAGTCGGTCCATTTTTGACCATAGCTTTCATACAAAAACCTCTCCCGGTAACCACTAAAATGACACAAACGCCAGTTTAAAGCTATTAAATTACAAACTATGTCAGCTATGGTCACTAAATTTTGCACAAATAAACTTTATATTAATACCAGCCGATATGTAAAATTTTGTAACAATCGGTTAGCATTTGGCTATAGTTCTTATATATATAACATCGCCTTTTTATATCTACAATCAAAAATATTTGGAGGTACATTTAGTATATTGAGAGTGCATCTACAAAATTAGATAGCTATCAATCAATGTTAGGTCCAGGCTTTATACACGGTAGATTCATTAGGAACTCCTAACAAAATATATCAACCTGCCGTGTTGCTATCAACATGTTTATGGCACAATGAAACAACTTATTAATGTAAAACTGTATTCTGTTATGGAACAGCATTTTGTCCAAGGTAAATTCTTGGGAAACGACTTAGATACTTTTAAATGTTGAGCTGTAGTAACTAAAGAGTGTTCTAAAAAATATGCATTTACTATTTTAAACAAAATTTATCCATAGTGCAAGAAATAATTTATTTTTTGATCAAGTTAGTTTCTATAGATATGTCAGATACTATTATTTTAGAAATTAATAATTTTCAATAGTTATTTCAATCAAAATGGACTGCGAAAAAAAAGTTCGTGAAAATATAATTAAAACTTTTCAAAAAAAGCCGTCATGGACTTTTAAAAAAATAGCTATAAATTTGAAAGTTGACCCTCGAACGGTTTCTAATGCCATCAGACGGAATAAGGAAAACATGAGCATTGAAAGAAAACCTGGATCAGGGAGGAAAAAAGGTCCTACAGATATTGGTAAGGCAAAAGAAGTCGAGCGACTCTTTCGAAGAGCGCCTAACACTTCTTTAAGAAAAGCAGCTCGTACGGTGAAATGTTCTACGAATTTTGCACATAGAGTCAAAGCTTATGCTGGACTGAAGACATACAAATTCCAAAAGGTTCCAGATCGCAATGCTATAAAGAACTTAGAAGCAAAAAAACGAGCGAAAAAATTAAAGTCTGATTTTATAAAAAAATACACCTGTTGTATGATGGATGATGAAACATACGTGCTGGCAGACTTTTCTCAACTTCCTGGTCAAGATTTTTATGTTGCTGATAAACGGGGCAATGTTCGGCAAGAGTTTCACACAAAAAAACAAACAAAATTCCCTAAGAAGTTTCTCGTGTTGCAAGCTATTTGCAGTTGTGGCAAAAGAAGTAAAATATTTGTGGCATCTGGCACAATAAACACAGAAATTTATATAAAGGAGTGCCTACAAAAACGGTTGTTACCCTTTTTAAGAGAGCACAGAGTGACTACATTTTTTTGGCCCGATTTGGCATCATGCCATTATGGAAAAAAGGCACTTGAGTGGTACTCAAAGAATAATGTCATTTTTGTACCACGAGAGGCAAATCCACCTAACTTTCCAGAACTTCGGCCTGTGGAAAGGTATTGGGCTCTGGTAAAAAAGGAATTGAAGAACACAGGAAGGATTTCCAAGAACATGTCCGATTTTAAGCGCAGGTGGAAAACATGCCCCAAAAAGGTATCAGAAGCAACTGTAAAATCTTTAATGGGAGGGTTTCCGAAAAAAGTCGATAATTTTGCAAAACCCGAGTACTAAGTAAACATTTTAATGCTAAATGATTTTGTATAATATGTCATTATATTTGCATATTTTGTAGATTTTTTATATTAAAAGGTTTGATTTTTATTTAAGAAAATCCAACAACAAATTTTATTTAGAGCACTCTTTATACCACTGCAACCGAATTTAGTCCAAATACATTACCAACAATACCACATTTGGTCAACATTTTGAATTAGCTGCACTCTCATGCAACTTGATGGTGGGTATACAAGATTCGGCACAGCAGAATATAACCTTCTTACTTGGTTTTCTTTAAATGCCATTTAACAAAGTTAAAGAGTTTAACAATTTGTATAAAAAAAATGTTGATATGAAATGAAAAATTTAAAATTAAATTTGACCTTATTGTCATAGTATATCATAGAGTTGATGTTGTTAAATATAGCACTCTCTTATTTGTTTTTCTTCTTGTCTGTCATAGTCTAATTTACTTCAATTTCAGACTTTTCTCAAAGTTTTTTCCATAAACGCTGTAAGTTTACCTACAAATATTCAAAAATAAGACAATACATATACAGTGGTTCAAACGTATTATCGGACATCGGTATAACACTTAGTTTAAGTGCTTTTATAACAATATCGTTTTTAACAAAAAAATTCTTTTCGATGTATTTCGCTATAAAAATTATTTTATTTGTCTATAAAACCAAAAAAGAGAAAAAACAACAATTTATTTCATAAAAAAACAAAAAATAACAAAAATAATTCATATTTTGAGATCAAACGAATAATCGGACATAATAATAAATACAGACTTTTAAACAACTTAGAAATAAAAAAAATATTTCGTAGCATATCCTTTGGATTCAGTAACATTTCTGAGTCTATTTTACATCGAATTGACCAAATTGGCGCCCACTTCCGACGGAATATTGTTCCACTCATGTAGATACGCTGATTTTAGTTCCATTATATTGTTGTAGTTGTTTTTATACACTCTACGACCTAGTTCATCACATAAATGCTCTATAACATTTAAGTCTGAGGATTGTGGGGGAGGACTCAACAGCTTAGGGCAGTGGTGGATCAGCCAGAGCTTCGCAATAGCAAATGTTTGCTTAGGGTCATTGTCTTGGTAGAAAGCAATCTTGTTTAAAATTCCAAGTTTTTCTGCGCTCAGCTTAACATTTTGCTTTAAAATATGTACATAGACAAATTTGTCCATTTTTTCATCTATGAAATGCAAACTTCCAACACCAGCACTTGACATACAGCCCCAAACCATCACAGACCCATGTCTTAGTGCCGCACGAGTATTTGTTGGTTTAAATTCTGTGTTAGGTTTACACCAAACGAAGGTCCTTCCATGTGATCCGTGAAGATTAAATTTACTCTCATCGGTAAAAAGGACCTGTATAAGATATAAAAATTACTTAATTTTTATAAAATATGCCGTAAATTAATAATTTACCGTATCACATAACTCTTTATTGTGTAGAGTGCGACAGTTATGGGGGAGGGTCTGTAATGGTTTGGGGCTGTATGTCAAGTGCTGGTGTTGGAAATTTGCATTTAATAGATGGAAAAATGGACAAGTTTGTCTATTTAGATATTATACAGCAAAATGTTAAGCAGAGCGCAGAAAAACTTGGTTTTTAAACAAGTTTTCTTTCTACCAATACAATGACCCTAAGCACACATCTACCGTTGTGAAGCTCTGGCTGATGCACCATTGCCCTAAGCTGTTGAGTCCTCCCCCACAATCCTCAGACTTAAATGTCATAGAGAATTTATGGGATGAACTAGGTCGTAGAGTGTATAAAAACAGCTATAACAATATAAATGAACTAAAATCAGCGTTGTTACATGAGTGGAACAATATTCCGTCGGAAGTGTGCGCCAATTTGGTCAATTCGATGCAAAACAGACTCAGAAATGTTATTGAATCCAAAGGGTGTGCTACGAAATAATAATTTTTTTTCTAAGTTGTTTAAAAGTCTGTATTTATTATTATGTCCGATTATTCGTTTGATCTCAAAATATGAATTATTTTTGATATTTTTTGTTTTTTTTTTTTTTTTTTCAAATTCATCAAAAAGAATTTTTTATTGAAAAAGATCTTGTTATAAAAGCACTTAAACTAAGTGTTATACCGATGTCCGATTATACGTTTGAACCACTGTACATATGAAATTTTTATTCCTATTTGCTTTTGATTTGAGACTATTACTTCCTTGTCATTTTTAAGAATTTCATCAAAACTTTAGACATGTCATTGTGGTTTCTAGTTTCTTATACAAATTTTACTTTTATTTTAGAAATATCTAAATTTCTGTATGTGAGTCAAAGTATTAAGATCAAAGTTGGCCAAATGTAAGAGCGTTTTATAATTGAGAGTGCTCAATCTTAAAATGAGAATATGCTCTGAGAAAGAGAAAATAGATTGTATCAGCTGCAGTGTTGTCACTTTAGGTGTAATTACACATATCATGTGTAATTTTTATTTTCATGTGTAGACGATGTGTAACTGGCTGCATGTGTAATTTATATTTTTGTCGTTTTATTTTCTAAACAGTTTTCAACAAAAAGTAAATGTTTGTACGTCCCTTTCGAAATCGAAAAAAATTAATAAAATGCAAACTTTTTAATGTCAAATTAAAAAAACATTTAATTTTAATGGCGATATTTGTACAATTGTGGATATTGTGATCCCAAAATTGCAACTGCACTCTTAGATTTTGAAATTTTGGGTTTCACAGCAATTTGGAGCTAGAAGATTATTGGATAAGGGTTTCCGATTTAAAGAATACCTTGAAAGACTGATTTTTTCCTACTTTGCAAAAAGTAATTAACTATATTTTTATTTCGCCGTATTTGAACGCTGCTGCCAGGGAACTACTTTAATACTTAACACTGAGCTATCATGTGCCGTGAGTTCTCCTATAAGAACTATAAAGAGCTAGAAAACAGCTAAATTTAGAACAAAAATGGCCTCCATATGTTAGAAGAGGACTTCCAAAACTTTGATGAAAATTTTTCAAAACTTGGGCTACGAAGTTGAAGAATATGCGCAAAAGAACGAAACGCATAGAATTTTAAAATTTGCTCGGCCTTAATAGGTTGTAAATATAGGCCAAGTAAGTAAGTACGTTATTTTGCCAAAAAAAAAAAATCATGTGTAATTCCTAATTTCATGTGTAATTTTGGTATGATCCATGTGTAATTTACCATTTGGTTGGTGGCAACACTGATCAGCTGTATGTTTTGTTGTTGCTATGAATTGTTATTATATGTTTAGCATCAAAAATACATGCTAAACATACATGTGTTTTCTAAGTACGAGTAAAGAAAAAGAAAAAAACTATTTATTACAATAATAAATAATTGTAATAAATTGGGATCTTAGTGCAATACACTACAGTAAAACTTTTTAATTAAAAGTTTTCTTGTTTAATGTGAATTGCTGTTATTCTACTGCCGTTTAAATAAGGGCCAACCTTGATTTAGACAGTTCTTTTACATTGGAATGAATTCTGAAGAAGTTAACTTGAAATTTTTGATGTGAGTCGCAAACTTCTATCGTAAAAGTTTGTGACTTGCTTAGTTTTTAACAAGTAAGAGTGTTATATTCGGCTGTGCCGAATCTTGTGTACCCAAAATCAAGTTGTAGGAGAGTGCAGCTAATTCAAAATGTTGACCAAATGTTGTATTGTTGGTAATATATTTGGACTAAATTCGGTTGCAGTGGTATAGTTACTATAGTTCAACATTTAAAATTATCTAAGTGGTTTCCCAAGTATTTACCTTGGACAAAATGCTGTTCCATAACCGATTATAGTTTTACATTAAAAAGCTGTTTCGTTGTGCCATAAACATGTTGATAGCAACGCGGCAGGTTCATATATTATGTTAGGAGTTCCTAATGCACCTACCGTGTATAAAGTCTGGACGTAACATTGATTGGTAGCTATTGATGCAATCTTAATATGTACCTCCAAATCTTTTTGATTGTAGATATGAAAAGGGGACGTTATATATATAAGAACTATAGCCAAATTTTGACCGATTGTTACAAAATTTTATATACTGGCTGGTATTAATACAAAATTTATTTGTGCAAAATTTAGTGGCCATAGCTGACATAGTTTATAATTTAAAAGCCTTTAACTGGCGTTTGTGGCATTTTAGTGGTTACCGGGAGCGGTTTTTATATGAAAGCTATGTTCAAAAATGGACCGATTCCTACAAAATTTGACATACTGTCTAAAGGTTGCATAAAACTTCTCTGTTCTAAATTTAGTAGTCATAGATTTTACAATTTTAATCAATTAATCAGCATAGATGTGATTTCCGGGGCAGGGTTATATGGGAGGTCTAACTAAATGTGAATCGATTTTTAGCACACAATTTCTATGACATATCTAAAATACGTTTGCAAAATTTTGTCTCTCTAGCTCTTGCAGTTAAGGAGCTATCGCGCTTTTCTCTGACGGAAAGACGGACTTAAGCCGGCTTTTCTTTTTGTATTTTTGTGTTTCCTTAAGTTTTTTATATGGGAGCTATGGTCAAATAGTAACCGATTGTATCAAAATTTTTCACACTGGCTGACATTCACATAAAACTTCCTTTTGTAAAATTTTGTTGCTGTAGCCCTTTTCGTTAAGGAGCTATCGCGCTTTTATCTGACGGACATAAACCCCCTTTTTTTGTATTTTTGTGTTTCCGTAAGTTTTTTATATGGGAGCTATGGTAAATTGGTGACCGATTGCGACAATTTGCACGCTGGTTGGCATTGACATAAGACCTCCTCGTGCTTAATTTAGGCGTTATATCTGTTATAGTTTTAGATTTATTGGCATTTATTTAAGTGTATTTTAGGTGAAATTTTGGCTGTTTCCGAAAGTTTTTTGTATGGGAGCTATGACTAAATGTCAACCGATTTCGATGAAATTTTATATGCTACCTAGGGCTTATGCAAAACTTCTACATTTTATCATCATAGCTATTATAGTTTCTCATTTATTAGCAAATAAGCGATTAGCGTAGGCGAGGTTATACCGGAGCTATGCTCAAATGTTAACCGATTTTGCCCAATTTCAATACAAATTTTCAATTTTTTTCAATTTTCTCAAAGGCGTTATCGTGATTTCAACAGGCAGACAGACTGACGGACATCGCTCAATCGTCTTAGAATATCATAAGGATTCAGAATATATATCGTTTATGAGCCAATATTAAGGGAATTACAAACGGAATGACAATCTCATTCTTTTTGATGATGGGTAAAAAAAGAGTGAATTAGGAGATATTTTCGTTTTCTTCTTAAATTTAAAAAATTTAGCTTCATATGTTCAAAATATCGTCTTGGTGTAAACGCCTTGTAGTAGTTTTTGTGACACTTTTATGTTGAGGTTTATTTAGAGAGCTTCCTTGACATAAGAGTTTACTTCATTCATTTCTTGTCTGTCATTGTTGAGTTTCAAATTTTTTTCTTTTAAGTATTTTTTGAAAAATAAAACGCATCACATTGATTCATATATAGGTCATCAAAGGATAAATAATAGGCTTAGTGTTGTTTTCGGCATATAAGAGAAAATCTATAAAAGAAAATGAAATAAAAATGGTTTAGAATTTGATAAAGGCTTAAGGAAATTTAAAGGTTTTCGGTTTATTTCAAGGAAAAGAAATGAAAATTTTTAAAGAAAAGAAAAAATTTTAAATTGTTCTAAGATTTTACATAAAAAGCCTTAAAAAGTCCCTAATAAATTAAAAAAAAAAAACATTCAATTAAAAATGTAATTTTTATTAATACTTAAGACTTTTTTCTCTTCCCCCCTAGATCTCGAGAAATCTTAAATGAATTTTCCTTTTCAACAACTAATTAATTTCATCCACCTCAATTTAGTCGGGTCTCTTGAGATTTGAACACACTTTCTATTGATTTTCTTAAATTAAGTTAATAAATATCAAATAAATTTATTACAAATCTTATCAATTGATGCTATCAAAAGGTAATCAAATTTAATAAATAAACCTCTTAAGATCAAATTAATATTCCAGGTTATGGGTACATTTTTATGGTAACCAAACCTTAATCAATAAGAAAAGTGCAATCAATGCAAAATCTTAGGGAAAAAAGGAAATAAAACACAAATATTCAAGAAAGCATTTGTGACAGGCCTTGGAATATGGAGGCCTTCTTATATTTTTAAAATCAAAATTTGATATAATCAAAAAATATGTAATTTCGAGTGACTTCTTGAAAAAATTTTATATTTTAAAAATTACTTTTGGCCCTTGTTTTTATTACCAGGATCAAAACCAAAATTCAAACGACATCCAATTTCAACCAAATTTCTAATATATATTTCTACCCATAAAAGCAATAACAACTTTAGTTCTATTTATAAAAACTACTAATATATAACGATTTACGTGCCTTTTTTTATAATATTGGTAAAAATTTTATAAAAAAATTATCGAAATTCTTTGATTTTCAGTCTCATGTACGTCCAAGCTCTTAGAGTAATGGATCTAATTTTTATACCCACCACCAAAAAGAATGGGGGGTAAATTGAGATTGGCATTTCGTTTGTAATTTCTTTAATATTGGCTTAAAAATTGAAGTATATTCTGAATCCTTATAAAATTCTAAGACGATTGAGCGATGTCCGTCTGTCTGTCTGTTTGTCTGTCTGATAAAACCTTAACGAAAGGATGTAGGTCACTGAAATTTGGCACAAATATTCTTCATTTCGTGGAAAATTAAGGTATTGAAATCGGGCAAAATCGGTTCACATTTGACCATAGCTCCCGTATAACCTCGTCTGGGCTAATCGCTTATTTGCTAATAGATGACAAATTATAAATTAATTCCACCTGAAATATACTTAAATGCCAATAAATCTAAAACTAAAACAGATATAATCACTAAATTTAGCACAAGGAATGCTAGTGTGCAAAATTTTGTTGCAATCGGTCACCATTTGACCATAGCTCCCATATAAAAAAACTTAAGGAAATACAAAAAGAAAAGGGAGTTTCTGTCCGTCTGTCCATCAAAGAAAAGCTCGTTTGCTCCTTAACTACAAGAGCTAGAGAAACGAAATTTTACAAAAGTATTTTCAATATGTTATAGAGGTTGTGTACTGAAAACGGGTGAAATCGGTTCACATTTAGTTAGAGCTCCCATATAACACCGCCCCGTCTAATTTCATCCAAAACGGTTCACATTTGACTATAGTTCTCATACAAAAAACTTACGAAAACAGCCTAAATTCCACCTGAAATACACTTAAATGACAATAAATAATAAAATGTAATAGCTTTGGCCACTAAATTTAGCACAAGTAGGTCTTATGTGAATGCCAGTCAGTATGCAAAAATTTTGTCACAATCGGTCATCATTTGACCATAGCTCCCATATGAAAAACTTACGGAAACACATAAATACAAAAAGAAAAGGGGGTTTATGTCCGTCTGTCCGTCAGATAAAAGCGCGATGGCGCCTTAACGAAAAGGGCTACAACAACAAAATTTTACAAAAGGAAGTCTTATGTTAATTCCAGCCAAATGTCAATTCCAGCAAAATTTTGTTACAATCGGTCGCCATTTGACCATAGCTCCCATATCAAAAACTTAATACAAAAAAAAAAAAAAATACGGTTTATGTCCGTCTTTCCACCAGAGAAAAGTGCGATCGTTCCTTAACTACAAGAGCTAGAGAGACTAAATTTAGCAAAAGTATTTTCGATATGTTGTAAAAATTGTGTGCTGAAAATGGGTAAAATCGGTTTACATTTAGTTAGAGCTCCCATATAACCCTGCCCCTGGAATCACATTTATGCTGATAAATTGAATAAAATTGTAAAATCTATGACTACTAAATTTAAAACAGAGAAGTTTTATGCAACTATCAGTCAGTCTGTCAAATTTAATCGGAATCGGTCTATTTTTGACCATAGCTTTCATATAAAAACCGCTCCCGGTAACCACTAAAATGCTACAAATGCCAGTTAAAAGCTATTAAATTATAAACTATGTCAGGTAGGGGCACTAAATTTTGCACAAATAAACTTTATATTAATACCAGCCAGTACATAAAATATTTTATAGTTCTTATGTATATAACATCCCCTTTTTATACCCACCTTCAAAAAGAATGGGGGTTATATTTAGATTGTCATTCCGTTTGTAATTTCCTTAATATTGGCTCAAAAATCAAAAACGATATATATTCTGAATCCTTATGAAATTCTAAGACTATTGAGCGATGTCTGTCTGTCTGTCTGTCTGTCTGTCTGTCCGTCTGTCTGTCTGTCTGTCTGTCTGTCTGTCTGTCTGTCTGTCTGTCTGTCTGTCTGTCTGTCTGTCTGTCCGTCTGTCTGTCTGTCTGTCTGTCTGTCTGTCTGTCTGTCTGTCTGTCTGTCTGTCTGCCTGTCTGTCTGTCCGTCTGTCTGTCCGTCTCTCTGTCTGTCCGTCTGTCTGTCTGTTGAAATCACGATAACGCCTAAACAAAAGGAGCTAGCTCACTGAAACTTAGTAAGAACATTCTTCATCTCTGAGAAAATTTTGGTATTGAAATTGGGCAAAATCGGTTAACATTTGACCATAGCTCCCTTTTAACCTCGCCTACGCTAATCACTTATCTGCTAATAAATAACGAACTATAATAGCTATGATGATAAAATTTGGTACATAGAAGTTTCCCTAGGCAGCGTATGAAATTTCATCAAAATCGGTTCACATTTAGTCATAGCTCCCATACAAAAAACTTACGAAAACAGCCAAAATTTCACCTAAAATATACTTAAATGAAAATAACTCTAAAACTATAACAGATATAACCACTAAATTTAGCACGAGGAGGTCTTATGTCAATACCAACGAGTGTACAAAATTTTGTCACAATCGGTCACCATTTGACCATAGCTCCCATATAAAAAACTTACGGAAACACAAAAATACAAAAAGAAAAGGTAAAAGCGCGATAGCGCCTTAACGAAAAGGGCTACAGCAACAAAATTTTACAAAAGGAAGTTTTATGTGAATGCCAGCCAGTGTGCAAAATTTTGTTACAATCAGTTACTATTTGACCATAGCTCCCTTATAAAAAAACTTATGGAAGCACAAAAATACAGAAAGAAAATACGGTTTATGTCCGTCTTTCCGTCAGAGAAAAGCGCGATAGTTGCTTAACTACAAGAGCTAGAAACACAAAATTTAGCAAAAGTATTTTCGATATGTTATAAAAATTGTGTGCGGAAAACGTGTAAAATCGGTTCACATTTAGTTAGAGCTCCCATATAACCCTGCCCTGCTTTCATATAAAAACCGCTCCCTTTAACCACTAAAATGCCACAAACGCCAGTTAAAAGCTTTTAAATTATGAACTGTGTCAGCTATGGCCACTAAATTTTGCACAAATAAACTTTATATTAATACCAGGCAGTATATTCAATTTTGTTACAATCGATCAACAGTTGGCTATAGTTTTTATATATATAACATCCCCTTTTTATATCTACAATCAAAAAAATTTGGAGGTACATATTAAGATTGCATCTACGAAATTAGATAGCTATCAATCAATGTTAGGTCCAGACTTTATACACGGTAGATGCATTAGGAACTCCTAACAAAATATATGAACCTACCGTGTTGCTATCAACATGTTTATGGCACAACGCTTATTAATGTCAAACTATATTCGGTTATGGAACAGCATTTTGTCCAAGGTAATTACTTGGGAAACCACTTAGATACTTTTAAATGTTGAACTATAGTAACTATACCACTCCAACCGAATTTAGTCCAAATATATGACCAACAATACCACATTTGGTCAACATTTTGAATTAACTGCACTCTCGTACAACTTGATGGTGGGTATACAAGATTCGGCACAGCCGAATATAACACTCTTACCTGTTATACCCTTCACCACCATAGGTGGAAAGGGTATTATAAGTTTGTGCTGATGTATGTAACGCATAGGTATATTTGTCTTAGATCCACCTTTTAGTATACCAATAGGCTTAGAATCACTTTCTGAGTCGATTTAGCGATGTCCATCCGTCCGTCCGTCTGGCTGGCTGGCTGGACCCCCATGTAAACTTTGTAATCAAACTACAGGTCGCAATTCTAAAGGTAATTTGATGAAATCTGGCACAGATTAGTTTTTTGATTATGGGACCATGGCTATTGAAATTGGTCAAAATCGGTCTATTATTTATGGTACCTCCCATAAGTCCCACTTTCCGGAATTGACATATTGGCCACAAGTATCAATATTTCTTCATGAAATTTAAAACAAATACTGCTTATGTAAACTTAAATACTGTACCAAATTTCGTTGAAGTCGGTCCTTATTTGACCATAGCTCCCATACAAACTCTTTTTTAAAAACGCACTAAATTAGACAAAAAATCACTAAAAATCACTAAATCTAAAGATAATGAAAATTTTGAGTTTATTTTTTGCATACATAATTTTTGTAACAACTGTAATCAATTTGCCAAATTTCGAGATAATCGGTCCACAGTTGACCCTAGCTCTCATATAAGTCCAAATGACGGAAACAGGTTAAATATATAAGTTTTGAGGAAATGTTTGCATGATGGCAAAATTTTGCAAATATTTGTCTTTATACAGGAAAAATAACACCTTTGACCTTAGTGGTGAAGGGTATCGTATGGTCGGGCTTGACCGACAATAGCGCTTTCCTACTTGTTTAAATATGTCTTTTACTTTTTCGCTCGTTATTTTGCTTTTAAGTTCTTCACTGAATTGCGATCTGGTACTATCTGAAGCTCTGTGGACGAAACTATTCCAGTATTTAACAGACGAGATGCTTTTTTGATCAAAGTGCTAGGCACTTTTCGCAAGAGTTGTTCGACTTATTTTGCCTAATCAATTGATAGCGACGACCTCTTTTAGCAAACTTCCCCTCCAAACCCTGGTTGCTATTAGTCGATCTATTATCAAAATCTGATTGATAGTGAGTTATAAAAGCACAATAACATTCAATACCTTTTGATGGTTTATACTTATGTGGACTATTGATAAGCAAGGAATTTGATGTCGTACTCCACCTCCTCTTAAGTCTGCTATGTATCCATACCCAAACAAACACAAGCACATGTATATGCTATTGTCTAACAAAAATAATCCTTATTGCTGCAATTCGCTTTCAATGAGCAATGGACCATATAATTATCATACAAAGTATTATTGTAGTCAACATTTGAAAGCGGCATGATGCATTTTACTGCTTTTCCGCACACAGATTTAGCCTCAAACATGGAGTGAATGTACAAAGACAATTTTGGTATGAATTTTATTCATTCAGATTTCTTCTTCATTATCAATAAATATAAGTAGAAATGAAATAAAACAATATTAAATATATAATTCAGTAGAAGTTTTGCTTAAGGAATCAATTTCCAATAATAAAATATCCCAGTAAAACTTTTCATTACCAAATAATGAGTTAAATAGTTAAACTATTGAACACGAACTACTTACTCATTCGCTGTTTAAGTCATTACATTAACATGGGGATGTCATTGGAGGCAAGTACTTACCAATTGCAGAAAAGTAATGACTTGGGTAAGCAATTTGAAAGCAACAACAACAACAGCAACAACTTTTTTGTTGTTGTTTTATTAAAAACATATATTTTTAAACGATATACAAAATTTTTTTTTATGATCCCATGGGGGCTCGAACCCAGACCCTCCGACTGCTAGGCAGAGACTCTTCCACTGAGCTACTTCATATGTTGAAAACTTAGCAGTTTATAATTAATATAAACAATTTTTATTTTTAGATCCAAAATCATGTGAAAATAACTGTAATTATTTTAAAACTTTTTTAAAATTATTTTAAAACTTAAACAATTTAATGCTGGAAACACAATCACTACAGCAGGCTACACGAACACCGACTACAAAAGTCGTTGGCTGCAACAGTCGCCTTGTAGTCAGCTACTTAATTATTTTTAAGACGGCAGCTGCATTGAAAACAGCTGATATAAATTTTTGACGTTTGGACCACTTTTTCTATTATCATTTCATCCAAGTCCATACCAATACCTAAAATATGTTAAGAACTATTATTAATAATGAATAAGAAATAAGTAATAATAAACTTACTAAATAAAACAAAAGCTAACAGATAGAAAAATTAAATAAATTAAATCAAAATGTCTACAATAGCAACAGCTGCTTATGAGTGATGCCAACATCGCATTTATAAGATGGGCAAAATAACGATTTATATTTTGACAGAAATTACATAAATCCTTTTTAGCAATCAACCTCCGATATCAACGGCTTTCATGTACCTGATAGTATACATAAATCAAAAAATTCCAATATAAAGATTTTATTGGAATCACTTATAGTTTGAGAGTTATGAGCTTTTTAAATTTTAAGAATTATAGGGCATAATTTTAAAAACTTATATCCGATATTACCTTTCTTGTATCAAACAAAAGCTACCTTTCAAATAATATATATATTTTTTCGATTTATATTGGACTAAGAGCCCATATTTTTTACAACCGAAACTTTTTAATAAAAATACGCATATCTTAAAACAACATAGATATAAGTATGCTCTTTTAAATAATAGATTTTATACAGGACATACTGGGCTTTTATATAACCTAAACTACGTAGCTCTAGCATATGAAGCGTGTGAGTTATGACAGTTTAAAAATTAACTTCTTAAAAATGTACTTTTATTGAGGTAGAGTTATATAAATATAAATTTGTATATCATATATTTATCAGATATTATTATATACATTATATATATAAATATTTGATAAGTATATTAATTGGTTATTTCAATTCCCTTCATAATTATTGTAAATAAAGTTAAGTGGTTTAAATCGCTCATTTATTTCAATATTCTATGGTGTTTACAGCACTAAATCTGTTATTGTCGCCAATAAAAATAGAAATTAGTTTAATCTTGGCTACAGCTACAACGGTGGTCGGTAGTCGTGTAGCTGTGCCGACGCTTAAAAAATTATTCCCATTTAAATGTGTGTAACCTAGTTTTGACAGGTTGTAGCCCGTAGCCTGTAGCCGTGATTGTGTTTCTAGCATAAATCTTCTTTTTTGTATAAGTTTTTACATAAGATTGACTCTTACTTACTTAAATGTTACAACCTGTTAAGGTTAAAGTCCGAGCATATTTTAGAATTCCATGGATTTCGATCTTGTGCGAATATTCTTTTTTTTATAGGCCAAGCTTTGAAAAATGTTCCTCTACTTGGTTTTCTATCGAAGTTTCGGACATCCTCCTCTAATATTAGGTAGCGGGACATTTCAATTCTAATTTTATCCTCTTCATTGTATTTTTTTTTTTCAAGAGAGGGTTACTAGCCCGTAATCCTAACCCATTTTTATCGATCTTATGGGACAACTCTCGGAACATGTTAACTCACAATATTAATGGGTGTTAAACTAGCTCCCCGGGTGATACCATGAGGAGGTGTGTGTCCACAGTTAAGATGATAAGATAAGTTGGGCTTACCAAGTTAAGACCAATTAGAATCGTGTTTGGTATCAACATCCCCTACATAATCAAAATTGACTTTTATTGAGTTTTACAAAATTTTTTTACAGAAGATAATATTTAAGTTCTTAAAATTCAAAAATCATTTAAAAAGACTCTTTTAATAAAAAAAAACTAAAAAAAATTGTTGCCCTTGGTGGGATTTGAACCGGGGCCATTCAGCTTAAATTACCATCTTAATTACAAATAAGTACTTCTGTAATAACTTATTATTTATTCGGAGGGTATGTTGTAGTCGTTACAAGGTAACCAGTTATTAGAGTACTTGCCATTACCAAAGTTTTGCTGGGATATAATAAAATTCATATCAAGTGCCCAGGAATGTTTAACATTTATTAAGGAGCATTTTGATGAAGTATTTTGTAATTTAATGCTTTTGATGAACTAGGTCTTCTTCATAGCATGAGGTCATCAAAGAAATATCAAGTCAGTATTGATAAGAGATTATTTATTTTATTTTTACTCGTATATAAATATCAAAATTATGCAGCCTAGAATAAGAAGCTTTGGGTTAAAGGAGTTGTATTTATTTATGGTAAAGTTAAAATAAAGAGGAGTTTGCCGTCATTCATAGAGGGTTAATAGAATATGATGATAGTAGATTTTCCTAGAAGTTACGATACTATAATTCTATAATAGCACACCTACACATTTTCTCAAATAGCACAACTACATCGGTTAGAATTCTAGGTGATATTTTTTTTAAGATTTTTCAACAATTTGTAGATTTTGTATGTACAACGAAAGTAGCTGGTCAAGTAGTCTGACCTGGACCCTATTCCACGAAACAACTTATCAACTTTTCACTTTGCACTTATCACATTTTTCTACAATTAGCAAAACTTTATGTTCCTCAGAACTATAAAATTTAATAAGTTATAAGTTAAAACTGATAACTGATAATTTTGCAATTTCTCTTTTTGCAATTTCTGTTCCATGTACGTCCTCTTTTGCAAAGTGCAAAGCTAAAATAGAAAAGTATAATTTGCAGAGACTTTGCAAATAATTATGCTGTTTCGTTCCACAAAAACTGTAAATTATTAGTCTATAGAAAATTTTTTCATCGAAAATTATTGTATAGAAAATTTTTCCATGGAAAAATATATTTATTGAAAAGTATATTTATTAGGGTGGGTCGAAGAAATTTCGTTCTTAAAATTCACCAAAGTTCCATTTATGCTCTGAACGTATATCTGATTATACATTTGGAAAGAGCATTCAAATATCTATTAAAACTGTATTTGACTGTGTGAATATCTTATTTATGTTTCAAGATCTTTAGTGTTAAAACTTTGCTTCGTTCAATTATCATAAAATTTTAATATACCTATATTTGACGAATTGTTACGTGCAACAAATGTTCAACACTTAATATCTTGAAAG
Source organism: Stomorhina lunata (assembly GCA_933228675.1). NCBI lineage: Eukaryota > Metazoa > Arthropoda > Insecta > Diptera > Rhiniidae > Stomorhina > Stomorhina lunata. Next base: position 106,167,220 of record OW121741.1, read on the forward strand.
ATAAAAGAGATAATCACAAACTTAAAACTAATTTTAATATATATTTGAATGCTCTTTCCAAATGTATAATCTAATATACGTTCAGAGCATAAATAGGACTTTGGTGAATTTTAAGAACAAAATTTCTTCGAGATATTAAACATTGGTTTCACGCTTGAGAGCCCAGTGGCATTCTACTACGCCCATATTTTGTGAAAACTCACCAGCTTTATCCACCTGAAGTTTCACTGAGATATCTTATCAGTTCTCAAGATATCGAATTATATCCAAAACTATTTTTTTCCAAAATTCTATTCAATATGTAGGAAGTGAATATTTTCAGGCCTCGCGAGGCTAGCTAAGATTTCATTTTAGACACCTGGTTTCTTAGGGAAACTTTCTACGAATCAGGTGCAGATTTCGATTTTGCTATACGATTGTTGCGTTTTTTGGCTCCCATACAAATCGACCCACTCTTATATTTATTCAAAAACATTTTTATAGTAAAATATTTTTATCGAAAATTTTATCGAAAAATTTTCTATAGAAAATAATTTTAATAGAAAAATTTTCCAGAGAAATATATATTTCTATAGAAAAATATTTTTTTATTATTGGTGTTTATTTCAGTTTTGTAAAATATTCCCATTTTAGTTACATTTATTTCAAACACTGTTTACAAAAATAATAGTTTCGTGGCAACCATGTTCGAGATTATAAATATTTCTTTGTTCTCTCGAACCATATATTTTGTTGCTATAAATTGGATTTTGATGTTCACGAGTTTCATTAATAGTCATGATATATACGAAAATTACAAAAAGTCTTCGGCTCCTGGTGGATTGGACTGCCTATCTTTAAAAATAAAACAAGTATACGAGGTTTTGGCTCTTAACTTTCAAAAGGTTTTGATATTCGTTTTACTTCTCAAGATATCAAATAAACACATTTTTATAAATTTTCACAATTTATCTCCATTTTATTCATTAATGATATGAAGTAGCAGTCAAACTGAGTCGCTTTTAGTGTTTGGGATCTGTTTCGCTCATTAAAACCCATCCTGATGGGTTTGACTGCTAATTCATATCTTTAATAAATAAAATGGAGATAAATTGTAAAAATTTGTAAAAACGTGTTTATTTGATATCTCGAGAAGTAGAACGAATATCAAAACCTTTTGAATGCTCAAAATCCTTGGTATCATTTTTTATTTTCCCTTTTTGCTCATCGCTTGTATTACCTAAGCTTTCAGGAAAAAAAATTGATTGTATTTGGACATTCAGTTCTTTTTATACCCACCATCAAAAAGAATGGGGGGAAACCACTTACATACTTTTAAATACTGAACTATAAATCTCCTGCAACCGAATTTAGTCCAAATATTTTACCAACAATACCAACTAGCGTAACAACTTTTTCGAATATGGTCAACATTTTGAATTAGCTGCACCCTCGTCGTGGATATATGAGAGATATTTCTAAGTTTAACACAACTTGATGGTGGGTATATAAGATTCGGCACAGCCGAATATAACACTCTTGCTTGTTGATATTGGTTCTAGTTTTTGAGATATCAACTACACACAATTTTTGACAACTTATTTTCATTTTATTCATTAAAAACAAGTTTTAAATTAGATATGAAGAGCAGCCGAACTGAGTGGCTTGTACTGTTTGGAATCTGTTTTACGCAATAAAGTCCATCTGCTGTCCCTTATCATGTTGTTGTCCGATAATCTTTGGTATCGTTTTTTGATTTTCGCCAAATTATAGTGTAGTCGCTCTCCTTGCTCGTGGCCTGTATTACTTAAGTTTTCAGGAAAAAATTCGAAATGGGAACGCAGAAATTGTAACTTGAGACACATTCAAGCTTGAATCTTGCATTAAAAATTAAAAAAAAACTGTTGTTTATCTGCTTGAAATCCGGGAATTTACGGGTACCGAGAAAGTTGTAAACAACAGCTTAAAATGATAGCCAAGCTCCTGCTTTAATGGGTGTTAAGCATTTTGTAAAGTTAGTGTCAGCTTCTGTCGGTTTAAATAATGTTTGTAGTGACCCCAACAGCTGACAGTCATTATGATAACGCAGTTCTGCCAACATGTTGGAACTCAGAAACTAAAATTTTGTGTAACTGCACATCATGTCAATTTTTAGTGAAGTTGCAATATTTGTTGTGGTAGACGCTTAATTTTAAGCTTTTTTTCCACAGCCAATTTTATTTATTTTACATCTATGGCGTGTTAATTTTCTAGGGCTTACCGCCCATGAGAATGCTGTTTAGTGTTGCCTTAACTGGGACTCGAACCCAGGTAGAATTTTGTAAGTTAATGAGATGTAGTCGATGTAGTCTAATCAACTAAGCTGCCATATCTACAAAAATCCTAGCTTTTGTAGAGGTATACTAGCGGAAATGGAGAAAGATAAGGCAATTAAGTTGAGAGATTTGTATCCATATAAGAAGTATTATTCTTTATGGAAGATCCACAATTATGGGCTTCTTTTCTTAATTTATTTATGGGAAAGATAACTTTAATTTGGTTTCGTAAACTGGTCTTAAGCCAAAGTACAGAATCTACATCGTTATTTGACTTAGGACTTGATTTTGAATCGTTCTGTAGACTTCAAAGACCAATGTTTCATTACCTAGATACAGGGTCAAAATTTCTCAAAAAAAAAAAATCAAAGTTGCAATTAGGAATTTCGATTTCTTTGAAACTTGGTAAAAGTTAAGTGTTATGAGTAATTTTTGTGCCAAAGGATTTTTGAAAATTTTCAAAATTCTGGGAACCACAGGGCACTAAATTTTGAGATAACTTAATTTTTAAAACTTAATATCTCTGAGACATTTTAATCAATTTTGCTCAAATTTACAGCACTTTTAGATAATTTTTGTGTGTTTTAACCCTAACCGTACTGATAACATTTTTATACGTAGACTCCTGATAAGGGTACCCGTGAATACTAATTTTTCAGTTACGATTAAAATATTCCGCGAAATATATTTAGACTAACGGCAGAGGATAATTTGAATAGTTCTTTACAGAAAATGGAATTAACATTAAATGTCTATTAGAAAAATTCAGAAGATATAACAGCTTTGAAATTGTTACCTTTGCATGGCTATTAATCTGAAATCAAATCTCAAAACACATAAAGTGTATGATGGTTGCCAAAGGCCAATATGTAATACACACAACCAAATTATTGCTTCACGCTTAACAGAATTGTAATTTTCTGCACACATTTTAAACTAAAATAAAAAATAGAATCATATCCATTACTTTTTTATATATATAATGCCTTAATTTTCTTACTGGTACCCGGGTACCCTTATCAGGAGGGTTAGGAATATTTGACTTTCGGTGAATCCACAGCCTAAGCCAAAAACTTTGGAAAGCTTAGAGAAACAAAAACCTTTAGAAAATAAATAGTTTTAGGAACTTACAAAACCTCAACTTTGTATCATTTATCGTTAAAGAGATATTTGACTTTAAAGTTCGTTCGGGTACCCAGGTACCCGTGTCAGGAGTGTTAGGGTTAAACTAAATTAATGTGGGGTTTATATAACTCAAGCGGTTGACGATTGTTATTGTAACAAAAACAAAATACACGCAAATTTCACACAATCGTCAGCCGCTTGAGTTATATAAACCCGACATAAGTCCAAAATTTTTTTTTTTAAATTTGACAAAAAAAAATAAAAAAATTTTTTATTTAATTTTTTCACTCATAAGCACCCCTACGATTTTTTTGTAATAATAATTTTAGGATTCCTTGACTTTTCACGAAATAATTAAAAAAAAATTGATGGAGACTTTAAAATCGACGGAGATATTCCATTTTTAAGCCTGTGACGCACGTCATATTAATGTAACTCATACTCGTCTTTTGTCACGAGTTATAATAAATTATGTAAGGCGAAAGCTTTTTCAAATCACAATTCAACGAAACCCAAAAATGTCTTCATGAGACCGTCACGCTGCGCCAGGGATGCTGTGCATCACAGGCTTAAAAATGGAATATCTCCGCCAATTTTAAAGTCTCCATCAATTTTTTTTTTAAATATTTTCTTGAAAAGTCAAGGAATCAAAAAATTACTATTTGTACAAATAGTACCAACTTATAATTCCTGCCTACAATGGAGTAGATTTTACTTAGTCATTAAGGGAGTATGACGATGGTCTCCGTGATAAAACTTTTGAAACTACTGGGAAATCATACCACACAAATACAAGTACTCTTTTAGGCAAACATGAAATTGTTTATCAATTATTTAGTTTTTTTTTTGTTGTTTTGTTAATATTTTGTTGTTGCTTTAGTTGTTGTTATTCAACATTTTCCCAACAGCAATAAAATATTTGTTATTTTTGATATTGCTCATGTTATTTTAGAGGAAAATTCATGAAAATGCAACAGAAAATTTTATATAAATGTTTGTTTAATCAAAATATATCATCATCATTATCATGGTCGTTTTCATCATCAACATCCTCATCATCATCATTATTACTAAAACATTTGTGTACTTTTGTTTTTCCACAATTATCTTTTTTTTTTGCTCAGTCCCATAAATTCTTTGATCTTGTGGTGGTTTTTCCCTGCCCTTCTCTATACACTCGAATACTAAATGTTGATTGAAAATTCTGAAATGAAATGAGTAAATCAACAATATTTTGTGGTAAATATTAAATAAACAATTAAACAAAAATCAAGCAAATACAAAAAAGAATTTTGCTTCGTTTTTCCTGCTTCAACTTTTTTATTTATAATTTTTATTTTATTTATATTCAAACTCAAACAAGAAGAATCGAAAAACCAACAAAAGTTTATCTGGGAAATACATGAAAGGCTTGTGGCTTATATCTAGTACGAGTATCTACTTGTACTACATAGTAGATGTGGCATTATTTGAATTATTTGAAAAAAGTATTAGAATCGAAAGAAATATTAAGGAAAAAATAGCAATTAAAATATCATTAAAAATTACAGTTTAGTTTCTTAAACATTTTCAAACAAAATAATTGTTTATTTCTCTATTTTTGTTTAATTATTTTGTAAATGAAAGAGTTTTTTTTTTTTGCTGGATTTTAAATAAATATTTACTCTGACAGAATAAATATTCTTTGAGAATATAAAACAAAAATTATTTCTTCCTTTTTGTACATCAATCACGACTAACCAATAAGACTAATTGTTAAGTAAATATTTTCCAGTTATAAGTAAATAAATTATTTTTTTAAATGAGTTAAATTTTTACTTTTTTTTCAACAAGTGGCAGAATAATTTAAATTTACTCCAAGGCCAAACAACTTAATAGACCGGAAACTGAAATTGTACAGGAGAGAACTAGAACAGAACTAAAACATAACTAGAACAGAACTAGAACAGAGCTAGAACAGAACTAGAACAGAAATAGAACAGAACTAAAACATAACTAGAACAGAACTAGAACAGAACTAGAACAGAACTAGAACAGAACTAGAACAGAACTAGAACAGAACTAGAACAGAACTAGAACAGAACTAGAACAGAACTAGAACAGAACTAGAACAGAACTAGAACAGAACTAGAACAGAACTAGAACAGAACTAGAACAGAACTAGAACAGAACTAGAACAGAACTAGAACAGAACTAGAACAGAACTAGAACAGAACTAGAACAGAACTAGAACAGAACTAGAACAGAACTAGAACAGAACTAGAACAGAACTAGAACAGAACTAGAACAGAACTAGAACAGAACTAGAACAGAACTAGAACAGAACTAGAACAGAACTAGAACAGAACTAGAACAGAACTAGAACAGAACTAGAACAGAACTAGAACAGAACTAGAACAGAACTAGAACAGAACTAGAACAGAACTAGAACAGAACTAGAACAGAACTAGAACAGAACTAGAACAGAACTAGAACAGAACTAGAACAGAACTAGAACAGAACTAGAACAGAACTAGAACAGAACTAGAACAGAACTAGAACAGAACTAGAACAGAACTAGAACAGAACTAGAACAGAACTAGAACAGAACTAGAACAGAACTAGAACAGAACTAGAACAGAACTAGAACAGAACTAGAACAGAACTAGAACAGAACAGAACTAGAACAGAACTAGAACAGAACTAGAACAGAACTAGAACAGAACTAGAACAGAACTAGAACAGAACTAGAACAGAACTAGAACAGAACTAGAACAGAACTAGAACAGAACTAGAACAGAACTAGAACAGAACTAGAACAGAACTAGAACAGAACTAGAACAGAACTAGAACAGAACTAGAACAGAACTAGAACAGAACTAGAACAGAACTAGAACAGAACTAGAACAGAACTAGAACAGAACTAGAACAGAACTAGAACAAAACTAGAACAGAACTAGAACAGAACTAGAACAGAACTAGAACAGAACTAGAACAGAACTAGAACAGAACTAGAACAGAACTAGAACAGAACTAGAACAGAACTAGAACAGAACTAGAACAGAACTAGAACAGAACTAGAACAGAACTAGAACAGAACTAGAACAGAACTAGAACAGAACTAGAACAGAACTAGAACAGAACTAGAACAGAACTAGAACAGAACTAGAACAGAACTAGAACAGAACTAGAACAGAACTAGAACAGAACTAGAACAGAACTAGAACAGAACTAGAACAGAACTAGAACAGAACTAGAACAGAACTAGAACAGAACTAGAACAGAACTAGAACAGAACTAGAACAGAACTAGAACAGAACTAGAACAGAACTAGAACAGAACTAGAACAGAACTAGAACAGAACTAGAACAGAACTAGAACAGAACTAGAACAGAACTAGAACAGAACTAGAACAGAACTAGAACAGAACTAGAACAGAACTAGAACAGAACTAGAACAGAACTAGAACAGAACTAGAACAGAACTAGAACAGAACTAGAACAGAACTAGAACAGAACTAGAACAGAACTAGAACAGAACTAGAACAGAACTAGAACAGAACTAGAACAGAACTAGAACAGAACTAGAACAGAACTAGAACAGAACTAGAACAGAACTAGAACAGAACTAGAACAGAACTAGAACAGAACTAGAACAGAACTAGAACAGAACTAGAACAGAACTAGAACAGAACTAGAACAGAACTAGAACAGAACTAGAACAGAACTAGAACAGAACTAGAACAGAACTAGAACAGAACTAGAACAGAACTAGAACAGAACTAGAACAGAACTAGAACAGAACTAGAACAGAACTAGAACAGAACTAGAACTGAACTAGAACTGAACTAGAACAGAACTAGAACAGAACTAGAACAGAACTAGAACAGAACTAGAACAGAACTAGAACAGAACTAGAACAGAACTAGAACAGAACTAGAACAGAACTAGAACAGAACTAGAACAGAACTAGAACAGAACTAGAACAGAACTAGAACAGAACTAGAACAGAACTAGAACAGAATTAGAACAGAACTAGAACAGAACTATAACAGAACTAGAACAGAACTAAAACAGAACTAGAAGAGTTATAGAGCTGAACTAGAAAAGAACTATATCTTAGTTGAAACGGAACTATTTTTCTTACCAATTAGTAAAATTTATAAAAATAAATTAAAATTGCCTTAACTCATTAACTAAATGTCCAATTAAAGTAAGACAGATTGAAAACGACTCTTTTTTTTGATAAATAAAACATAATGAATTGCTGTCAATACAGAATATCTTGTAACCAAATTTCCATGTAAATATTCCCTGAGTATGTAACCATAAACCACCAACTACTGTAGAAAATGAGCATTAACCCGCTTTCAATATTATTATCTTCTTCATTCAACAATTTCATATTTTCCTGCCTCAAGGTTACAGGATTTCTGCAAGTTTTTTTACTTATTGAAAAAATAATACATATATTTTTTTGTTCGTTTTCATATTAAAAACATTAATTAAAAATCAGCATTGATTATATTTCAGCAAATGATAATAAATTTTATTGTACAGCTTCCAACCAGTGCAATTTAAATCTGGTCAATAATATGGGACAGTGGTGGAAGTAATAATGGAGACAGACTTTAAGTAAAAGAAAACTATTTATAGCTGTTACTTAATAAGTTTATTAAAATTGTTTACTTATTGGCCCTAAGAAGTTAACGTTTATAAAAATGTATATTTCTGTAGCCTTTCTTCTATGTTACCCTGTAACTTCATATGATATATTGAGTTAATTTTAATAGTTTAACTACCGAAAACGTTGCGTTGTTTTGCATTTAAAAATTTTTATATTTTTTTTTTCTTTTTAAGTTTTATGTAAATATAAATTTTACATTTCAACTATAAATACGCATAAATCCATGTAACTTTTATTTGGTTTCATCTTTCATTTCAGTCTTTAAATACACAAAAAACTCCAAAAGACTGGCGGCAGTGTTTACAATTATTTAAGCAATTAATTCCCGTATTTCAATTTTATAAACTTGCAAATAAATGTTCGTGTAGTGCAATTAAATTTATAGTTGGATGTTTTTTAACATTCAACTTTTTTCTGGACGATTGCAGGACTTGAAAGAGGAGTAACCTTTTAAATAGTCATTTACAAAACTCCAGCATAAATTGCAACCAACCAAAATCTTCGTTGGTAAATTGACAACTCAATGATATTGCAACATTATTGAGGACGGAACGTAAATACTGTTTAAATTTTTTTCAATTCATGGAAAGATACCATCTCAATGATGAAGAGATTTAATTTGTTTTAAGATTTTACAAATTGGCTGAAATGTAAGTAAAATGTTGTTAATAAACTGGGAATAAGAAAATTAATTTGTTCAAAATATTTGGACACAAAAACAGTTTTTTCGAAAATCGTAAATGACACTAGTAATTGCTTTTGTTTAAATTCTGATTTCAGTTAAAGGATGGGTTTCAGTTTCACTTCTAAACTAGTTTCAATTCCAGTATTTTTCTTAGTTCCGTTCTAGTTCTGTTCCAGTTCTGTTCTAGTTCTGTTCTAGTTCTGTTCTAGTTCTGTTCTAGTTCTGTTCTAGTTCTGTTCTAGTTCTGTTCTAGTTCTGTTCTAGTTCTGTTCTAGTTCTGTTCTAGTTCTGTTCTAGTTCTGTTCTAGTTCTGTTCTAGTTCTGTTCTAGTTCTGTTCTAGTTCTGTTCTAGTTCTGTTCTAGTTCTGTTCTAGTTCTGTTCTAGTTCTGTTCTAGTTCTGTTCTAGTTCTGTTCTAGTTCTGTTCTAGTTCTGTTCTAGTTCTGTTCTAGTTCTGTTCTAGTTCTGTTCTAGTTCTGTTCTAGTTCTGTTCTAGTTCTGTTCTAGTTCTGTTCTAGTTCTGTTCTAGTTCTGTTCTAGTTCTGTTCTAGTTCTGTTCTAGTTCTGTTCTAGTTCTGTTCTAGTTCTGTTCTAGTTCTGTTCTAGTTCTGTTCTAGTTCTGTTCTAGTTCTGTTCTAGTTCTGTTCTAGTTCTGTTCTAGTTCTGTTCTAGTTCTGTTCTAGTTCTGTTCTAGTTCTGTTCTAGTTCTGTTCTAGTTCTGTTCTAGTTCTGTTCTAGTTCTGTTCTAGTTCTGTTCTAGTTCTGTTCTAGTTCTGTTCTAGTTCTGTTCTAGTTCTGTTCTAGTTCTGTTCTAGTTCTGTTCTAGTTCTGTTCTAGTTCTGTTCTAGTTCTGTTCTAGTTCTGTTCTAGTTCTGTTCTAGTTCTGTTCTAGTTCTGTTCTAGTTCTGTTCTAGTTCTGTTCTAGTTCTGTTCTAGTTCTGTTCTAGTTCTGTTCTAGTTCTGTTCTAGTTCTGTTCTAGTTCTGTTCTAGTTCTGTTCTAGTTCTGTTCTAGTTCTGTTCTAGTTCTGTTCTAGTTCTGTTCTAGTTCTGTTCTAGTTCTGTTCTAGTTCTGTTCTAGTTCTGTTCTAGTTCTGTTCTAGTTCTGTTCTAGTTCTGTTCTAGTTCTGTTCTAGTTCTGTTCTAGTTCTGTTCTAGTTCTGTTCTAGTTCTGTTCTAGTTCTGTTCTAGTTCTGTTCTAGTTCTGTTCTAGTTCTGTTCTAGTTCTGTTCTAGTTCTGTTCTAGTTCTGTTCTAGTTCTGTTCTAGTTCTGTTCTAGTTCTGTTCTAGTTCTGTTCTAGTTCTGTTCTAGTTCTGTTCTAGTTCTGTTCTAGTTCTGTTCTAGTTCTGTTCTAGTTCTGTTCTAGTTCTGTTCTAGTTCTGTTCTAGTTCTGTTCTAGTTCTGTTCTAGTTCTGTTCTAGTTCTGTTCTAGTTCTGTTCTAGTTCTGTTCTAGTTCTGTTCTAGTTCTGTTCTAGTTCTGTTCTAGTTCTGTTCTAGTTCTGTTCTAGTTCTGTTCTAGTTCTGTTCTAGTTCTGTTCTAGTTCTGTTCTAGTTCTGTTCTAGTTCTGTTCTAGTTCTGTTCTAGTTCTGTTCTAGTTCTGTTCTAGTTCTGTTCTAGTTCTGTTCTAGTTCTGTTCTAGTTCTGTTCTAGTTCTGTTCTAGTTCTGTTCTAGTTCTGTTCTAGTTCTGTTCTAGTTCTGTTCTAGTTCTGTTCTAGTTCTGTTCTAGTTCTGTTCTAGTTCTGTTCTAGTTCTGTTCTAGTTCTGTTCTAGTTCTGTTCTAGTTCTGTTCTAGTTCTGTTCTAGTTCTGTTCTAGTTCTGTTCTAGTTCTGTTCTAGTTCTGTTCTAGTTCTGTTCTAGTTCTGTTCTAGTTCTGTTCTAGTTCTGTTCTAGTTCTGTTCTAGTTCTGTTCTAGTTCTGTTCTAGTTCTGTTCTAGTTCTGTTCTAGTTCTGTTCTAGTTCTGTTCTAGTTCTGTTCTAGTTCTGTTCTAGTTCTGTTCTAGTTCTGTTCTAGTTCTGTTCTAGTTCTGTTCTAGTTCTGTTCTAGTTCTGTTCTAGTTCTGTTCTAGTTCTGTTCTAGTTCTGTTCTAGTTCTGTTCTAGTTCTGTTCTAGTTCTGTTCTAGTTCTGTTCTAGTTCTGTTCTAGTTCTGTTCTAGTTCTGTTCTAGTTCTGTTCTAGTTCTGTTCTAGTTCTGTTCTAGTTCTGTTCTAGTTCTGTTCTAGTTCTGTTCTAGTTCTGTTCTAGTTCTGTTCTAGTTCTGTTCTAGTTCTGTTCTAGTTCTGTTCTAGTTCTGTTCTAGTTCTGTTCTAGTTCTGTTCTAGTTCTGTTCTAGTTCTGTTCTAGTTCTGTTCTAGTTCTGTTCTAGTTCTGTTCTAGTTCTGTTCTAGTTCTGTTCTAGTTCTGTTCTAGTTCTGTTCTAGTTCTGTTCTAGTTCTGTTCTAGTTCTGTTCTAGTTCTGTTCTAGTTCTGTTCTAGTTCTGTTCTAGTTCTGTTCTAGTTCTGTTCTAGTTCTGTTCTAGTTCTGTTCTAGTTCTGTTCTAGTTCTGTTCTAGTTCTGTTCTAGTTCTGTTCTAGTTCTGTTCTAGTTCTGTTCTAGTTCTGTTCTAGTTCTGTTCTAGTTCTGTTCTAGTTCTGTTCTAGTTCTGTTCTAGTTCTGTTCTAGTTCTGTTCTAGTTCTGTTCTAGTTCTGTTCTAGTTCTGTTCTAGTTCTGTTCTAGTTCTGTTCTAGTTCTGTTCTAGTTCTGTTCTAGTTCTGTTCTAGTTCTGTTCTAGTTCTGTTCTAGTTCTGTTCTAGTTCTGTTCTAGTTCTGTTCTAGTTCTGTTCTAGTTCTGTTCTAGTTCTGTTCTAGTTCTGTTCTAGTTCTGTTCTAGTTCTGTTCTAGTTCTGTTCTAGTTCTGTTCTAGTTCTGTTCTAGTTCTGTTCTAGTTCTGTTCTAGTTCTGTTCTAGTTCTGTTCTAGTTCTGTTCTAGTTCTGTTCTAGTTCTGTTCTAGTTCTGTTCTAGTTCTGTTCTAGTTCTGTTCTAGTTCTGTTCTAGTTCTGTTCTAGTTCTGTTCTAGTTCTGTTCTAGTTCTGTTCTAGTTCTGTTCTAGTTCTGTTCTAGTTCTGTTCTAGTTCTGTTCTAGTTCTGTTCTAGTTCTGTTCTAGTTCTGTTCTAGTTCTGTTCTAGTTCTGTTCTAGTTCTGTTCTAGTTCTGTTCTAGTTCTGTTCTAGTTCTGTTCTAGTTCTGTTCTAGTTCTGTTCTAGTTCTGTTCTAGTTCTGTTCTAGTTCTGTTCTAGTTCTGTTCTAGTTCTGTTCTAGTTCTGTTCTAGTTCTGTTCTAGTTCTGTTCTAGTTCTGTTCTAGTTCTGTTCTAGTTCTGTTCTAGTTCTGTTCTAGTTCTGTTCTAGTTCTGTTCTAGTTCTGTTCTAGTTCTGTTCTAGTTCTGTTCTAGTTCTGTTCTAGTTCTGTTCTAGTTCTGTTCTAGTTCTGTTCTAGTTCTGTTCTAGTTCTGTTCTAGTTCTGTTCTAGTTCTGTTCTAGTTCTGTTCTAGTTCTGTTCTAGTTCTGTTCTGTTCTAGTTCTGTTCTTGTTCTGTTCTAGTTCTGTTCTAGTTCTGTTTTAGTTCTGTTCTAGTTCTGTTCTAGTTCTGTTCTAGTTCTGTTCTAGTTCTGTTCTAGTTCTGTTCTAGTTCTGTTCTAGTTCTGTTCTAGTTCTGTTCTAGTTCTGTTCTAGTTCTGTTCTAGTTCTGTTCTAGTTCTGTTCTAGTTCTGTTCTAGTTCTGTTCTAGTTCTGTTCTAGTTCTGTTCTAGTTCTGTTCTAGTTCTGTTCTAGTTCTGTTCTAGTTCTGTTCTAGTTCTGTTCTAGTTCTGTTCTAGTTCTGTTCTAGTTCTGTTCTAGTTCTGTTCTAGTTCTGTTCTAGTTCTGTTCTAGTTCTGTTCTAGTTCTGTTCTAGTTCTGTTCTAGTTCTGTTCTAGTTCTGTTCTAGTTCTGTTCTAGTTCTGTTCTAGTTCTGTTCTAGTTCTGTTCTAGTTCTGTTCTAGTTCTGTTCTAGTTCTGTTCTAGTTCTGTTCTAGTTCTGTTCTAGTTCTGTTCTAGTTCTGTTCTAGTTCTGTTCTAGTTCTGTTCTAGTTCTGTTCTAGTTCTGTTCTAGTTCTGTTCTAGTTCTGTTCTAGTTCTGTTCTAGTTCTGTTCTAGTTCTGTTCTAGTTCTGTTCTAGTTCTGTTCTAGTTCTGTTCTAGTTCTGTTCTAGTTCTGTTCTAGTTCCGTTCTAGTTCTGTTCTAGTTCTGTTCTAGTTCTGTTCTAGTTCTGTTCTAGTTCTGTTCTAGTTCTGTTCTAGTTCTGTTCTAGTTCTGTTCTAGTTCTGTTCTAGTTCTGTTCTAGTTCTGTTCTAGTTCTGTTCTAGTTCTGTTCTAGTTCTGTTCTAGTTCTGTTCTAGTTCTGTTCTAGTTCTGTTCTAGTTCTGTTCTAGTTCTGTTCTAGTTCTGTTCTAGTTCTGTTCTAGTTCTGTTCTAGTTCTGTTCTAGTTCTGTTCTAGTTCTGTTCTAGTTCTGTTCTAGTTCTGTTCTAGTTCTGTTCTAGTTCTGTTCTAGTTCTGTTCTAGTTCTGTTCTAGTTCTGTTCTAGTTCTGTTCTAGTTCTGTTCTAGTTCTGTTCTAGTTCTGTTCTAGTTCTGTTCTAGTTCTGTTCTAGTTCTGTTCTAGTTCTGTTCTAGTTCTGTTCTAGTTCTGTTCTAGTTCTGTTCTAGTTCTGTTCTAGTTCTGTTCTAGTTCTGTTCTAGTTCTGTTCTAGTTCTGTTCTAGTTCTGTTCTAGTTCTGTTCTAGTTCTGTTCTAGTTCTGTTCTAGTTCTGTTCTAGTTCTGTTCTAGTTCTGTTCTAGTTCTGTTCTAGTTCTGTTCTAGTTCTGTTCTAGTTCTGTTCTAGTTCTGTTCTAGTTCTGTTCTAGTTCTGTTCTAGTTCTGTTCTAGTTCTGTTCTAGTTCTGTTCTAGTTCTGTTCTAGTTCTGTTCTAGTTCTGTTCTAGTTCTGTTCTAGTTCTGTTCTAGTTCTGTTCTAGTTCTGTTCTAGTTCTGTTCTAGTTCTGTTCTAGTTCTGTTCTAGTTCTGTTCTAGTTCTGTTCTAGTTCTGTTCTAGTTCTGTTCTAGTTCTGTTCTAGTTCTGTTCTAGTTCTGTTCTAGTTCTGTTCTAGTTCTGTTCTAGTTCTGTTCTAGTTCTGTTCTAGTTCTGTTCTAGTTCTGTTCTAGTTCTGTTCTAGTTCTGTTCTAGTTCTGTTCTAGTTCTGTTCTAGTTCTGTTCTAGTTCTGTTCTAGTTCTGTTCTAGTTCTGTTCTAGTTCTGTTCTAGTTCTGTTCTAGTTCTGTTCTAGTTCTGTTCTAGTTCTGTTCTAGTTCTGTTCTAGTTCTGTTCTAGTTCTGTTCTAGTTCTGTTCTAGTTCTGTTCTAGTTCTGTTCTAGTTCTGTTCTAGTTCTGTTCTAGTTCTGTTCTAGTTCTGTTCTAGTTCTGTTCTAGTTCTGTTCTAGTTCTGTTCTAGTTCTGTTCTAGTTCTGTTCTAGTTCTGTTCTAGTTCTGTTCTAGTTCTGTTCTAGTTCTGTTCTAGTTCTGTTCTAGTTCTGTTCTAGTTCTGTTCTAGTTCTGTTCTAGTTCTGTTCTAGTTCTGTTCTAGTTCTGTTCTAGTTCTGTTCTAGTTCTGTTCTAGTTCTGTTCTAGTTCTGTTCTAGTTCTGTTCTAGTTCTGTTCTAGTTCTGTTCTAGTTCTGTTCTAGTTCTGTTCTAGTTCTGTTCTAGTTCTGTTCTAGTTCTGTTCTAGTTCTGTTCTAGTTCTGTTCTAGTTCTGTTCTAGTTCTGTTCTAGTTCTGTTCTAGTTCTGTTCTAGTTCTGTTCTAGTTCTGTTCTAGTTCTGTTCTAGTTCTGTTCGAGTTCTGTTCTAGTTCTGTTCTAGTAAAGAAGTAGTATTATGATATTTTTATATCAGAAACTTTTAATCTGCCTTACTTAGCCTTTAATTTCCAATTATTTAATTTTAGTAAAGTTGTGTACAACAAAAATTCAATTTAATCCAAAATGTGATGCATTTTTACACTTTTAGTTTTGTCTAGAAATTATTTTAATTTCTTCATGAAATCCCCTATAGATTTTCAACTTTAAATATCCTAAATCGGTACTTATGGGTGGTATTAATCCTAGAATTTACAGATCGTATTGGATTGAATAGTATTTCATTCTTTCCGAGATCAGAAAACTGGATACAGTTTTAAAAAAATGGACCGGTTGATTGTGATGTAAGTCCGTGGGCCATTACTTAGAACTTCTTCTAAGCAAATTTTTTTCTAAAAACCATATATCTCGGGTTAAAACGGAATAATTTTAATTCTTATATATAAATTTGAAGTCGTATAAACATCCATTATGACACATTTCGGAAGACTGAAAGTATAGGGTGTTTTATATTCGGACTAGACCAAATACTTATGTATATCATTTTCTTATTAGTTTTTTTTTTTTGTTTGTCATTATAGACAATCGTATAAAGTAGTTGCCACTTTTATATAAACGAAATTAATCCTTTGACATTTGGTGCACAAAAATTCGTTCTCTATTTTTGGTCTTTATTTGTACCTTGGCTCTTGGCCAAGGAATTGAAATGAATATATTCTCGGTTATGTAGCCGTAAGTTTATGTTCAATTTGTGAATTTAATTCTTCTGTTTTTATGGGTTATTTTTTTTTTTTTTTTTGGTTCAGTTCCCATTCAAAAGGCAACGAAGTGTTGGCTTCAGAAAATTGCATTATAAAATAAAATTACGAAGAAGACGAAAAAAAAGTTGTTGCAGTTTGTGCAAACTGCAAATATCTGTGACATGCGTCGCGACAAGTAGGGGCGTTTTTTTCCGTTGCGCTCGGTCTGTCTGTCTTTTTATTTTGTAGCAAACAAACCAAATATCACTAAAGTTTTATGAATTTTATCGTTGACTATTTAAATGGCTCTTTTTAGGATTTTTTATTTTTTGGTATTTATACAATTTTGGAAAAGTTTTTATTATTAGTTTGTGAATGAATAGCAGAAAAAGACATTTGTTGAAAGTTATAAAAAAAATTATATGTATAACCGCAAATCTAATCGTAAAACTTTTTTTTTTCGCTCTATGTATTGATTAAAATGCAACAAAGTTGTAATTATGAATTTGTTTGTTAAGAAGAAAACTTTAAGCAATTTGCAAGGAAAAAGTTTTAAATGCTGGATATTGGTGGCATATGTTAGGAGACGAGAAGTGTTGAGATTTGAAAAACGTCTTCAATTTCAAACTAAAACTATAACCAATATAGTTTGTTAATTTAACCATTTTCCGCCAACTGTGGGTAATATACGAAACCCTTTCAACTTCATGATGATGAGATCTCGTGTTAGCTGCGAGGTACTTTTGTCTCCCACCAAGCCCGCAGTCCCTATGATTCTTTTCACGTAATAGCGAGTTAGTTACACTAATAAACACGAAATCTTTCTGGTCAATGGTAGTCTTTATCACCTGTTCCCTGCTGGAAATATGTGACCCGGTCTATGAAGAGGTGGATTTTTCGAAATTTTTAGCTAATTTTTCGAAATTTAGGTTTTGAGTCATAAGTATCCTTTTCCCTTTTCATAGACCGGGTCACATATATAAAAGCAACTTTCAGTCCAAGGTGCTTATGGAAACCGGGAGGGCTTTAAAGTAAAAATTTACAGTTGAGAAAGTATTAAAGCCACTTTGTAACTGAAGAAAAATATTGACTGAGGGTGATGTAGCCCAGTTGGTTACCTTTTCGTCTACTAATCACATTAAGCCTGGGTTCAATTCCCAGTCACGACAACATCAATTTCCATAGTTAATAATTTCTATTAAAATTATGATTACAATTACAACAGCATCCTCCATTGGCTGTAAGCTTACAGCAATAACACGCTGTCGATGTAAAATAAATAAAATTGTCTGTAGAACAAAATGCTTAAACTTTATCCTTATAAAAATAGACGTGACGTGCAATTCCAGTTTTTAATAATATAAAAAGCTTTACCTCTCCTTCTCAAGACCTTTCACCTCTTTATATCCCTATTCCAAAGAAAGTAACCTAATTCGTATATAAAATTGTTTAGGCAGTATTTGCCAACAAAATTGTATAGACAGTATTTGAGTGTTTCTTGTTTAAAAAAATGGACTAATTAATAACAAAATCAAAAGTTTTTCTTAATTTCTAGAATTTCTTAATAAAGGCCCTTAAACTATATGTAAAGCTTCAGCCTGATGTCATTCTAAAACTGCCGATTCGTAAAAAAAATCTCTGAGTCATCCTAAATTTGCTGAGCCATCCTATAAATTATGAGTCATCTTGAATTACAGAGTCATCCTAAAACTGCTGAGTTATCCACAGTATTTCTTAGTCACTCTTAAACAACTAAGCGATTATATAAATACTGAGTCATCCTAAAATTGATGAGTCAAAGCTTTGAAATAAAACTTTACGGATAAGAAAGTACTATAGCCTCATCTCCACTTGGGCCAAATATGGATTAATTGTCAACAAATTTAAGTTCTACTGATTTTAAAGAATCTCTTCATTAAAAAATAGACTAACTAACAACAAAATCTAAAGTTTTCCTTAATTTCTAGAACTTCTTAATAAAGACTCTTTAACTATATGTAAAAATTCAGTCCGACGTCATTCTAGAACTGATGATTCGTACAGAAAATTTCTGAGATATCCTACAAATTATGAGTCATCTTGATTTACAGAGTCATCCTGAAACTTCTGAGTTATCCATACTCTTTTTTCTTTCTGAGTCGTTCTAAAATTACTAAATTATCCTGCTGATTTGTCCTAAAACCGCTGATTCATCTAAAAATGTCTGAGTCGTTCTAAAATTACTGAGTCATCCTCAAACTTTTTGAGTAATCTTCGCTTACTATGTTAGCCTAAAAGTGCTGAATGTTTATAAAACTGCTGAGCCATCCTGAAATTGCTAAGTCATCTTGAACAATGGAATCATCTTAAAACCTTTGATTCATTCCAGAATTTTTGAGCCATTCTAAAACTTCTGAATAATTCTAAAACTGCTGAGTTATCTTTAAGCTGCTGTCTCACTTGAAAACTGCCAAGATAAACTGCTGAGTTATCTTGAACTGCCGAGTCTTCCTAAATCTTTTGAGTTATTCTTAAATTTCTAAATTATCCTTCTAACTTTCCTAAAACTGCTGATTTATCTAAAAATTTCTGAGTCATAGCAAAATTACTGAGTCATCCGCAAACTTTTAAGTTATCTTCAATTACTGTGTCACCTTAAGGGTTACTTACCCTTAAAATGAAGAGCCATCCTAAAAATGCTAAGTCATCTTAAACTATGGAATCATCCTGAAACTTCTGATTCATTCCAAAATTTCTAAGTCATCCTAAAACTTCTTAATAATTCTAAAACTACTGAGTTATTTTAAAACTGCTGGCTCATTTGAAAACTGCTGAGACATCTAAAACTGCTGAGTCATATAAAACTATTTACTTACTTAAATGGCCTATATTTACAACCTGTTAGGGTCAAAGGCCGATCAAATTTTAGAAATCCATGCGCTTCGATGTTTTGTGCATTTTCTCCAATTTTGTAGGCTAAGTTTTGAAAGATTTTCCTATACTTGGTATTTCTATCGAAGTTTTAGATGTCGTCCTCTAACATTAGGGGTGCCGTTTTTGTACTTATCGTTTTTTCCAGGAGTGGTTTACTAGGCCAGTGTCCTAACCCATATTTTTATAGTTCTTTTGGGAAAATTGAGCTACTCAGTTATCTTAAAATTTGCTAAATTATCGTTAATCTGCTGACTTTTCCTAAAATTGCTGAGTCATCCTAAAATTTCGGAATCATCCTAAACTGCTGAGTGATCCTAAATCAGCTGAGTCATCCTGAATTAGTTGAGTCATCCTGAATCTAAAACTGCTAATTAATCCTGAATCAGCTGAATCATCCTGATTTTTAAACTGCTAATTCATCCTAAAATTTTGGAGTAATCCTCAAATTGTTGAGTCATCCTGAATAAGCTGAGTCATCCTAAAACTTTTGATTCATCTTCAATTACTGTGTCATCCTTAAGCTATCTTAAAACTGTTTACTCATTCTAAAACTGTTGAGTAATTGTAAAACTAATGAGTCATCCTAAAACTGTTGAGTTATTATTAAACTGCTGAGTCGTCTTCAAACTAACAAAGTATTGAGTTAAAATGCTATAGAATATAGATTATATTGCTCAAGGATTGTATGGGAATTTTTTTTTTTCTTTCTTTTTAATCCCAATAAATGAAATATAAAAAATTCTTGTGATTGCAGAAAGTTAACCCATGACGCCAAAGTTTGAGGCGAAAGTTAGTAGGAATGTTTTAGTATAAGTATAAAATTTTACCCCGACTTTTTATTTTTCTTGGATCTTACATATTTATTAAAACTTTGTCTATTTTTAGAAAATGGTTCATCATTCTAAGGTGGGTCTTAAAACTCATTTTTAAATATTTTGAAAATTTTGTTAAACAAAAGTTACAAATTAAAAATTATTTTATCGGTGCATCAAAACTAAGAGTTTGAAAAATAAAACAAACAAAAATTTAGTTCTATATCTTGAACAGTTGTGAAGTTATTGAGATTTAAATGCGCCGATTTTCGATAAAATGCAGTTTTTTCTTTATAAATTAGGTAAATTTTACTTCGTGTTAATTTTAATAAAGCTATTAATAAATATTATTGTTGGGTGTATAGATAACACTGATTTTTTTTTAAATTAGATAAAATTAACCCTTTTCACCCCGGGTCAAAGTTCAAAATTTGGATGTTTTCATTTTCCACAGCAAAATTATGGAATTTTTAAAATTTTGCAAAGAATTTCAACAAAAGTGATTAAAAGTTATTATTCAATACCATTATTATGTTATTTATAAGATAATAGATTTTGACAAATATAACGACAAATTGTATTTAAACAAATTAGCTTATAGAGATAATAGTACATCTATTCAAAACCCATGTAAAGGCTTCAAAGTATTTAAATCCTTATAAAATCCCTAAAGACTTATAAAGAAAACTTACAAATACATATCATTTTCTTTTAATCTCTTTAAATTTCTTCCCAAAAAGTGGCTCTATTATAAATTCCCATTTAAATGTTTAATTAAAAATAATTATATTGTATATCATTATGATTAACTTTACATAAACAATGTTTTATACACAAAATACTAACATATTTATTTAAAATTGAAACTTTTTTAACAAAACAAATGAATTTAAGAAGGATTTATTGTTTAACAATAATAAATCCTCTTTTAATGCTAAAATTATTTATTTCATTCACATTTACATAAACAAATACCAACACACACACATAGATACAATATTTGAATTAAATACATTCATATAAGTATTCATTTGTATTAAGCAAAATCCTCATTGTTAACTAATTTGCTTACATTTGTCATTTGTTTCCATTTTCATTTTGAAATTCTCAAACTAATTATGGCTAAAATGAGATAACAAACTACAAAAAAAAGGGATATTTTGCAAAACGTTATCAGAAAGAAAAGAACAAACAAACATATACTCGTTCGTAAAGAACAATATAACAAAAAGTTTTAATAAATTAAATGTTATTTTAAATTAAATAATAACATGATTATGTTATTATAATGAAAATCTATAGATTACATTTTAACGGTTGGCTTACCAAAAATGTTATATGGATTTTTAGCATTTGCAAAGCAAAAACAATTGGTCGATAATTAAAAATTTCTATAGAAAAATTTTCAATAAAAAAAATTTTCTATAGAAAAATTTTGGCTAAAAAAACTTTTCTATAGAAAAAATTTGGATAAAAAAATTTTTCTACAGACAAATTTCGGATAAAAAATATTTTCTATACAAAATTTTCGATAAAAAGTTTTTTCTATAGAAAAATTTTCGTTATAAAAAATTTTTCTATAGAGAAATTTTTAATAAAAAAATTTTTCTATAGAAAAATTTCATATAAAAAATTTTTCGATAGACCAATTTTTGGAAAAAATTTTTATAAAAAAATTTATCGATAGAAAATTTTTTGGAAAAATTTTCGAAAAAAAAAAAATTTTTCTATAGAATAATTTTAGCTAAACAAATTTTTCTATAGAAAAATTTTCGAAAAAAAAAAAAAATTTCTATAGAAAAATTTTAGCTAAACAAATTTTTCTATAGAAAAATTTTTTCTAACGAAAATTTTTCTATAGAAAAAATTTTTTTAACGAAAATTTTTCTATAGAAAAATTTTTTCTAACGAAAAATTTTCTATAGAAAAATTTTTTCTAACGAAAATTTTTCTATAGAAAAATTTTTTCTAACGAAAATTTTTCTATAGAAAAATTTTTTCTAACGAAAATTTTTCTATAGAAAAATTTTTTCTAACGAAAATTTTTCTATAGAAAAATTTTTTCTAACGAAAATTTTTCTATAGAAAAATTTTTTCTAACGAAAATTTTTCTATAGAAAAATTTTTTCTAACGAAAATTTTTCTATAGAAAAATTTTTTCTAACGAAAATTTTTCTATAGAAAAATTTTTTCTAACGAAAATTTTTCTATAGAAAATTTTTTTCTAACGAAAATTTTTCTATAGAAAAAATTTTTCTAACGAAAATTTTTCTATAGAAAAATTTTTTCTAACGAAAATTTTTCTATAGAAAAATTTTTTCTAACGAAAATTTTTCTATAGAAAAATTTTTTCTAACGAAAATTTTTCTATAGAAAAATTTTTTCTAACGAAAATTTTTCTATAGAAAAATTTTTTCTAACGAAAATTTTTCTATAGAAAAATTTTTTCTAACGAAAATTTTTCTATAGAAAAATTTTTTCTAACGAAAATTTTTCTATAGAAAAATTTTTTCTAACGAAAATTTTTCTATAGAAAAATTTTTTCTAACGAAAATTTTTCTATAGAAAAATTTTTTCTAACGAAAATTTTTCTATAGAAAAATTTTTTCTAACGAAAATTTTTCTATAGAAAAATTTTTTCTAACGAAAATTTTTCTATAGAAAAATTTTTTCTAACGAAAATTTTTCTATAGAAAAATTTTTTCTATCGAAAATTTTTCTATAGAAAAATTTTTTCTAACGAAAATTTTTCTATAGAAAAATTTTTTCTAACGAAAATTTTTCTATAGAAAAATTTTTTCTAACGAAAATTTTTCTATAGAAAAATTTTTTCTAACGAAAATTTTTCTATAGAAAAATTTTTTCTAACGAAAATTTTTCTATAGAAAAATTTTTTCTAACGAAAATTTTTCTATAGAAAAATTTTTTCTAACGAAAATTTTTCTATAGAAAAATTTTTTCTAACGAAAATTTTTCTATAGAAAAATTTTTTCTAACGAAAATTTTTCTATAGAAAAATTTTTTCTAACGAAAATTTTTCTATAGAAAAATTTTTTCTAACGAAAATTTTTCTATAGAAAAATTTTTTCTAACGAAAATTTTTGTATAGAAAAATTTTTTCTAACGAAAATTTTTCTATAGAAAAATTTTTTCTAACGAAAATTTTTCTATAGAAAAATTTTTTCTAACGAAAATTTTTCTATAGAAAAATTTTTTCTAACGAAAATTTTTCTATAGAAAAATTTTTTCTAACGAAAATTTTTCTATAGAAAAATTTTTTCTAACGAAAATTTTTCTATAGAAAAATTTTTTCTAACGAAAATTTTTCTATAGAAAAATTTTTTCTAACGAAAATTTTTCTATAGAAAAATTTTAAAATTTTTTCTAACGAAAATTTTTCTATAGAAAAATTTTTTCTAAATCTAAATTTTTTTATCGAAAATTTTTCTATAGAAAAATTTTTTTATCGAAAATTTTTCTAAATCTAAATTTTTTTATCGAAAATTTTTCTAAATCTAAATTTCTTTATCGAAAATTTTTCTATAGAAAAATTTTTTTATCTAAAACTTTTTCTATAGAAATTTTTTTTTATCGAAAATTTTTCTATATTAAAATGTTTTTATCGAAAATTTTTCTATAGAAAAATGTTTTTATCGAAAATTTTTCTATAGAAACATTTTTTTATCGAAAATTTTTTTATAGAAAAATTTTTTTATCGAATTTATTTTTTATCGATAATTTTTCTATAGAAAAATTTTTTTATCGATAATTTTTCTATAGAAAAATTTTTTTATCGAAAATATTTCTATAGAAAAATTTTTGTATCGAAAATTTTTCTATAGAAAAATTTTTGTATCGAAAATTTTTCTATAGAAAAATTTTTTTATCGAAAAATTTTCTATAGAAAAATTTTTTTATCAAAAAAATTTCTATAGAAAAATTTTTTTATCGAAAATTTTTCTAAAGAAAAATTTTTTTATCGAAAATTTTTCTATAGAAAAATTTTTTTATCGAAAATTTTTCAATAGAAAAATTTTTCTATAAAAAAATTTTTTTATCGAAAATTTTTCTATAGAAAAATTTTTTATCGAAAATTTTTCTATAGAAAAATTTTTTATCGAAAATTTTTCTATAGAAAAAGGTTTTTATCGAAAATTTTTCTATAGAAAAATTTTTTTATCGAAAATTTTTCAATAGAAAAATTTTTCTATAAAAAAATTTTTTTATCGAAAATTTTTCTATAGAAAAATTTTTTATCGAAAATTTTTCTATAGAAAAAGGTTTTTATCGAAAATTTTTCTATAGAAAAATTTTTTCTAACGAAAATTTTTCTATAGAAAAATTTTTTCTAACGAAAATTTTTCTATAGAAAAATTTTTTCTAACGAAAATTTTTCTATAGAAAAATTTTTTCTAACGAAAATTTTTCTATAGAAAAATTTTTTCTAACGAAAATTTTTCTATAGAAAAATTTTTTCTAACGAAAATTTTTCTATAGAAAAATTTTTTCTAACGAAAATTTTTCTATAGAAAAATTTTTTCTAACGAAAATTTTTCTATAGAAAAATTTTTTCTAACGAAAATTTTTCTATAGAAAAATTTTTTCTAACGAAAATTTTTCTATAGAAAAATTTTTTCTAACGAAAATTTTTCTATAGAAAAATTTTTTCTAACGAAAATTTTTCTATAGAAAAATTTTTTCTAACGAAAATTTTTCTATAGAAAAATTTTTTCTAACGAAAATTTTTCTATAGAAAAATTTTTTCTAACGAAAATTTTTCTATAGAAAAATTTTTTCTAACGAAAATTTTTCTATAGAAAAATTTTTTCTAACGAAAATTTTTCTATAGAAAAATTTTTTCTAACGAAAATTTTTCTATAGAAAAATTTTTTCTAACGAAAATTTTTCTATAGAAAAATTTTTTCTAACGAAAATTTTTCTATAGAAAAATTTTTTCTAACGAAAATTTTTCTATAGAAAAATTTTTTCTAACGAAAATTTTTCTATAGAAAAATTTTTTCTAAATCTAAATTTTTTTATCGAAAATTTTTCTATAGAAAAATTTTTTTATCGAAAATTTTTCTAAATCTAAATTTTTTTATCGAAAATTTTTCTAAATCTAAATTTCTTTATCGAAAATTTTTCTATAGAAAAATTTTTTTATCTAAAACTTTTTCTATAGAAATTTTTTTTTATCGAAAATTTTTCTATATTAAAATGTTTTTATCGAAAATTTTTCTATAGAAAAATGTTTTTATCGAAAATTTTTCTATAGAAACATTTTTTTATCGAAAATTTTTCTATAGAAAAATTTTTTTATCGAATTTATTTTTTATCGATAATTTTTCTATAGAAAAATTTTTTTATCGATAATTTTTCTATAGAAAAATTTTTTTATCGAAAATATTTCTATAGAAAAATTTTTGTATCGAAAATTTTTCTATAGAAAAATTTTTGTATCGAAAATTTTTCTATAGAAAAATTTTTGTATCGAAAATTTTTCTATAGAAAAATTTTTTTATCGAAAAATTTTCTATAGAAAAATTTTTTTATCAAAAAAATTTCTATAG
>OW121741.1:106196931-106296931 GCA_933228675.1 Stomorhina lunata
AAAGTCAAAAATTCGACTAGTACTTGAAACCTTAAAACTCGAACCAGTCAAGATCTAATTTAAAATCATCAACCTCAAATTAGTTAAAAACGGTATCAAATTTTCAATCGTGCAAAAAGTTTAATTTTGTTGCCCTGTGTTAATATAATATTTATATTTAGTGAAATTCGAATCCTTGTTTTCTCCAAACATTAAAATAAAAATGGTCTTATTTCAATTTCAAAGTTCATATCATTACTAACACTAATAGAAAAAATTCATCTTTGTGCGTTATAACATGTGTCTTTATAAAGTGGCCACCTATATAAAAGCTTATAGTTGTTGTTGTGATTATCTCTCATTCGTCTCCATTAGTCGTTTTCTAAATAGAATTATATTTTCCGACTAAGCCCATTTCTGGTTGAATAGGTATGTAAATCGCATTTAGAGCTGGAAAAATTATCAGGCTTTTGTGGAAACATCATTACATCCATCGAAACATCATTACATCCATCGAAACATCATTGGCCACCAAGATAGTGATATATAACTCCAGTGGTTTATTTTCTTTCGGGTTATGTTAAGTCGCTTGTCTTCGTCGATAAACCAATAACAATTGGACACCTGATGTTATCGGCGAAATATTGCAGCAGATTGAGCCTCCTACTCGCCAAAGGTCTGGCCGAGTGGGAGAAATCTTTTTTAAATAGTAATTTCACAAAATTTTCTCCTTAATTCAAATTAAACAAATATAAGGTTTTTCATAAGGAATTCGCAAATTTTTAAAAAAGAAAACTTAAACCATTTCCAATTGACCATTGGCTTCAATTAATGAAGTTTATATAATACTAATAGTTTTTAATAGATGTTGATCTTTCATCTGGACATTTAGCGGCTTCGAAAAAATTTCTTTGAGGCAAACATAAAAATATGATTTCAATAACAAAATGTTTCGCCAAAAATTTGTATTTTATGCTATTTTTAATGAAATAATTTTCAATTGAAGACTAATATTATTTATAATATTTGTAGCATTTCCAATCCTATAGCAACTAATTTTTGTGATTTAAAAAAAAAATAATATTGCTATTTGGAAAAAAATTTTTGTTTAAATGTTTATAACTCCAAAACCGTTGATAATACACAAAACTTGTATTAGCACGACTTATGGGCAAAATTGTTCCTAATCCGCTAATGTATTTTTTAATAAAATTGTGAAAGGTCATTTTTAACATACGGCAATTTGACCAGAACAACCTATTCAAAAATCCCAAATTCTGAAAAAAATCTTTGAACTATGAAAAAAATCGGGTGTTTTTGTACTTACTGGACCATGACACAAAAAAAATAGTTAAACTTAGCAATTTTGTTATTTTCTGTTGTGATTAATTAAGTTTGGGAAGAAATCTTTGTATGGTAGGGCATAGTCAAATATGGACAAATTCTAAAAAAAATTTATCATAGCGATTTCTGTACAAACAATTTAGCATAATTTCATTAAGGCACTGTAAAATTTGTAGCTGTTAAATTACCAAATTTCAATTCAGTTCTCTATAATCTATATCTATATATATATATATATATATATATATATATATATATATATATATATATATATATATATATATATATATATTATAAATGTGTTTGTAAGTTTGTTTGATTATTTGTTTGTTTGAAAGAGGTTGACTTCTAAACGGTTCGACCGATTTTGATGAAATTTTGAAGTTAGATAGATCATTCCCTTAAGGTGGGTCTAGGATATGTTTTGTTTCAAAACTTGGTCCAGAAAGGGCCCAAATAGGGTAAATACGTAGTGGACCAAATGGTGCAAAATTTAGTATTTATCATTGAATTTGATAAGCCATAAAAGTTAGAAACTTCAAACTTAACAAAAGCAAATTCATTACCAATGGCCGTACTTCAGAAAAAAATTAAAAGGATCGGAGCAGAGGATGGCCCCTTCCCCGTTAAAAATACAATACCTAAAACTGGGTAAATTGATTTTGATGATTTTCGAAGTGTAGATAAAGTTATACTTACATTCCTGAAATTTTGACAGTGAGGTATGATGTGACCGATGGTTAAGATAGGCTAGGTTTTTTTTTTGAAATCTTAAGGGGGCGTGACCCCTCCCATATAACTCATAAATTAAAAATTACAAATATAGGTGACCGAGAGGCCAGATTTATCTGAAATTTTGACGGTAAGGTGTGACCGAAGAATAAAATAGGCCAGATTTTTTTTTTGAAATCTCAAGTGGGCGTGACCCCTTCCTTATAAGTCAAATATTAAAAATGACAAATATGGATGACCGAAGTGCCCGATTTTTCTGAAATTTTCACAATATGGTAAGGTGTGACTAGTGGTTAAAATGGACAAGGTCTTTTTCTAAAATCTCAGGTGGGCGTGATCCCTCCCATATAACTCATATATTAAAAATGACAAATATTGATGACCGACCGGACCAATATTTCTGAAATTTTGATAGTACGTTAAGGTGTCACCGGTGGTTAAAATAGGCTAGGTTTTTTTTGGAATCTCAAATGGGCGTGGCCACTCCCATATAAGCCAAATATGAACAATGACAACTATGAATGACCCTGCACACAGATTTTTCTGAATTTTTGACAATATGTTAAGGTGTGACCAGTGAGTAAAATAGGCTAGGTTGTTTTTTTAAACTACAGTGGGCGTTCCAATATAAGTCAAATATAAAAATTACAAATATGGATGATCAAAACGATTTAACCAAATTAATTAAAGTTTTAAATGTGAATATTTTCATACTATAGGATAGTTTTTCTCTTTTTGAATTTTTTGAAAATGGACCAAAGAGGACCTGGGAATCAAAAAATGGCGATAAAATTTCCGTTTTCTTTAAATTTGCATCACTTTAGAACGGCTGGACCGATCAGGATATTTTTTTTTCTATATGTTTTCCTTAGTCCAAGTTAGGATTCTACATAAAGAACAATTTACAATACCCACTTTTACGCCCTCTTTTTTTGATTTATCTAAAATCGGAAAACGGCTGCACGGATATTGCAAACTTACGATTGATTGAAGAGTTTTCATGATTCCTTGATGGTTGTTTGACGATTGTTTGACAGTTGTTTGATGATTAATTGACTGAAGATTTGTAATAATTGTTAGATAATTGTTTCTCAATTAACTGGCAATTTTATGACGGTAGTTTGATGATTTTTTGTCGATTGTTTGACAGTTGATTGATGATTGGCTGACGACTGTTTTTATGATTGTTCGATAATTATTTCATGAATAACTGACGATTACTTGATACCATTTGACGATTGTTTGATAGTCTATAAATATAAAACAATATTCGCGTCTGTGTTGTGCAAAATACTAATATCCAAAATACTAATACTACTCGTATGTTGTGCAAAATACTAATATAATAATCTTTTTCTTTTTTCTTTTACTATCAACCCGGGCAACGCCGGGTACAGCTAGTGTACCAATATAAATAATTCAGTATAAGATGGAAATCGATCGTTTTCATGCCGTTCAATTTCTGATATATTTCTTAGATAATTTTTAGTAATTTCCAAAAAATGACAACTTATGCTTTAATCCCTTTGACTGAGATCTTATCTTTCATTTAGTTTAAATTTTTTTGCGGAAATGGGGAAAATTATCTCAATAATATATCTAATTTCGATTTTCATCACATACCGCAAAGTATTTATTTTAAATAGTACCTCCACAGCACCAAAATGTTTGATGGTGTAGGGTATATTCAAAAATTATATTTACATACTAAACAAAATTTTACTTTAATTTGCATAAATTAAAATTATATAAATATATACCAAAAGTACTTAAAATGTTCTCATACCAAAAACTTCAAGGTCCAGTGGCAAGACAATTCCACTTGACCCCGTTTATCCACTTCTAATGTTAATTCTCTTCCAAGCACTTAATTTTATGTCAATTCTAGCAAATAACTAAATGTGAAATGTGTCGTCCGGCTATTGAGATGTGGTTAAAATCTAAATGATTTTAATTGTTTAATTTCATGGTTTTTGATTCTGTTTTACAATAAAATAAAGAACAATTCTCTAGATGCAAACAGATACATAGATATTATGTTAATTTGCATGTAATGTTAAACCTGACATTGGTCAGTCAGTACAACTTTCCATCGTTCAAGAACTTCTGCTTAATATCTTTTTAAATTCGAAATGTTTTTGTTAAGCTTCGTTGATTTGGATAGAAAGAAGCAACAGCAGCAGCAGTAAAACAACAATTTACATTTCAATTTATGCTTAAGTAAAAATTATTTTAATATCCTTCAGTTTCCTTTGAATCTTGTAAGTGTGTGTGTGTGTGTCTGTATTCGATTTAGTTAAAACATTTTTCCCTATTTTGAATGCTCTTCAATGCAGGAAATACGAATTATAAATTAAAAGATAAAATGCATATTATAATCTTTAGTTTACAATTTATGGCAAATTAAAGTGATAAAGTCAGGAAGTTCAACGAACAGACTAAACAAATAAATTTAGCAAAAGTTTTGCTTAAATTGTATTTAACACATTTCTATAAAATTAAATGAAACTTCTACTAAATTTTTATGCACTTTAATGAATTTTATGTAAACAAAAATTTACGTAAAATTTACAAAAAATTTCATAAACCACCAATAAAAAACTCCCTTGACAGCCCTCCTAAACCCAAGACATTCTGACAACGACTGAATTTATCAGATACTTTTGAACAATCCATGGGATTTCTTACTCTATGAGTCCAATTTCACAACATTCCTCATGCACTCGTTTTAGTGGATTCTATTGCCAGAGTGTGAGTTAAAAGTATCATTTCCAAATCATTCCCTATTTTTCTCTGTTTTGAAAATTTCTTGCTCATATCAAACATGTGGTGGATTGTATTCAATGTTTTTGTTTTTATTTTTATCTGCATCCATTGGATAACGAATGTATCTTGGGAATTACAGATTTCATTTGTATCTGTTTGAGCAGAATGTGGAAATTAATTGAATTGTTTTTTTTTTGCCAGTAACTGGATTTTTATAATTCCATTTCAGTTGAGCAACTTGTGGTTTATGTTTTGTCATCTGTTGGATACAACAACATAAAACTCTTGGGAACAAACGTTTTAAATGGATTTGGAAATTGTCTTGAACATTTTTCTTAGCAACAATGTTGTTAGCAACATTTTTAGGAAATGAAGAGATACAAAATTAAAATCAACAAAGAAATGTTTATATAAAAAAACAAATGTCTTTATAATTTCTATAGAAAATTTTCATTAAGAAATTTTTTCTAAAGAAAAATTTTCATTAAGAAATTTTTTCTATAGAAAAATTTTCATTAAGAAATTTTTGCAAAGAAAAATTTTCATTAAGAATTTTTTTCTAAAGAAAAATTTTCATTAAGAAATTTTTTCAATAAAAAAAATTTCATTAAGAAATTTTTTCTATAGAAAAAAATTCATTTAGAAATTTTTTCTATAGAAACAAATTCATTAAGCAATTTTTTTCATTAAGAAATTTTTTCTATAGAAAAAATTTCATTAAGAAATTTTTTCTACAGACAAAAATTCATTAAGAAATTTTTTCTATAGAAAAAATTTCATTAGGAAATTTTTTCTATAGAAAAAATTTCATTAAGAAATTTTTTCTATAGAAAAAGTTTCATTAAGAAATTTTTTCTAAGAAATTTTTTCTATAGAAAAAATTTCATTAAGAAATTTTTTTCTCTAGAAAATATTTTATAAAGAAATATTTCCTATAGAAAAAATTTCTTAATGAAATTTTTTCTATAGAAAAAATTTCCCAATGAAAATTTTTCTAATGAAAGTTTTTCCTAATGAAAATTTGTCTATAGAAAAAATTTCTCAATGAAAATTTTTCTACAGGAAAAATTTCTTGAAAAGAAAATGTTAAAAAGAAATGTTTGTAAAAAAGAAAATTTTTATCAAGAAATTTTTTCTATAGAAAAATATATTAATGAAATTTTTTCATTAAGAAATCTTTTCTATACAAAAAATTTCATAATAATTTTTTTCTATAGAAAAAATTCATTAAGAAATTTTTTCTATAGAAAAAAATTTCATTATGAAATTTTTTCTATAGAAAAAATTTTATTATGGAATTTTTTCTATAGAAAAAATTTCATTAACAATTTTTTCCATAGAAAAAATTTCATTAAGAAATTTTTTTCTATAGAAAAAATTTCATTAAGAAATTTTTTCTATAGAAAAAATTTTATTAAGAAATTTTTCCTATAAAAAAAATTTCATTAAGAAATTTTTTTCTATAGAAAAAATTTCATTAAGAAATTTTTTCTATAGAAAAAATTTCATTAAGAATTTTTTTCTATAGAAAAAATTTCATTAAGAAATTTTTTCTATAGAAAAAATTTCATTAAGAAATTTTTACAAAGAAAAATTTTCATTAAGAAATTTTTTGTAAAGAAAAATTTTCGTTAAGAAATTTTTTCTAAAGAAAAATTTTCATTAAGAAATTTTTTCCATAGAAAAATTTCATTAAGAAAAAAAATAAATTTTTTCTATAGAAAAAAATTCATTAAGAAATTTTTTCTATAGAAAAAATTCATTAAGAAATTTTCTCTATAGAAAGAATTTCATTAAGAAATTTTTTCTATAGAAAAAATTTCATTAAGAAATTTTTTCTATAGAAAAAATTTCATTAAGAAATTTTTTCTATAGAAAAAATTTCATTAAGCAATTTTTTTTATAGAAAAAATTTCATTAAGAAATTTTTATATAAAAAAAATTCATTAAGAAATTTTTTATATAGAAAAAATTTCATTAAGAAATTTTTTGTATTGAAAAAATTCATTAAGAAATTTTTTTTATAGAAAAAATTCATTAAGAAATTTTTTCTATAGAAAAATTTTCATTAAGAAATTTTTTCTATAGAAAAATTTTTATTAAGAAATTTTTACTATAGGAAAAATTTTCATTAAGAAATTTTTTTAATAGAAAAATTTGCATTAAGAAATTTTTTTTTTTTTCTTTAGCAAAATTTTCATTAAGAAATTTTTTCTATAGAAAAATTTTTATTAAGAATTTTTTTCTATAGAAAAATTTTCATTAAGAAATTTTTTCTATAAAAAATTTTCATTAAGAAATTTTTTTCTATAAAAAAATTTTCATTAAGAAATTTTTTCTATAGAAAAATTTTCTTTAAGAAATTTTTTCTATAGAAAAATTTTCATTAAGAAATTTTTTCTATAGAAAAAATTTCATTAAGAAATTTTTTCTATAGAAAAAATTTCATTAAGAAATTTTTTCTATAGAAAAAATTTCATTAAGAAATTTTTTCTATAGAAAAATTTTCATTAAGAAATTTTTTCTGTAGAAAAATTTGCATTAAGAAATTTTTTCATATAGAATAATTTTCATTAAGAAATTTTTATATAGAAAAATTTTCATTAAGAACTCATTTCTATAGAAAAATTTTCATTAAGAAATTTTTTCTATAGAAAAATTTTCATTAAGAAATTTTTTCTATAGAAAAATTTTCATTAAGAAATTTTTTCTATAGAAAAATTTTCATTAAGAAATTTTTTCTATAGAAAAATTTTCATTAAGAAATTTTTTCTATAGAAAAATTTTCATTAAGAAATTTTTTCTATAGAAAAATTTTCATTAAGAAATTTTTTCTAAAGAAAAATTTTCGTTAAGAAATTTTTTCTATAGAAAAATTTTCATTCAGAAATTTTTTTCTATAGAAAAATTTTCATTAAGAAATTTTTTATATAGGAAAATTTTCATTAAGATATTTTTTCGATGGAAAAATTTTCATTAAAAAATTTTTTCTATAGAAAAATTGCATTAACAAGTTTTTTCTATAAAAAAATTTTCATTAAATTGAAAAAATTTCTTAAAGATTATTTTTCTATAGAAAAAATGTCTTAATGAAGACTTTCTATAGAAAAAATTTGGCAATGAAAATTTCTTAGAAAGTAAATTTTAATAAACATTTTTAAGAAAACATTTTTTACTGAAAATTTTTCTATAGAATTTTTTTTTTTAGCAAAATATTTATGTTCACAATTTTGCTATAGAAAAAATTTTATTTTGCAAACTTATTCTTTAAAAAAATCTGGTAGCTTACCTTCTTCCCCTTATGGTAACATTTAAAAAATCGCCCTTCAAAATACGATTATTCAAGATAATCCTTTAAAAGTTCTCACAGAATCCAATCAGCTGGTAAATACAATTCAAAGTCCATCCAACATGTTCATAAATAGTAATGTCGCCAAATGATAGATGATGTATTAAGCTACTTAAAACCCATAGTCCAAAATGCAAATACTTGCGACTGTGACTCCAGCACTTCGTTACCCCGTTCAACACAAGTTGCATACATACATTCCGTAAATGCTAAGTCATTATGCTCAAAAGTCAATACCCCTCTGACTCTGACTCTTATTGGCCGAGTAGTAGTAGACTGATGTGGTCATTAAATAATTTGAACATGACTTAAATATTTTGAGAAATCATTTTGAATATACAAAACTTCATGCTAATTCTCATATACAATTGTAAGAATTGGTTTATACAATTGCATGTGAGTGTGTGTGTGCGATTCGTATTATGAAATTTATTCTTCTAAAGATGAACTTAATCCTTTGTAAATGTCATTACAATAAATGTTCCAGAGTCTAAGAGACAGTCACACGCACGCATGAATCTATCAATGATTACGATGTTGTAGACAATGTTCAGTGTGTAAATATATATTACATATAGATTTGACATGCAACTTGCAACATTATTGTTGTTCGTTACAGACTTACAACTGTTATGGGTTTAAAATATTGTACATCCATTTCATACTATTCCATTCAATCCATTTTTTTTTTTTTTTGATTTTGGATATTGACTCAAGTCAGTCGTGTGTGCAAATTGTTTAGTTTTGTTATTATAACATAAGAAATTTTGTCATTTTGTGAGAGTATTATGCAACAATGTAATGTATGTATGTATGTATGTCATACTTTAAGCCTGGCATAGGCATTGTGGGTGAGCGCGCTTCACATGCATATAAATTCGCTCTTGAGAGTCTCACGTATTTGTAGTTATTCTCAAATTACGAAAAAACTACACAATTTAATCTTAGTCGAGCATTTGTAACATATGGTTGTGTTTTCTTAATTTAGTTGATCACTAGCATCCAACCAAGACGGTTGGTTGTTTGCTTGTTGAAAAATTACTGAAGGGGTCGGGAGAACGCTCGTTTGTTTACAAAATTTTTCTCACACACACAGACTCAAAATGTTTATGTATTTGTGCCTATCTCTGCTTTAAGCATAGTCGACTGACTGACTCGATTCTATTGTATTTGGTTGTTGTATATATATTGGCATCATTGGTTCTGTAACTTTTTTTAAAACTTGTGTGCTTCTATAATCGTTTTGGCAAATATTGGTTTAGTTCTGTAGTTACATATATACGAAAGGGATGTCACGATGAGAAATTACTTAATATCCTAATACTAAAGTCAATGTTCTTAGTTATTCAAAAAAAAAAAAAAAAAAAAAAACAAAATTCATATACAAAAATTTTTAGAATATTGGTTTTGACATTATGAAATAGAAAAATTTTCTTTAAGAAATCTTTTCCATAGAAAAATTTTCTTTAAGAAATTTTTTGTATAGAAAAATTTTTTTAATAAATTTTTTGTATAGAAAAATTTTTTTAATAAATTTCTTTTATAGAAAAATTTTCTTTAAGAAATTTTTTCTATAGAAAAATTCTCTTTAAGAAATTTTTTCTATAGAAAAATTTTCTTTAAGAAATTTTTTCTATAGAAAAATTTTCTTTAAGAAATTTTTTCAATAGAAAAATTTTCTTTAAGAAATTTTTTCTATAGAAAAATTTTCTTTATGAAATTTTTTTTATAGAAAAATTTTCTTTAAGAAATTTTTTTTATAGAAAAATTTTCTTTAAAAAATTTTTTTTATAGATAAATTTTTTTTATAGATATTTTTCTATAGAAAAACATTCTTAATGAAATTTTTTCTATGGAAAATTTTCTTAATAAAATTTTTTCTATAGAAAAATTTTCTTAATGAATTTTTTCTATAAGAAAATTTTCTTAATGAAATTTTTTCTATAGAAAAATTTTCTTGATAAAATTTTTTCTAAAGAAAAATTTTTTAATGAAATTGTTTCTATAGAAAAATTTTCGTAATGTATTTTTTTCTATAGAAAAATGTTGCTAATGAAAATTTTTTTATAGAAAATGTTCTTAATGAAATTTTTTCTATAGAAAAATTTTCTTGATGAATTTTTTTCAATAAAAAATTTTCTTGATGAATTTTTTTCTATAAAAAATTTTTTTAATAAATTTTTTCTATAGAAAAAATTTTTTAATGAAATTTTTTCTATGGAAACATTTTCTTAATGAAATTTTTTTTATAGGCAGATTTTCTTAATGAAATTTTTTCTATAGAAAAATTTTCTTAATAAAATTTTTTCTATAGAAAAGTTTTCTTAATGAAATTTTTTCTATAAAAAATAGAAAAATCTTCTATAAAAAATTTATTCTATAGAAAAATTTTCTTTTAGAAATTTTTTCTATAGAAAAATTTTCTTTAAGAAATATTTTCTATAAAAAAATTTTCTTTAAGAAATTTTTTTCTATATAAAAATTTTCTTTAAGAAATTATTTCTATAGAAAAATTTTCTTTATGAAATTTTTTCTATAGAAAAATTTTCTTTAAGAAATTTTTTCTATAGAAAAATTTTCTTTAAGAAATTTTTTCTTTAGAAAAATTTTCTTTAAGAAATTTTTTCTATAGAAAAATTTTCTTTAAGAAATTTTTTCTATAGAAACATTTTCTTTAAGACAATTTTTTCTATTGAAAAATATTTTTTAAGAAATTTTTTCTATAGAAAATTATTTTTAAGAAATTTTTTCTATAGAATATAAATTTTTTAAGAAAATTTTTTCTATAGAAAAATTTTTTTAATGAAATTTTTTCTATAGAAAAATTTTCTTAATGAAATTTTTTCTATAAAAAATTTTCTTAATGAAAAATCTAAATGAAATTTTTAATATAGAAAAATCTTAATAACATTTTTTCTATAGAAAAATTTTCTTAATGAAATTTTTTCTATAGAAAAATGTTCTTTAAGAAATTTTTTCTATAGAAAAATTTTCTTAATGAAATTTTTTCTATAGAAAAATTTTCTTAATGAAATTTTTTCTATAGAAAAATTTTCTTAATGAAATTTTTTTATAGACAAATTTTCTTAATGAAATTTTTTCTATAAAAAAAATTTTCCTAATGAAATTTTTTCTATAGAAAAATTTTCTTAATGAAATTTTTTTTATAGAAAAATTTTTTAGTGAAATTTTTTCTATAGAAAAATATTCTTTATGAAATTTTTTCTATAGAAAAATTTTCTTAATAAAATATTTTCTATAGAAAAATTTTCTTAATAAAATTTTTTCTATAGAAAAATTTTCTTAATAAAATTTTTTCTATAGAAAAATTTTCTTAATAATAGAAAAATTATAATAATAGAAAAATTTTCTTAATGAAATTTTTTCTATAGAAATGTTTTCTTAATACATAATTTTTTTCTACAGAAAAATTTTCTTTAAGAATTTTTTTTTATTGAAAAGTTTTCGTTAAGAAATTTTTCTATAGAAAAATACTCTTAATGAAAGTTTTTCTATAGAAAAATTTTCTTTATAAAATGTTATATATAAAATTTTTTTCTGTAGAAGCATTTAATATATAAAATTTTGTAAAAAAAAAAATTCCTACAGATTTTTGGAAATTCCCATGTTTAAGTTTAAAAAGGGGTAGAAAAGCAAAAATCTGTAACTTATTGTTTTTATAACTTTTAGTTCCGGAGACTTACTAAAGGTTAGAGAAACAAAATTCTAATTGTATTTGGTTTATCTACAAAAAAACGGGATATGTTTTTAAAACTTTTTTAAAAATGGAATAAAGAGGAAGTAGAAATAGGAAGCAAACTGTTGGTACTTTTTGAAACTCTTATGTACCTATTAAAGCACTGAACATATTTTGATTTAAGACGCAAATCTGAAACTGCTAAATCATCCTATAACAGCTGAGTCATCCTATAATTGCTGAATCATCCTAAAACTACGTAATCATCCTAAAACTGATTAGTCATCCTAGAACGGCTGAGTCATCCTATAACTGCTGAGTCATCCTAAGACGTCTGACTCATCCTTAAATTGAAAAATCAACCTTAAACTGCTGACTCATTCCTAAACTACTGATGCATTCTATAACTGATAAGTTATCTTAAGCTGTTAAGACATTTGGCATTTCCTAATCATATTCTCATATTCTTAAGAGATTTACGTCAAACCAAGGCTTATATGGAATTTAGGAAGAAAACATCGATGAAATAAGTTTAAATAGCAAAATCAGTTCGATTTACAAAATTTAAAAAAAAATTCACTTTTAATGGGGATTTTTAATCAAAAATTCACTTAATGTAAAGAATTTTTCTAAAATCACAGTTTGACATAAATTTTTTAACAATTCCGCTCTAAAAGATAATTTTTCAGAAACTTTTTATAGACAAATTTTTATAGATTCTCTTTTTAAAGAATTTTTTTTTTTTAATTCCCTTTTTAAAGGAAATTTTAAAGGATTTAAAAAAAAAACTCAGTAATTCACTTTTTATAGTAAATTTAAATTTATTTTTCTAATTAATTTTTTAAAGAAAATTTTTCAAAAATTAATTTAAAGCAAAAAATCAAACATAGGTAATTTTTCAATAATTAGCTTTTTAAAGGTAATTTTTAAAAAAATTTACTAGAGATTTAAAAAGGGATTTTTACACCCTTCACCACCATAGGTGGAAAGGGTATTATAAGTTTGTGCTGATGTTTGTAACGCATAGAAATATTTGTCTTAGACCCACCTTTTAGTATACCAATAGGCTTAGAATCACTTTCTGAGTCGATTTAGCGATGTCCGTCCGTCCGTCCGTCCGTCCGTCCGTCTGGCTGGCTGGACCCCCATGTAAACCTTGTAATCAAACTACAGGTCGCAATTCTAAAGATAATTTGATGAAATTTTGCACCGATCATTTTTTTGACAATAGGACCATGGCTATTGATATTGGTCAAAATCGGTCCATTATTTATGGTACCTCCCATGGGTCCCACTTCCCGGAATTGATATATTGGCCACAAATATCAATATTTTTTCATGAAATTTAAAACAGATACTGCTTATGTAAACTTAAATCACTGTATCAAATTTCGTTGAAATCGGTCCACATTTGACCATAGCTCCCATACAAACTTAAAATTGTACTAAATGAGACAAAAAATCACTAAAACGCTCGTAAATCTAAAGATAATGAAAATTTTGAGTTTATTTTTCGCATACATAATTTTTGCAACAACTGTAGTCAACTTGCCAAATTTCGAAATAATCGGTCCACATTTGACTCTAGCTCTCATATAAGTGCAAATGACGGAAACAGGTTGAATATATAAGTTTTGAGAAAATGTTTGTATGATGGCAAAATTTAGCAAATATTTGTCTTTATTCAGGAAAAATAACACCTTTGACCTTAGTGGTGAAGGGTATTGTATGGTCGGCTTGACCGACTATAGCGCTTTCTTACTTGTTTTAATTCGATTTTTTTCATAGAATAATTTTTCAAAGCAAATTAAAAAAAAATATTTTTTATAGGGAATTTTATAGTTATTTACTTTTTATAAGGTATTTTTCAAAATTTTTTAAGAAATCACTTTTTAAAGAAAATTTTAAAAAATTACTTTTTATAGAGATTTTTTTAATAACTCACTTTTTAAAGGCAATCTTTCAAAAATTCACTTTCTTAAAAGCATTAACTTTTCCTTGGGCATTTTTTTTTTGATATTAAATAAGTTTTCTATAGAATACGTTTTCTTAACTCATTCTCTATGGAAAATCTTTTCTTAAACTCATTGCTTATAGGAAACCGTTCCCTTTAAAAAGAATAATCTGGAGAAAACTCTTTATTTGAAAAAAACTTAGGGTTTCTTTATTAAATACAATCCAACTTTTGTAAAACCATTTGGACGCTTTCTGTCATCGTAACCACTAAACTTTGTTAATTTGCGAGTTTAAAAATGAATAATGAATTATGTACTTCTAAAACAAGTCTGGAATTTAGAAAAAAAAAGCTTTACGCTCTACTATCATTTGTATTGAAAAGTCTTTGAAGACGCCAAAACATCATTAATCTCCTAATGACTCCACGACTTCAATTCATTTCAAAACAAGAAAAAAACCCGAGTCATTTTCGCATTCTAAACAAACTCAAAAAATCAAGTTTTAAGTTTTTTTGAAACGAAAAATGAATGTTAAAGTTTTCCTTTTCATTTGTGCCGGAAATTCTGACATTAATAAATTAAAATTGAATGATTTGCTATATAAAAAAAAAACAACAAAAGTGCAAGATGTTAATTTTGTTGTTGTCAAATTTGAATGATTAAAAGTACACACTTGTTCAAACATCTGACATGTCAAAGAGGCCAATTAAAACAAATTTCCTTATTATGTTCAAAACATTAGCAACGAGAGTGAAGAAGAAAAGAAATTGAACAAAACTCAAGATTTGTTTAAATTTTATATTTGTTCAATTTTTTAAGAACCCGTTTAATTTAAACTTTAAAGAGCCAACACGCGTTTGATATTGTCTTCAAGTCTCAAGTGCAACTTCAAACATGTTTGTTGCAAAAAATATTTGCAGAAAACAAGATAAATATTTTGATTGGTTGGGATTCTCTACGATTAAAGGAGTTTGAAATGATTGTGTGCGTTGAAGAAAAAAACAGATTTTTTCTTATTTGTAAATGGACTCATAGTGATGCGAAATTGGAATGCAAACATACTCGTGCCGTAAGTGACAATTACGGGCACCATGGGTATTTTTTTGATTCCTACTAGCTCTTCTGTCCTCTGTTCCTTGTTAAAACCACTTTAATCATCTGTAAATGGCTGTGGCCGCGGTACTAATCTCTAGGCTAACATTATTTGACAATGATTTATAATTTCATACTAGTTGTACTTTTGGTTGAAGGAAAAAATAAATAATAGATTTAATAATTATTGTTTGTGTATATTCAAATAAACGATTGCATTATTGGTATATGATGCATTACATTCGATATAAAACAGAGCAAAAAAAGACAGAAAAAAAGATGAATTAGTTATGTTATTAAAGGATTTCAGGGAAAAGAGGGCTAAATTCTAGAGTTTGATATAGAAAACCTTTCGCAGACCAGTTGAAAGTATCATGCAGAGCTAATTACACTCTATAGTTTAACCAGAATAAAGGAGCAAGGCTGAACAAAAAATCCAACAGCTGTTGTGCCATAAAGAGTAAACATGCAGCCACCATTTCAATCAAACAAATGAAAGAATGAATGAATGATAGAACAAGCGAACGCACGAAAGAAACAAAAACCCACCAGTTAACCCATCATCATTCATCAAGTAAGCACAATGGGGTTAAATATGAACTACATGAAAAATTCACTTTTAAAAGGAAATTTTTAAAAAATCAATTTTTAAAGAAAATTGTTCAAAAATTCACTTTTTAAAGGGAATTTTTCAAAAATTCACTTTTTAAAGGGAATTTTTCAAAAA
The DNA here is from genome assembly GCA_933228675.1 of Stomorhina lunata. Classification (NCBI taxonomy): domain Eukaryota; kingdom Metazoa; phylum Arthropoda; class Insecta; order Diptera; family Rhiniidae; genus Stomorhina; species Stomorhina lunata. The sequence continues at coordinate 106,212,573 of OW121741.1, forward strand.
TTCAATTTTTTGAAGGGAATTTTTCAAAAAATTACTTCTTAAAGGGATATTTAAAAAAAATCACTTTTAAAAGGGAATTTTTTAAAAATTCACTTTTTAAAGGGAATTTTTTAAAAATTCAACTTTAAAAGGAATTTTTTTAAAATTCAACTTTAAAAGGAATTTTTTTTAAATTCAAGTTTTAAAAGAAATTTTTCAAAAATTAGCTTTTTAAAGCGAATTTTTCAAAAAATTCACTTTTTAAAGCGAATTTTTCAAAAAATTCACTTTTTAAAGGGAATTTTTCAAAAATTCACTTTTTAAAGGGAATTTTTCAAAAATTCACTTTTTAAAGGGAATTTTTCAAAAATTCACTTTTCAAAGGGAATTTTTCAAAAATTCACTTTTTAAAGGGAATTTTTCAAAAATTCACTTTTTAAAGGGAATTTTTCAAAAATTCACTTTTTAAAGGGAATTTTTCAAAAATTCACTTTTTAAAGGGAATTTTTCAAAAATTCACTTTTTAAAAGGAATTTTTCAAAAATTCACTTTTTAAAGGGAATTTTTCAAAAATTCACTTTTTAAAAGGAATTTTTAAAAATTCACTTTTTAAAAGGAATTTTTAAAAATTCACTTTTGAAAGGATATTTTTCAAAAATTCACTTTTTAAAGGCAATTTTTCAAAAATTCACTTTTAAAAAGGAATTTTCCAAAAATTCACATTTTAAAGGGAATTTTTCAAAAATTCACTTTTTAAACGGAATTTTTAAAAATTCACTTCTGAAAGGAAATTTTTCAAAAATTCACTTTTTATAGACAATTTTTCAAAAATTCACTTTTAAAAAGGAATTTTCCAAAAATTCACATTTTAAAGGGAATTTTTCAAAAATTCACTTTTTAAAAGGAATTTTTAAAAATTCACTTCTGAAAGGAAATTTTTCAAAAATTCACTTTTTATAGACAATTTTTCAAAAATTTACTTTTTAAAGGGAATTTTTCAAAAATTCACTTTTTAACGGGAATTTTTCAAAAATTTATTTTTTAAAAGAAATTTAAAAAAAAATTTACTTGTACAAGGGAATTTTTCAAAAATTCACTTTTTAAAAGGAATTTTTATAAATTCACTTTTTAAAGGAAATTTTTCAAAAATTCTCTTTTTAAAGACAATTTTTCTAAAATTCACTTTTTAAAGAGAATTTTTCAAAAATTCATTTTTGAAGGGGCATTTTTCAAAAATTCGCGTTTTAAAGGTAGTTTTTCAAAAATTCACTTTTTAAAGGGAATTTCACAAAAATTCAATTTTAAAGGAATTTTTTAAAAATTCACTCTTTAAAGTATATTTTTTAAAAATTTACTTTCTAAAGGGAATTTTCTAAAAATTCACTTTTAAAAGGGAATTTTTCAAAACCTTTTCTATAGAAAATTTTTTTTCTGAAAATTTTTCTATAAAAACAATTTTTTAATAAAATTTTTCTATCGAAAAAAATTCCTTATGAAAATTTATCTATAGGAAAAATTTCTTTACGAAAATTTTTCTATAGAAAAAATTTCTTTAATGAAATTTTACTATAGAAACAATTTCTTTATAAAAAATTTTCTATAGAAAAAATTTTCAAATAAACATTTTTCCACAGAAAAATTTCTTTATGAAAATTTTTCTATAGAAAAAATTTCTTTATGAAATTTTTTCTATAGAAAAGTTTCTTTATGAAAATGTTTCTATAGAAAAAATTTTTTAGGAAAATTTTTTTATACAAACATTATTTTATGAAAATTTTTCTATAGAAAAAATCTTTATTAAAATTTTTCTACAGAAAAAATTTATTAATGAAAATTTTTCTAAAGAAAAAATTTCTTTATGAAAACTTTTCTATAGAAAAAAATTATAGATGAAAATTTTTCTATAGAAAAAAATTCTTTATGAAAATTTTTCTATAGAAAAAATTTATTTATGAAAATTTTTCTATAAAAAATTTCTCTATGAAAATTTTTCAATAAAAAAAAATTCTTTATGAAAATTTTTCTATAGAAAAAATTTTCTAATAAAAATTTTTCTACAGAAATTTTTTAATGAAAATTTTTCTGTAAAAAATTTTTTTTTTAATGAAAATGTTTCTATAGAAACAATTTTTTAATTAAACTGTTTCTATAGGAAAAAATTTTTTCCGTAATTTTTTCTATAGAAAAAATATTTTATCGAAAATTTTTCAATAGAAAAAATTTTTACCGAAAATTTTTCTATCGAAAAATTACTTTATAAAAAATATTTTTATAGAAACTTTTTCTTCCAAAAATATTTAATGAAAATTTTTCGATAGAAAAAAATTTTTATCTAAAATTAGATAGAAAAAACTTTTTACCAAAAATTTTTCTATAAAAAAAATTTTTAACGAAAATTTTTCTATAGAAAATATTTTTAACCGAAAATTTTTCTGTAGAAAATATTTTTAACCGAATATTTTTCTATAGATAAAATTTGTTACCGAAAATTTTTGTATAGAAAATTTTTACCGAAAATTTTTCTATGGAAAAAATTTTTTATCTAAAAATTTTCTATGGAAAAAACTTTCTACTAACAATTTTTCTATGGAAAAAGTTTTTAGCGAGAATATTTTACCAAAAATTTTTCGATAGAAAAATTTGTTTAATGAAATGTTTTCTATAGAAAAATTTGTTTAATGAAATTTTTTATAGAAACGTTTTCTTAATGCAATTTTTTCTATAGACAAATTTTCATAAAGAAATTGTTTCTTTAGACAAATTTTCATAAAGAAATTTTGACATTTTTTTATAGAAAAATTCTCCTAATGAAATTTTTTCTATAAAAAAATTTTCCTAATGAAATTTTTTCTATATAAAAATTTTCCTAATGAAATTTTTTATATAGAAAAATTTTCCTAATGAAATTTTTTCTATAGAAAAATTTTCCTAATGAAATTTTTTCTATAGAAAAATTTTCCTAATGAAATTTTTTCTATAGAAAAATTTTCCTAATGAAATTTTTTCTATAGAAAAATTTTCCTAATGAAATTTTTTCTATAGAAAAATTTTCCTAATGAAATTTTTTCTATAGAAAAATTTTCCTAATGAAATTTTTTCTATAAAAAAATTTTCCTAATAAAATTTTTTCTATAGAAAAATTTTCCTAATGAAATTTTTTCTATAGAAAAATTTTCCTAATGAAATTTTTTCTATAGAAAAATTTTCCTAATGAAATTTTTTCTATAGAAACATTTTCCTAATGAAATTTTTTCTATAGAAAAATTTTCCTAATGAAATTTTTTCTATAGAAAAGTTTTCATAAAAAATTTTTTCTCTACAAAAGTTTTCATAAAGAAATTTTTTCTATAGAAAAATTTTCATAACAAATTTTTTCTATAGACAAATTTTCATAAAGAAATTTTGAAATTTTTTCAATAGAAAAATTTTCCTAATGCAATTTTTGCTATAGAAAAATTTTCCTGATAACATTTTTTCTATAGAAAAATTTTCCTAATGAAATTTTTTATAGAAAAATTTTCCTAATGAAATTTTTTCTGTAGAAATACCTAATTCCATCGTTTTTTTCTATAGAAAAACCTAATTACATTATTTTTTGTATAGAAAAACCTGATTTTATCGTTTTTTATATAGAAGCTCCTAATTTCATATTTTTTCTATAGAATCTCGTAATTTTTTTATTTTTTTATAGAAAATTTTGCTAATGAAACTTTTGCTATAGAAAATTTTTCCTGATAAAATTTTTTCTATATAAAAATTTTCCTTACGAAATTTTTTCTAGAGAAAAATTTTCCCAATAAAATTTATTCGATAGAAAAATTTTCTAATCAAATTTTTTCTATAGAAAAATTTTCTAATCTATTTTTTTCTATAGAAAAATTTTCCTTAGAAATTATTCTATAGAAAAATATTCATAAAGACATTTTCTCTATAGAAAAATTTTAATTAAGAAATTTTTTCGATAGACAAATTTTCATTAAGAAATTTAATTTTTGCTGTAGAAAAATGGAATACAGCTCTCATATATGAGCCGGTGCTTTAAAGTCTATATTGGAGCTTCTAGACCGTGTACAAGAGAGGGCGAAGGAGCTCATCGGTGCCACTAGGGTAGCCAACTTTATTGCCTCTTTGGAGCATCGTCGTAATGTGGGTTGCGTTTCACTGTTCTTTCGCTACTATAATGGCATGTGATCAAGCGGATCTTGTTCCTGAAACCCGTACATTTCTTCATAGAGGACGCTACTAAACAAGGGCTCTCCCTTTGTAGTCGATTTTCCAGTGGATCATACGACGCACTTTAGAGAAAACTCGTTTTTTAGCCTCACAGCACGAATGTGGCATAAACTTCCTGCATCAGTCTTCCCCTCTAATTATGATATCCAATGGTTCAAATCGAATATCCATAAACTCTACTCCCTCTATCCTCCTTCCCATAACCTTTTTTTCTGGTTCCATCACAAAGCATATGCATATGTAGGGGTCATCCCCTGAGTGTTGGTACAAAAAAAAAAAAAAATAGAAAAATTTAACTAAAAAAATTGTTTCTAAAGGAAAATTTTCATAAAAAGTTTTTTTCCATAGAAAAGTTTTCTTTTAAATATTTTTCTATAGAAAAATTTTCGTTTAAATTTTTTTTCTTTAGAAAAATGTTCATAAAGAAATTTTTTCTATAGAAAAAAATTGTTTTCATTTTTTTATAGATGAATTTTCATAAACAATTTTTTTCTATAGATTTCTATAGAAAATTTTTCAGCAAAAAATTGTTTCTCATAAAAAAAATATTTTTAATAAATTTTTTTTTATCGAAAAATTTATTAAAAATATTTTCATTAAAATTTTTTTTTCTATAGAAATTCTATTTTTAAAAAATTCTTCCTATAGAAACATTTTTATTCAAAATTGTTTTCTATAGAAAAATTTTTATTAAAATGTTTTGCTATAGAAAAATTTTCGTAAAGAAATTGTTTCTATAGAATTTTTTTTTTTAATTTTTCCTATAGAAAATTTGAATTTAAAAACAATTTTCTATAGAAAATTTTTCTTTAAAAAAATTTTTCTATAGAAAATTTTAATTTAAAAGTATTTATCTATAGAAAAAAAAACTTTTTCTTCTAAGAAATTTTTTCTATAGAAAATTATTTAAAGTTAAGTTTTTTCTATTTTTAATTTTTCGTTAAAAAACTCTTCTATAGGAAAATACTCATTATCATCCCATAGTGCTGTATGTCCCTTCGTGTTCCTGTACACACTTTGCATTCAGAAGTACGAGTTGTAGTCGAATATGTGACATTGAAAATTGAACCCCTTTTTTATTTTAATTTCTTTTAAATCATTAATGCTACAATAAGATGCCACACATACGAGTTGTTTTTGTTGTTGGCTGTGTTGCATAAACACGTTAAGTAGCTGCTCGAAATAATTACTTTTTTTTCTCATTAGACCTTCTATGCTTAAGCCAAAGTGTGAGTCTGTTTTTTTATACCATAATATGGACTCATCCTTCTTTCTTGCTCATCACTGCTGTGTCCTTTGAATTGTATTAAATGAATTGAAATTGTTAAAATTGCCATCATTCAAGTTGTTTCTTTTTTTCTAACATTTAATTTTCCCAGCTGTTTTTAGCCACCCTCTACTATTGTTTGCCTGACAGTTTTTTATATCCTTTTCCTTTAACACTCATTGCGTTAATGTAAATATTTGCATTAGTGTCCTTGGCTTTATTGCAATATTTTCTATTCTTTTTAATTGTGGGTGTGAGTTTTAGTTCAAAGATTCATTTGCTATCTTCTATAACACATCCCTTTCGCAGTTGAGTTGCGCCACTTGTTTAAATAATATTTGCAATTATATTTTTTATAAGTTATTTAAAAAAAAAGATGTGGTTATTATTTCATTATTTTAGTGTTTCTTGATCCTTTGCATCCTTCGAATTTTTTTCAGTCGTTTATTTTCTTTGTTATAGGAAAAAAAAAATATTGACATATTGTATTGAAATTCGTTTGAAGGAGTTAATTAAGATTTGGAAAACTACCCCTTTAGGGTCGTTTAGGAAATAAAGGTGGTGAACTATCTTTTAGGCTGTTACGTAGGAATGGCCTTCTATACTTGGAACACAATTATATTAAAGCATATTCTGAAAAAATTTCGGTACAAGTTTTTTATATATAAAAAATTTCGTTACACATTTTTTATATAGAAAAATTTCGGTACAAATTTTTTATATAGAAAAAATTTCGGTACAAATTTTTTGTAAAGAGAAAATGTCAGTTCAAATTTTTCGTAAAGAAAAAATTTTAGTACAAATTTTTTATAAAGAAAAAATTTCGGTAAAAATTTTTTATATAGAAAAAATTTCGGTAAAAATTTTTTATATAGAAAAAATTTTGGTAAAAATTTTTTATATAGAAAAAATTTCGGTAAAAATTTTTTATATAGAAAAAATTTCGGTAAAAATTTTTTATATAGAAAAAATTTCGGTAAAAATTTTTTATATAGAAAAAATTTCGGTAAAAATTTTTTATATAGAAAAAATTTCGGTAAAAATTTTTTATATAGAAAAAATTTCTGTAAAAATTTTTTATATAGAAAAAATTTCGGTAAAAATTTTTTATATAGAAAAAATTTCGGTAAAAATTTTTTATATAGAAAAAATTTCGGTAAAAATTTTTTATATAGAAAAAATTTCGGTAAAAATTTTTTATATAGAAAAAATTTCGGTAAAAATTTTTTATATAGAAAAAATTTCGGTAAAAACTGTTTATATAGAAAAAATTTGTAACGAAATTTTTCGGTACTAATTTTTTATATAGAAGAAATTTCGGTACAAATTTTTTATATAGAAACAATTTCGGTACAAATTTTTTATATAGAAAAAATTTCGCTACAAATTTATTATATAGAAAAAATTTCAGTACAAATTTTTTGTAAAGAAAAAATTTCGGTACAAATTTTTTATATAGAAAAAATTTCGGTACAAATTTTTTATATAGAAAAAATTTCGGTACAAATTTTTTATATAGAAAAAATTTCGGTACAAATTTTTTATATAGAAAAAATTTCGGTACAAATTTTTTATATAGAAAAAATTTGTAACGAAATTTTTCGGTACTAATTTTTTATATAGAAGAAATGTCGGTACAAATTTTTTATATAGAAACAATTTCGGTACAAATTTTTTATATAGAAAAAATTTCGCTACAAATTTTTTATATAGAAAAAATTTCAGTACAAATTTTTTATATAGAAAAAATTTCAGTACAAATTTTTTGTAAAGAAAAAATTTCGGTACAAATTTTTTATATAGAAAAAATTTCGGTACAAATTTTTTATATAGAAAAAATTTCGCTACAAATTTTTATAATAGAAAAAAATTCGATATAAATTTTTTATATAGAAAAAATTTCGGTACAAATTTTTTATATAGAAAAAATTTCGGTACAAATTTTTTATATAGAAAAAATTTCGGTACAAATTTTTTATATAGAAAAAATTTCGGTACAAATTTTTTATATAGAAAAAATTTCGGTACAAATTTTTTATATAGAAAAAATTTCTGTACAAATTTTTTATATAGAAAAAATTTCGGTACAAATTTTTTATATAGAAAAAATTTCGGTACAAATTTTTTATATAGAAAAAATTTCGGTACAAATTTTTTATATAGAAAAAATTTCGGTACAAATTTTTTATATAGAAAAAATTTCGGTACAAATTTTTTATATAGAAAAAATTTCGGTACAAATTTTTTATATAGAAAAAATTTCGGCACAAATTTTTTATATAGAAAAAATTTCGGTACAAATTTTTTATATAGAAAAAATTTCGGTACAAATTTTTTATATAGAAAAAATTTCGGTACAAATTTTTTATATAGAAAAAATTTCGGTACAAATTTTTTATATAGAAAAAATTTCGGTACAAATTTTTTATATAGAAAAAATTTCGGTACAAATTTTTTATATAGAAAAAATTTCGGTACAAATTTTTTATATAGAAAAAATTTCGGTACAAATTTTTTATATAGAAAAAATTTCGGTACAAATTTTTTATATAGAAAAAATTTCGGAACAAATTTTTTATATAGAAACAATTTCGGTACAAATTTTTTATATAGAAAAAATTTCGGTACAAATTTTTTATATAGAAAAAATTTCGGTACGAATTTTTTATATAGAAAAAATTTCGCTACAAATTTGTTATATAGAAAAAATTTCGGTACAAATTTGTTATATAGAAAAAATTTCGGTACAAATTTTTAATATAGAAAAAATTTCGGTACAAATTTTTTGTATAGAAAAAATTTCGGTACAAATTTTTTATATAGAAAAAATTTCGGTACAAATTTTTTATATAGAAAAAATTTCGCAACAAATTTTTTATATAGAAAAAATTTCGCAACAAATTTTTTATATAGAAAAAATTTCGCAACAAATTTTTTATATAGAAAAAATTTCGCAACAAATTTTTTATATAGAAACAATTTCGCTACAAATTTTTTTATAGAAAAAATTTCGGTACAAATTTTTTATATAGAAAAAATTTCGGTACAAATTTTTTATATAGAAAAAATTTCGTTACAAATTTTTTATATTGAAAAAATTTTGTTACAAATTTTTTGTATAGAAAAAATTTCGGTACAAATTTTTTATATGGAAAAAATTTCGGTACAAATTTTTATATAGAAAAAATATCAGTAAAAATTTCGGTACAAATTTTTTATATAGAAAAAATTTCGGTACAAATTTTTTATATAGAAAAAATTTCGGTACGAATTTTTTATATAGAAAAAATTTCGGTACAAATTTTTTGTAAAGAAAAAATTTCGGTACAAATTTTTTATATAGAAAAAAATTCGGTACAAATTTTTTATATAGAAAAAATTTCGGTACAAATTTTTTATATAGAAAAAATTTCGGTAAAATTTCTGGAAAAAAAATTTCGGTAATTTTTTTTAATAGTATAATAATATTGATTACACCTTTGAGCATTTTAGGTGGCGATATGTATATTTACATATATTAAAAAATTTCTAGTGTCTAAGTAAAGCAATAAAAATTAGTTACTTAAAAAGTTATAAGTATTTAAAAATGAACATAACGTCAATAAAAGACATACCAAATATTTTCATTAAGAGGATTTAAAAATCAATAAAAAACATATTCAACAAGAATTTTTAATTGACAATAAAATGGCCACGAATTTTAAAAGTGAAAAAATTTGTAGCCGACGTGTGGCTACAAAAATTTCATGGAAAATTAAGCCGAATCGAGTAAAAGCTGGGTTGTGTTAATTATGTTTAGAATTAAGTATCAAATGAAAAGAAAAATATTTTTCTAATGGTAATTCAAAATATGACTAAAGATGAAATCTATTTAAAACTTTATATTAGAAAAGTTGTGATATATATGTTATATCAATTTGTTGAAATTTTCAAGTCAATGCCATTAAAAAGGCCAAAAAATCTGGAAAATTACTTCTGTATAATCTTTTATTTCATAAATTCTTGATAAATTAAATCAAAAATAGCTGTTCTATGTTTTCAGCTATATTTAAAATTTCGAAAAATTTTGACAAAAATTCTTCAAATTTACGAAATTTTATTCAATTTCGCAAAATTGTTTCTTATACTTTTTAACATATGTATTTCAAAAAATTTGTTATATCAAATTGTTTAAGAAATTTAGTACTTTTTTTCTGTATTAACAGCAGTAGTCTTAGTACCAATAAATATTAACAAAAATTCTTCAAATTTACGAAATTTTCTTCAATTTCACAAAATTTTTTCTTATATTCTTCAACATATTTAAAAAAGTTTGATATCTCAAATTCTTTAAGAAATGTACTAAATTTCTTAAAGAATTTGAGTTTCAGCTGCATTAACATTTTTAGTCCCTTTTAAAATATTTTAAACCTTAAAAATTTTCTGATCCTTCTCACCATCATCCTTAACTGCGTTCCCTTATCCTTGTGCTATTAAAGTCATTTTTGTATATTGAATATTATTTTATTATTTAGTAACTGAAAAGACTTTTCAAAAAAGTCTCCTAATGGATTTTAATTATTCATGGCTTAAGCGGAAAAAAGTGTTAATGAACCAGAGACTGAGTTCGTTTTATTCACTTTTCGATAAGGGCAGCGAGAGTTTAAGATTATTGTGTAGATTTCTTTCACTTTTTTTTACTTTTCAATTTGCAACAGGAAAATAAAAGTTTAGAGCCAGTAAAAAAATATTTTAGCTGAGCAAAAAAACCCTGGCTATTCATAAATCAATTTAAATATTTGATTCGAAATAGTCTGGTAAATTTTTTATGGTTTATGAATACTAAACAATTTCAAAAAGAACAACCAAAAAATTAAATTTGTCTTAACATTTTAAAAGCTTTATATAGAAATGTTGACAACAGGCAAAGTTTTCTATAGAAAAGTTGACGACAGGCAAAGTTTTCTATAGAAAAGTTGACGAAAGGCAAAGTTTTCTATAGAAAAGTTGACGGAAGGCAAAGTTTTCTATAGAAAAGTTGACAAAAGGCAAAGTTTTCTATAGAAAAGTTGACGAAAGGCAAAGTTTTCTATAGAAAAGTTGACGAAAGGCAAAGTTTTCTATAGAAAATTGACGAAAGGCAAAGTTTTCTATAGAAAAGTTGATGAAAGGCAAAGTTTTTCATAGAAAAGTTGACAAAAGGCACAGTTTTCTATAAAAAAAAGTTGACGAAAGGCAAAGTTTTCTATAGAAAAGTTGACAAAAGGCAAAGTTTTCTATAGAAAAGTTGAGGAAAGACAAAGTTTTCTATAGAAAAATTGAGGAAAGACAAAGTTTTCTATAGAAGTGTTGACAAAACGCAAAGTTTTCTAAAGAAAAGCTGAAAAAAGGCAAAGTTTTCTATAGAAAAGTTGACGAAAGGCGAAATTTTCTATAGAAAAGTTGACGGATGACAAAACTTTCAATAGAAAAGTTGACGAAAGCAAAGTTTTCTATAGAAAAGTTAACGATTTTTGTAGAAAATTTCCTTTTTTTTATTAAATTTTTTAAAAATTTTCTATTTTTATAGAAAATTTTTCAAAAATTTTCTATTTTTATAGAAAATTTTTAAAAAAATTTTAATTTTTCAAAAAATTTTTATAGAAAATTTTTCAAAAAATTTTTATAGAAAATTTTTATAGAAAATTTTTCAAAAAATTTTTATAGAAAATTTTTCAAAAAATTTTTATAGAAAATTTTTCAAAAATTTTCTATTTTTATAAAAAATTTTTCAAAAATTTTCTATTTTTATAGAAAATTTTTCAAAAATTTTCTATTTTTATAGAAAATTTTTCAAAAATTTTCTATTTTTATAGAAAATTTTTCAAAAATTTTCTATTTTTATAAAAAATTTTTCAAAAATTTTCTATTTTTATAGAAAATTTTTCAAAAATTTTCTATTTTTATAGAAAATTTTTCAAAAATTTTCTATTTTTATAGAAAATTTTTCAAAAATTTTCTATTTTTATAGAAAATTTTTCAAAAATTTTCTATTTTTATAGAAAATTTTTCAAAAATTTTCTATTTTTATAGAAAATTTTTCAAAAATTTTCTATTTTTATAGAAAATTTTTCAAAAATTTTCTATTTTTATAGAAAATTTTTCAAAAATTTTCTATTTTTATAGAAAATTTTTCAAAAATTTTCTATTTTTATAGAAAATTTTTCAAAAATTTTCTATTTTTATAGAAAATTTTTCAAAAATTTTCTATTTTTATAGAAAATTTTTCAAAAATTTTCTATTTTTATAGAAAATTTTTCAAAAATTTTCTATTTTTATAGAAAATTTTTCAAAAATTTTCTATTTTTATAGAAAATTTTTCAAAAATTTTCTATTTTTATAGAAAATTTTTCAAAAATTTTCTATTTTTATAGAAAATTTTTCAAAAATTTTCTATTTTTATAGAAAATTTTTCAAAAATTTTCTATTTTTATAGAAAATTTTTCAAAAATTTTCTATTTTTATAGAAAATTTTTCAAAAATTTTCTATTTTTATAGAAAATTTTTCAAAAATTTTCTATTTTTATAGAAAATTTTTCAAAAATTTTCTATTTTTATAGAAATTTTTTCAAAAATTTTCTATTTTTATAGAAAATTTTTCAAAAATTTTCTATTTTTATAGAAAATTTTTCAAAAATTTTCTATTTTTATAGAAAATTTTTCAAAAATTTTCTATTTTTATAGAAAATTTTTCAAAAATTTTCTATTTTTATAGAAAATTTTTCAAAAATTTTCTATTTTTATAGAAAATTTTTCAAAAATTTTCTATTTTTATAGAAAATTTTTCAAAAATTTTCTATTTTTATAGAAAATTTTTCAAAAATTTTCTATTTTTATAGAAAATTTTTCAAAAATTTTCTATTTTTATAGAAAATTTTTCAAAAATTTTCTATTTTTATAGAAAATTTTTCAAAAATTTTCTATTTTTATAGAAAATTTTTCAAAAATTTTCTATTTTTATAGAAAATTTTTCAAAAATTTTCTATTTTTATAGAAAATTTTTCAAAAATTTTCTATTTTTATAGAAAATTTTTCAAAAATTTTCTATTTTTATAGAAAATTTTTCAAAAATTTTCTATTAAAAAAAAATTTACAAACATTTTAAAAATAATCTTTTTATAGGAAATTATTTATTTTTTTAGAAATTTTATTCTAGTTTCTGTTTTCAGTGGGTTTAATTTACCTTGGACTAAGCGACCACTCAATATAAGAATTAAAATACATAAAACTAATGCGACTAGTGTGATATTTCGTAATGATGATATTATCATTTATGACGTTTTCAGGAGAAAGTAACTTCTGGAATTTTTTAATGACATTTAGATATTTTCTATTTTAACTTCATTAAATCGTCATTTTCAGTTTCTTAGTCAAGAAAATACGATAATTTCGATCTATGTGTATATGTATGTGGCTGCTGTGTATGTGTAGCAATAAAATTAAATTTATGGGATTTTTGCTTCTAAAAACGGAACCAAAAATTTTAATGAATTTTTGATAAATAACACACGACAAAGCAATTAAAATTGTTTTTCTATAAATATTTAGTACAAAACTAAATGAGGCATTTTAAAAGCTTTTTGTTTAAGATAAATGGGTTGTTAAGAGCTAAAAGTGAAATTTTGTAAGAAAATGTTTTTAAAATACGAACAAATGAAAGAACAATTAAAATCGTACTAAAATTTTCCATAAATTTAAATTATGCAATTTAAGTTTTTTCTTAAATATTTAAAAACCGTTTCTTAAGGTTAACAATTTCTATAATTTAAAAATTTATATTATGAAAAGTCACTTTTAAGCGTTTGCGAGCAAACACATTAACCCTTTTCTTGTGTGATAATGTAAATGTTGTATAAACATATTTTATCTTGCTTTTCTTATATATAAGTATGTATATGCTTATTATTGTTAAGTGTCTTATCTCCTGCTAAAATAATTTCTTAAAAGGTGACATTCTTCATACCTCATGGGCAATTACAATACCTTTAACACTTGCCATCACATAAGTCATCATACTCATACCCGTACATACCAAACATTCAGTCAGCATGAAACGTGAGCGTATGCCATCCAGCCAGTCCGACTGAAGTGCATTTTTGTCATGTGATGGGTTTGTATGTGTTTGCATCTGCCTGCAGTAAAAATTCCTCTTTACGCACTAAATACAGCAGAATCAAGGCGAGGAAAACATTTTCAAGTTCACATCATTAAAAATTTTAAAGCAAAAAGGGATCAAGTCTAGAGGGAATAAAGTATAATTTGAACATGTAAAGTACCAATTTTTCATAATTCATTTCAGACCCTCAAAAACGACTCCAAGTATATAGAAAAGTTGACCTAAGGAAAAGTTTTCCATAGAAAAGCTGACGAAAGGAAGACTTTTCTATGGAAAAGTTGACGATAGGAAGACTTTCCTATAGAAAAGTTGACAATAGGAATACTTTTCTATCGAAAAATTGACTATAAGAAGACTTTTCTATAGAAAAGTTGTCAATAGGAAGACTTTTCTATATAAAAGTTGACGATAGCAAGACATCTCTAAAGAAAAGTTGACAAAAGGAAGACATTTCTATAGAAAAGTTGACGGTAGGAAGACATTTCTATAGAAAAGTTGACGATAGGAAGACATTTCTATAGAAAAGTTGACGATAGGAAGACATTTCTATAGAAAAGTTGACGATAGGAAGACATTTCTATAGAAAAGTTGACGATAGGAAGACATTTCTATAGAAAAGTTGACGATAGGAAGACATTTCTATAGAAAAGTTGACGATAGGAGACCATTTCTATAGAAAAGTTGACGATAGGAAGACATTTCTATAGAAAAGCTGACGACTGGAAGACATTTTTATAGAAAAGTTGACGATAGGAAGACATTTCTAAAGAAAAGTTGACGATAGGAAGACATTTCTATAGAAAAGTTAACGATAGGAAGACACTTCTATAGAAAAATTGACAACAAGATGACATTTCTATAGAAAAGATGACGATAGGAAGACTTTTCTATAGAAAAGTTGACGATAGGAAGACTTTTCTATAGAAAAGTTGACGATAGGAAGACTTTTCTATAGAAAAGTTGACGATAGGAAGACTTTTCTATAGAAAAGTTGACGATAGGAAGACTTTTCTATAGAAAAGTTGATGATAGGAAGACTTTTCTATAGAAAAGTTGACGATAGGAAGACTTTTCTTTAGAAAAGTTGACGATAGGAAGACTTTTCTATAGAAAAGTTGACGATAGGAAGACTTTTCTATAGAAAAGTTGACGATAGGAAGACTTTTCTATAGAAAAGTTGACGATAGGAAGACTTTTCTATAGAAAAGTTGACGATAGGAAGACTTTTCTATAGAAAAGTTGACGATAGGAAGACTTTTCTATAGAAAAGTTGACGATAGGAAGACTTTTCTATAGAAAAGTTGACGATAGGAAGACTTTTCTATAGAAAAGTTGACGATAGGAAGACTTTTCTATAGAAAAGTTGACGATAGGAAGACTTTTCTATAGAAAAGTTGACGATAGGAAGACTTTTCTATAGAAAAGTTGACGATAGGAAGACTTTTCTATAGAAAAGTTGACGATAGGAAGACTTTTCTATAGAAAAGTTGACGATATTAAGACTTTTCTATAGAAAAGTTGACGATATTAAGACTTTTCTATAGAAAAGTTGACGATAGGAAGACTTTTCTATAGAAAAGTTGACGATAGGAAGACTTTTCTATAGAAAAGTTGACGATAGGAAGACCTTTCTATAGAAAAGTTGACGATAGGAAGACTTTTCGATAGAAAAGTTGACGTTAGGAAGAATTTTCAATAGAAAAGTTGACGTTAGGAAGAATTTTCAATAGAAAAGTTGACGTTAGGAAGACTTTTCTATAGAAAAGTTGACGTTAGGAGGACTTTTCTATAGAAAAGTTGACGTTAGGAAGACTTTTCTATAGAAAAGTTGACGTTAGGAAGACTTTTCTATAGAAAAGTTGACGTTAGGAAGACTTTTCTATAGAAAAGTTGACGTTAGGAAGACTTTTCTATAGAAAAGTTGGCGTTAGGAAGACTTTTCTATAGAAAAGTGACGTTAGGAAGACTTTTCTATAGAAAAGTTGACGTTAGGAAGACTTTTCTATAGAAAAGTTGACGTTAGGAAGACTTTTCTATAGAAAAGTTGACGTTAGGAAGACTTTTCTATAGAAAAGTTGACGTTAGGAAGACTTTTCTATAGAAAAGTTGACGTTAGGAAGACCTTTCTATAGAAAAGTTGACGTTAGGAAGACCTTTCTATAGAAAAGTTGACGTTAGGAAGACTTTTCTATAGAAAAGTTGACGTTAGGAAGACTTTTCTATAGAAAAGTTGACGTTAGGAAGACTTTTCGATAGAAAAGTTGACGTTAGGAAGACTTTTCGATAGAAAATTCGATGATGGGAATATTTTTCTATAGAAAAGTTGACGTTAGGAGGACTTTTCTATAGAAAAGTTGACGTTAGGAAGACTTTTCTATAGAAAAGTTGGCGTTAGGAAGACTTTACTATAGAAAAGTGACGTTAGGAAGACTTTTCTATAGAAAAGTTGACGTTAGGAAGACTTTTCTATAGAAAAGTTGACGTTAGGAAGACTTTTCTATAGAAAAGTTGACGTTAGGAAGACTTTTCTATAGAAAAGTTGACGTTAGGAAGACTTTTCTATAGAAAAGTTGACGTTAGGAAGACTTTTCTATAGAAAAGTTGACGTTAGGAAGACTTTTCTATAGAAAAGTTGACGTTAGGAGGACTTTTCTATAGAAAAGTTGACGTTAGGAAGACTTTTCTATAGAAAAGTTGGCGTTAGGAAGACTTTTCTATAGAAAAGTGACGTTAGGAAGACTTTTCTATAGAAAAGTTGACGTTAGGAAGACTTTTCTATAGAAAAGTTGACGTTAGGAAGACTTTTCTATAGAAAAGTTGACGTTAGGAAGACTTTTCTATAGAAAAGTTGACGTTAGGAAGACTTTTCTATAGAAAAGTTGGCGTTAGGAAGACTTTTCTATAGAAAAGTTGACGTTAGGAAGACTTTTCTATAGAAAAGTTGACGTTAGGAAGACTTTTCTATAGAAAAGTTGACGTTAGGAAGACTTTTCTATAGAAAAGTTGACGTTAGGAAGACTTTTCTATAGAAAAGTTGACGTTAGGAAGACTTTTCTATAGAAAAGTTGACGTTAGGAAGACTTTTCTATAGAAAAGTTGACGTTAGGAAGACTTTTCTATAGAAAAGTTGACGTTAGGAAGACCTTTCTATAGAAAAGTTGACGTTAGGAAGACCTTTCTATAGAAAAGTTGACGTTAGGAAGACTTTTCTATAGAAAAGTTGACGTTAGGAAGACTTTTCTATAGAAAAGTTGACGTTAGGAAGACTTTTCTATAGAAAAGTTGGCGTTAGGAAGACTTTTCTATAGAAAAGTGACGTTAGGAAGACTTTTCTATAGAAAAGTTGACGTTAGGAAGACTTTTCTATAGAAAAGTTGACGTTAGGAAGACTTTTCTATAGAAAAGTTGACGTTAGGAAGACTTTTCTATAGAAAAGTTGACGTTAGGAAGACTTTTCTATAGAAAAGTTGACGTTAGGAAGACTTTTCTATAGAAAAGTTGACGTTAGAAGGACTTTTCTATAGAAAAGTTGACGTTAGGAAGACTTTTCTATAGAAAAGTTGACGTTAGGAAGACCTTTCTATAGAAAAGTTGACGTTAGGAAGACTTTTCTATAGAAAAGTTGACGTTAGGAAGACTTTTCTATAGAAAAGTTGACGTTAGGAAGACTTTTCTATAGAAAAGTTGACGTTAGGAAGACTTTTCTATAGAAAAGTTGACGTTAGGAAGACCTTTCTATAGAAAAGTTGACGTTAGGAAGACTTTTCTATAGAAAAGTTGACGTTAGGAAGACTTTTCTATAGAAAAGTTGACGTTAGGAAGACTTTTCGATAGAAAATTAGATGATAGGAATATTTTTCTATAGAAAAGTTGACATTGGGAATATTTTTTATAGAAAAGTTGACGTTAGGAAGGTTTTTCTATAGAAAAGTTGACATTAGGAATATTTTTCTATAGAAAAGTTGACATTAGGAATATTTTTCTATAGAAAAGTTGACATTAGGAATATTTTTCTTTAGAAAAGTTGACATTAGAAATATTTTTCTATAGAAAAGTTGACATTAGGAAGGTTTTTCTATAGAAAAGTTGACATTAGGAAGTGAGGTTTTTCTATAGAAAAGTTTATGCAAGTTTACTTTTTTATAGAAAAGTTGATGATAGGTAGACTTTTCTATAGAAAAGTTGATGATAGGTAGACCTTTCTATTGAAAAGTTAATTATAGGTAGACTTTTCTATAGAAAAATTGATGACAGGAAGACAAGTTGGCAATATAAAGACAGTTTTTGTTTAAATTTTACAGGATTTTTATGTTGTATTTCCCTTTTTACCCTTTTATACCATCACTGTTAATCATAAACTAAACATTTTTTCATATCTTTCTGAGGAATCTTAAATTTATCTTAAGCAAGGTTGCACAGCAATTAATCTTAAGATCTACACTACTGATGCCAGTGAATTTATGGTTCAGAAAAAACAGAGGTTTCTTCGCATACAACAACTGACTAACTATAGGAGTATATGTATGAGACCATACGCACAAGTTTCAAATTAATGTTAGAGCCAAGATATGCCTTAAACGACAATTTCAATGATAATGATATTTATTTACTTCATAGGACAAAATGTAATCATTTAATGTTGGAAAAAAGAAGAAATAAGTGAAAAATTATTGCGTCTTGAGTTAAGATTAACACCAAACATTTATAGGTGCCAAAAAGGAAAAAAACTGTTTTAATTCATTGAAAATATGTTAAGGAACTAAACATGAAATCATTAAATAAAATTTTATTGGACACAAGTTATAGGAGTTTAAAATAATTTAGCTGCTGGATTTTGTTGAAGGAAACTGGTCTGAGTTCGGATATAAAAAGATATTTAGATTTAAAGTCTTTAATAATATTATCCCTTTCGATTCTAATTAAGAAGTTTCCCCTTTTTCATTTTGCCTTAACACAATATAACCTAATCAAATATAAATCAAATATTTAGCATTACAAAACATCTTTTGTTCTTTTAGGCTTAACTACCACTTTCAAACCTATACACCTTATACCCTTAAATACATTTTTAACACCATTTACACATAAAATATATATTTTGAATTTAATAAAAAATGTTTTCTATTCATTCTTTTTAAAGTCAAACCAATGACTTACAAATTTTACCCAACCAAATGACAACAAATGTACAGAATCATGAAAAAACTGTAACATTTAAATATTTTCAACATGTGTCTCATATAGCAGTTTTCTTGCTTCGGGCTATTTACTGGGATTAACTCAACAACTGTCACCATATCGAATGGGAATCGAAAGAATAAAAGAATATCCAGCCAAGACTTATAGTTTTAAATATTCACTGCTCTTTATAAAAATCCTTATATATAACTACAATGTAAATTTAAATATTTTAAATTACTATTATTAGCATATTTTTAGGAAAAAAATTTAAAGTGGTGGTTTTCATGTTTTGAGGGTCATTAATGGGAACAAAGAAACCACCCACTTTTCATTTGTAAAGCGTGTTCTATATGAATCCATATTAAATTTGAGAATTTTATATAGTTTTTGTTGAATTGATGAATAGAAATCATATTTCAAAAATTTGCGCTGCAGCAAAACATACTTGATTATCAAATTCCTATTTTTATTTGAATTAATAATGACATTTTGATATATGATCAGGACAAGGACATTTTTGTTTATGTGTCATATTTTCTATTTTTATTTTATAAAAAAAATCCAGGGATTATAAATTCATTAGCAAGAATTAGTTAAAATAAAACCAAACTGAAAATATTATACCTATTTGCACCCATTTCAATCAAGACTTCAATATGACTTCAAAAAGACTAGACTATGACTAGACTATGACTAGACTATGACTAGACTATGAATAGACTATGACTAGACTATGACTAGACTATGACTAGACTATGACTAGACTATGACTAGACTATGACTAGACTATGACTAGACTATGACTAGACTATGACTAGACTATGACTAGACTATGACTAGACTATGACTAGACTATGACTAGACTATGACTAGACTATGACTAGACTATGACTAGACTATGACTAGACTATGACTAGACTATGACTAGACTATGACTAGACTATGACTAGACTATGACTAGACTATGACTAGACTATGACTAGACTATGACTAGACTATGACTAGACTATGACTAGACTATGACTAGACTATGACTAGACTATGACTAGACTATGACTAGACTATGACTAGACTATGACTAGACTATGACTAGACTATGACTAGACTATGACTAGACTATGACTAGACTATGACTAGACTATGACTAGACTATGACTAGACTATGACTAGACTATGACTAGACTATGACTAGACTATGACTAGACTATGACTAGACTATGACTAGACTATGACTAGACTATGACTAGACTATGACTAGACTATGACTAGACTATGACTAGACTATGACTAGACTATGACTAGACTATGACTAGACTATGACTAGACTATGACTAGACTATGACTAGACTATGACTAGAATATGACTAGACTATGACTAGACTATGACTAGACTATGACTAGACTATGACTAGACTATGACTAGACTATGACTAGACTATGACTAGACTATGACTAGACTATGACTAGACTATGACTAGACTATGACTAGACTATGACTAGACTATACTAGACTATGACTAGACTATGACTAGACTATGACTAGAATATGACTAGACTATGACTAGACTATGACTAGACTATGACTAGACTATGACTAGACTATGACTAGACTATGACTAGACTATGACTAGACTATGACTAGACTATGACTAGACTATGACTAGACTATGACTAGACTATGACTAGACTATGACTAGACTATGACTAGACTATGACTAGACTATGACTAGACTATGACTAGACTATGACTAGACTATGACTAGACTATGACTAGACTATGACTAGACTATGACTAGACTATGACTAGACTATGACTAGACTATGACTAGACTATGACTAGACTATGACTAGACTATGACTAGACTATGACTAGACTATGACTAGACTATGACTAGACTATGACTAGACTATGACTAGACTATGACTAGACTATGACTAGACTATGACTAGACTATGACTAGACTATGACTAGACTATGACTAGACTATGACTAGACTATGACTAGACTATGACTAGACTATGACTAGACTATGACTAGACTATGACTAGACTATGACTAGACTATGACTAGACTATGACTAGACTATGACTAGACTATGACTAGACTATGACTAGACTATGACTAGACTATGACTAGACTATGACTAGACTATGACTAGACTATGACTAGACTATGACTAGACTATGACTAGACTATGACTAGACTATGACTAGACTATGACTAGACTATGACTAGACTATGACTAGACTATGACTAGACTATGACTAGACTATGACTAGACTATGACTAGACTATGACTAGACTATGACTAGACTATGACTAGACTATGACTAGACTATGACTAGACTATGACTAGACTATGACTAGACTATGACTAGACTATGACTAGACTATGACTAGACTATGACTAGACTATGACTAGACTATGACTAGACTATGACTAGACTATGACTAGACTATGACTAGACTATGACTAGACTATGACTAGACTATGACTAGACTATGACTAGACTATGACTAGACTATGACTAGACTATGACTAGACTATGACTAGGCTATGACTAGACTATGACTAGACTATGACTAGACTATGACTAGACTATGACTAGACTATGACTAGACTATGACTAGACTATGACTAGACTATGACTAGACTATGACTAGACTATGACTAGACTATGACTAGACTATGACTAGACTATGACTAGACTATGACTAGACTATGACTAGACTATGACTAGACTATGACTAGACTATGACTAGACTATGACTAGACTATGACTAGACTATGACTAGACTATGACTAGACTATGACTAGACTATGACTAGACTATGACTAGACTATGACTAGACTATGACTAGACTATGACTAGACTATGACTAGACTATGACTAGACTATGACTAGACTATGACTAGACTATGACTAGACTATGACTAGACTATGACTAGACTATGACTAGACTATGACTAGACTATGACTAGACTATGACTAGACTATGACTAGACTATGACTAGACTATGACTAGACTATGACTAGACTATGACTAGACTATGACTAGACTATGACTAGACTATGACTAGACTATGACTAGACTATGACTAGACTATGACTAGACTATGACTAGACTATGACTAGACTATGACTAGACTATGACTAGACTATGACTAGACTATGACTAGACTATGACTAGACTATGACTAGACTATGACTAGACTATGACTAGACTATGACTAGACTATGACTAGACTATGACTAGACTATGACTAGACTATGACTAGACTATGACTAGACTATGACTAGACTATGACTAGACTATGACTAGACTATGACTAGACTATGACTAGACTATGACTAGACTATGACTAGACTATGACTAGACTATGACTAGACTATGACTAGACTATGACTAGACTATGACTAGACTATGACTAGACTATGACTAGACTATGACTAGACTATGACTAGACTATGACTAGACTATGACTAGACTATGACTAGACTATGACTAGACTATGACTAGACTATGACTAGACTATGACTAGACTATGACTAGACTATGACTAGACTATGACTAGACTATGACTAGACTATGACTAGACTATGACTAGACTATGACTAGACTATGACTAGACTATGACTAGACTATGACTAGACTATGACTAGACTATGACTAGACTATGACTAGACTATGACTAGACTATGACTAGACTATGACTAGACTATGACTAGACTATGACTAGACTATGACTAGACTATGACTAGACTATGACTAGACTATGACTAGACTATGACTAGACTATGACTAGACTATGACTAGACTATGACTAGACTATGACTAGACTATGACTAGACTATGACTAGACTATGACTAGACTATGACTAGACTATGACTAGACTATGACTAGACTATGACTAGACTATGACTAGACTATGACTAGACTATGACTAGACTATGACTAGACTATGACTAGACTATGACTAGACTATGACTAGACTATGACTAGACTATGACTAGACTATGACTAGACTATGACTAGACTATGACTAGACTATGACTAGACTATGACTAGACTATGACTAGACTATGACTAGACTATGACTAGACTATGACTAGACTATGACTAGACTATGACTAGACTATGACTAGACTATGACTAGACTATGACTAGACTATGACTAGACTATGACTAGACTATGACTAGACTATGACTAGACTATGACTAGACTATGACTAGACTATGACTAGACTATGACTAGACTATGACTAGACTATGACTAGACTATGACTAGACTATGACTAGACTATGACTAGACTATGACTAGACTATGACTAGACTATGACTAGACTATGACTAGACTATGACTAGACTATGACTAGACTATGACTAGACTATGACTAGACTATGACTAGACTATGACTAGACTATGACTAGACTATGACTAGACTATGACTAGACTATGACTAGACTATGACTAGACTATGACTAGACTATGACTAGACTATGACTAGACTATGACTAGACTATGACTAGACTATGACTAGACTATGACTAGACTATGACTAGACTATGACTAGACTATGACTAGACTATGACTAGACTATGACTAGACTATGACTAGACTATGACTAGACTATGACTAGACTATGACTAGACTATGACTAGACTATGACTAGACTATGACTAGACTATGACTAGACTATGACTAGACTATGACTAGACTATGACTAGACTATGACTAGACTATGACTAGACTATGACTAGACTATGACTAGACTATGACTAGACTATGACTAGACTATGACTAGACTATGACTAGACTATGACTAGACTATGACTAGACTATGACTAGACTATGACTAGACTATGACTAGACTATGACTAGACTATGACTAGACTATGACTAGACTATGACTAGACTATGACTAGACTATGACTAGACTATGACTAGACTATGACTAGACTATGACTAGACTATGACTAGACTATGACTAGACTATGACTAGACTATGACTAGACTATGACTAGACTATGACTAGACTATGACTAGACTATGACTAGACTATGACTAGACTATGACTAGACTATGACTAGGACTAGACTATGACTAGACTATGACTAGACTATGACTAGACTATGACTAGACTATGACTAGACTATGACTAGACTATGACTAGACTATGACTAGACTATGACTAGACTATGACTAGACTATGACTAGACTATGACTAGACTATGACTAGACTATGACTAGACTATGACTAGACTATGACTAGACTATGACTAGACTATGACTAGACTATGACTAGACTATGACTAGACTATGACTAGACTATGACTAGACTATGACTAGACTATGACTAGACTATGACTAGACTATGACTAGACTATGACTAGACTATGACTAGACTATGACTAGACTATGACTAGACTATGACTAGACTATGACTAGACTATGACTAGACTATGACTAGACTATGACTAGACTATGACTAGACTATGACTAGACTATGACTAGACTATGACTAGACTATGACTAGACTATGACTAGACTATGACTAGACTATGACTAGACTATGACTAGACTATGACTAGACTATGACTAGACTATGACTAGACTATGACTAGACTATGACTAGACTATGACTAGACTATGACTAGACTATGACTAGACTATGACTAGACTATGACTAGACTATGACTAGACTATGACTAGACTATGACTAGACTATGACTAGAGGTATATTTTTTAATTTCTTTGTATTTGTTTTATAATGAGAAATGATTTTACAAAACCTCAGTATTAAATTATGGTTTTAATTTACTAAAAGAGTAAGAGATAACAGTATTAAATATATTTTTTTTCAAAGCATGTTCGTTATGGCTTATATCACAGTTTTCATCATCTGAGTAAAAAAGCCTCAGCCGTATTGTCATTATTTTATGCTTTTAACCTAATTTGTTTAAACATTTTTGTCATAATAAAAAATCTGGGTTTTGTATGGGACAGTAGAGAAATCATCATCATCATCATCATCAGAACGATAAGCTACTGTTTGTATTTGAGTTTTACATTTACAAAAGATTCATGTGTGGGGATTTATTTAATACTTGTATAAGAGTATGAATACATACCATAACATTTACATATCATATCATCAATGTCATAAACTTTAGTTTGAAATTTTTCAAACATTATCAATTTTCCTTAACTTCGTTTCCATAGTTTAAATATACATACTATATCTATAGTGAGTGAGTTTGTGGTCAGCTAAAGCCATTAACTAAAATATTGACAATCTATTGAAGTCTATTATACATTCTAATGGATTTGGTATCGTAATAATGAAAAATTTATTAAAATTGTTGTTGCATGATTGATGGATAACAATGAACAAAGTTTTACTCTTATTGTATTATGATGCTCTCGAGTCGTTTATAGTTGTCCAATGACCATATTGTGAATGCCTTTAGCTTGAAAATTAAATTAAATTTGGTATTCTATTATTTTAGTTAAAAATATTTTTTTTTTAGTTATTACTTTTATATTTGATTATTTCTTATCCTTTATCTCTTAACATGATCAGGGAAACCAGAAATATTTTTTTTTTGTGGTATCTATATATGGGGAAATCCTGCGTGACGGACGATACATTTGTATGGATTTTATTGTTTTTGTATCCCATTGTCATTCTACACTAGATAGCTTTGCACAAATTTCAGGGAATATTAGCCCATCGATTGTGCTATCGAACGGTATTTGTTAATTTACATACTTGTTTTGGAGGGAAAAGATATTCGCTTTTAAAGAGCTGTGACGGACGCTACAAAAAATGAAAGTGACTTTTTTTTAACACGTGTTTCTGTAAATATTATCAAATCAGTCATAGTAATAAAAAAATTGTAAAGACATTGAAGATAGAGGAAAATTAGAGGATTCCATAACAGCTTTTATAAAATATCTTTAAGTTTCTAGTTTCACCAAAAATCCATAAATATACAGTTGCGGACGCGACGTGACTGACGATACAATTTTCACTTGAATGTTTTTTATTAAGAAAAAAATCACATTTCATATTTTTTTTAAGGATTCGTTAATTAGTGAAAATAATGGTTTTATTTGTTTCCGAATTTTATCTCCCTCCTCTTCATGTTATTTCACAAAACGGCTAAATACATATATTTATTTAAAGTTTTTCACTTCCTACATCTTGTTTTTCGCCGAAAGAATGCTGCGGCTAGCTGTAAGAGTGTCCCAAAAATCGAAAAAGAAATCAAATTTCAAAATCATCAAATTTGCCCCACTGTATATTTTTTTTAACACCTAACATCTTAAATTTAATCTGTGGATATAGACAGTGTTATTGCATTATGAACAATGTAATGAATTATGTATTTAATAAATATTAGTTTGTAAAAAATATATACTGTGACGGACGCTACGCACTTTTTTTACATATTATTCTGTAAAATACTTTATTATCATCTATATATTTGTAGCCTAATATAATTCATTAAACACATAGACAACAGCAGGCTACACGAACACCGACTACAAAAGTCGTTGGCTGCAATCGTCGCCTCGTAGTCAGCTACTTAATTATTTTGGGGATGCACAGTGGTTTACGGACGCTTTTTTTTGGAAATAATTCTGTAACTTTTGAACGACTGGAGATATTTGAATGAAATTTGACATGGTGGTAGTCAAGGAGTATTTGAGTTGGTTTTTAAAAGCACTGGTCCATGAGGGGTCGGGAGAGTGATTGATGGACCTTCAAAGTTGGTCACCTCGGGTGTTCGATTTTTTTAAAAATTCGCCAAAAATCCATTTATGTATGGATTGAAAAGAAATTTTAAACTTAAGTTGTCCTTGAGAAGATCTACAAAAAATATGCTTAAATGTGTAGGTTATCTCCTTTGGATTTCGAGATATTTGGGTAAAAAGGAATTTTTAGGTTGATTTTTTACCTCTTTTTTTAAGCTTTTTTTGATCTGGTGGACGCATCTGAGGACCAAAAATTTTTTAAGAATATTCTTTAAATTTGTAATAAAATTCTGAATAATTTTTGTGCAAGTTAGTTATAGAAATCTTCTTTTGTTTAAAAGTTAAAAATATTCAAAGTTGAAACTTACAAAAAATTTCGCTTTTTTTTTAGTTTTTCCCCAAAAGATAGCTATATTTTTTCACTAATAAAAAAATATTTTCTTAAGAAACATAAAAAGATTTTTAAAGTTTTTAAAAGAAAACATAATGAGAATGCGTATAAAACAAATTTCTTGCTAATTGGACTTTTGGTCCTCGCACATGTCCTCTCCAAAAAATGGCAATTTGTAAAAAAAAAAATTAGTTTAAACAAAAATTTCTCAAAAGGCAAAGCACCGATTTGAAAAAAATTATAATGTTCATATTTTCCAATATATCTGTTATTGATTAGAAAAGTTTTTTCTGAAACGCGCTGCAAATAGAGACAGTGTTGCCATATTTGTAAAAAAACTCATTTTTTGAAACACCTTTTTCCCCAGTTGGGAATTGGGGAATTTTTAAGTTAAAATTGGGAATTTTTTTTAGTCTATTGCTTTTACATCTTATTGGTCTACATTACTACAAAATTTCATTGTAATATCTTTATCCATGTCATTTCCACAGAATATCAAAGATTAAAAATATTTTCCTTAAAAAAGCAGAAAAACAATTTTTTTTTGTTTTACGATACAAAGTGTAAAAAAAGTAACGCACTTAAAAAAAACTTTTACTTAGTGCTAATCTCCTAGTCTTTCCCGATCTAATGATACTAAACATGTATATAAAGCATTAATACCGAGTCTTAAAAAACTCTGAAAACTTTGGCCCCCGTAGCATTTTTACACTGTTTATTTAAATATAAGTGATGAATTTGTGCATATAAAATTAATAATCATACTCAAATATTTCACTATAAGATGACAATGATCCTTCGATAACAAACAAATATTTTTTTATTTTTTTAAAGAAAATATCATGAGGATTTATGAAATATCAAAATGTAAATAATTTGTACTTATATTAAAAGGTGAAATACATTTTATTGAAGTATTTGTAGTTAAAGTTTAAACTTACAGTTTTTATTACATATTTATATAAAAGTAGTTATTTACTTAATTTTTATTTTCAGTAAAATAATCAGTACAATCTATTATATCAAGAACCTCTTCCAGGTGTTCGTTTTCAGAAGTTTTTGTATAACTGCTCCACTGCTCCACCATCGTTGATAGAGCAGGATCAGAAGACAACAAGAGATAATTTATTAGATCCTGATTTTGCGATTTTCTTGAGCATTTTCTGGTATTAAATAGTTGGATATACTTGAAATCTGAATTCCGCGCTTCCTGGGCCTCTTCTGTCAGTTCACCAAGTGGGAGAAGATTTGATTCAGGACTTTATGAACTGTTGGTGTAATTTCTTTCCAGTGATACAAATGTCGTATACGAGTTAACGCGTTGAGGGCATAGCAATGAAATTTTTCAGCATTTATTTGATATTTGCTATTTATTGCCGATAATATTACGTAACATTTACGAAGAACTTCCTCATCAATTCCAGTAATCTTTGAAGTTGTTTCATAATTTTCAAAGAATCGCCTGGCCGTATTACCATCGTTTGTACTGCCATATCCTACAAGTGGTTTGTCTATGTTTAGACCCGTCATAGTTTTGAATTCTTCCTGAATCCTTTTTTTTCACTGGATCTCATTTCAATCAGTTCCTTATTATTTCTCACGGATTTTAGCTGATTATCAGGTATATTCCTATATTTCAGATCATATGCTATATGTAGCATAAATTCTAAAAATCGGATACGTGCATGTAGGGGCGATATACCAAATTCCAGAACCTCTAGATTAATTGCAGTACTAGCTGATGCATCTTCTGAAGTTTGTAGAAATTCCGATTTCTTCTTTCCGCATAATGAGCATTTCCAAGTTGAATGGGTTTCCGTTATAGCGTTGCTTACTTTTCCATCTATCATTGTCAATTGAAGCTCAAAATTTACATTAATCAAATATCCATGTATGTCTATGCAGACTGGACTCAAATTGTCTATTGAATATTTGATATCATCAACCCAATTTTTTGTGCTTGCTGCATTTTCTTTTAAATATTCGAATCTGATCGGTCTGCAAAATGCCTTTGATCCTGGAGATGTGTTAACCCACACATATTAAGTACGCTCTTTTGATGTGGATGGTTCAGAACGATTCTTTCTTAATCTTAGTGGTACTAGGGATGCCATAAAAACGCTTCTGTAGTCATTTGTGTTCTGATGAGATGTTGATTGTTTGTATTCCGGTAATCCAGATAAACCGTCACATCCCCATTTACATATTAAAGTTAAGTCCTTGTTGTCAAGTTTCTTGGCTTCTTCTTCAGACAATGTAGTAGATATCAGCCTTGATGCCGTATTTTCCAATAATTTTGATAAATCCACAGATGCACTTTCGTCTCCTATCACGTTTGTTGGTATTAAGTTTTTTTTGGTTTTTAATAACGCATTATATCCTGGTAAAATTGAGTGTCCTTTGTCTCGTAATGCCTTACAGAGTTTAATATATTTATTTTTACTCAATTTCAACTCGAGCATAAGAGCAAGTGCTTCTTCCTCCGAAAATTCTGATTGAGAAGAAGGAGTTGGTATACTCTTAATAATTCGCTTAAGACGTTTAGGAGAAGCCTCTGGGAGAATATCTGCTATTTGTTTAGCTTCAGCTGGTTGATTATTTCGTTTGAGCACTTCCTTAAAGGAATCTTTGATTTCAGTATCCGAATGAGTAGAAAGAACTTCGGATAATCGCATCTTTTTAGATCTTTCTCCGAGATCATCATAGTTTTTTAGAGGGGCTCCAGCACCAGAAGTTTTAAGCTCAATTGAGTCCTTCAGCCAGTCTTTAAATTTAGATTCAAATCTTTTTAAACAGTAATTAACCGACTTAATTTTAAGTTCAAATAACTTTACAAATTTTACGACTTTGTCTTCCTCATTATTGAGAATCATGGAGTTAGTTTGACTTTTAGCATATCGCATGATTATTTTAATTTTTTCTGCTCTCGAACTGCTTGGTTGTTCAAAAAGAATATCGCACAACACTTTAAATTCCAATGTTATAGCCATGATGTTTTAACTGTTAATAGCAGTTACATTTAAAACTTTCTTTTTTATATTAAAAAAAAACATTTTTTATATATACCTGTATCCAAAGAATAATAAAGAAATCAATGAATTAATGTATTTTTTACCTCTAAAAATAGGTGCATATATAACTCAACCAATATGTGCGTCTCGTAAAACCTACCTGTATGGAGGTGAGTAACCATATCCTTTCTGACCATTATGAAAAACCCAAGTTGTAACAATTTTTACCTATTGCATTAACTTTCACATTAAAAAACATTTTATAACCTTAACATAATTTTGCAATTTTTTCAAATACACCAATTTTAAATACCGGAAAAATGCCTTTAAATCTTATTTTAAATAAATTGTCACACTGTTACTATAAAAGTACTCTTCTAATTAAACTTTTGCTACAAATTATGGATATATTACCTTTACACTGTTATCAAAATCGGTGCCTTACTCGTACTTACTTATTTAGAATCTTTTACTAAAATTTTATTTTTTAGCTTGGAACAAAAGGCAAAATCGAATAAAATTTTTTTAAGTCATTCTTATAATGTTTTCTTTAAAAAAATAAAAAACTATTTATATCTTTTTGAAGAAAATATTTGTTTATTAGCGAAGGATCATTGTCATCTTAAAAATAGTGAAATATTTGAGTATGATAATTAACTTTATATGCACAAATTCATCACTTATATTTAAATAAACAGTGTAAAAATGCTACGGGGGCCAAAGTTTTCAGAGTTTTTTAAGACTCGGTATTAATGCTTTATATACATGTTTAGTATCATTAGATCGGGAAAGACTAGGAGATTAGCACTAAGTAAAAGTTTTTTTTAAGTGCGTTACTTTTTTTACACTTTGTATCGTAAAACAAAAAAAAAATTGTTTTTCTGCTTTTTTAAGGAAAATATTTTTAATCTTTGATATTCTGTGGAAATGACATGGATAAAGATATTACAATGAAATTTTGTAGTAATGTAGACCAATAAGATGTAAAAGCAATAGACTAAAAAAAATTCCCAATTTTAACTTAAAAATTCCCCAATTCCCAACTGGGGAAAAAGGTGTTTCAAAAAATGAGTTTTTTTTACAAATATGGCAACACTGTCTCTATTTGCAGCGCGTTTCAGAAAAAACTTTTCTAATCAATAACAGATATATTGGAAAATATGAACATTATAATTTTTTTCAAATCGGTGCTTTGCCTTTTGAGAAATTTTTGTTTAAACTATTTTTTTTTTTTACAAATTGCCATTTTTTGGAGAGGACATGTGCGAGGACCAAAAGTCCAATTAGCAAGAAATTTGTTTTATACGCATTCTCATTATGTTTTCTTTTAAAAACTTTAAAAATCTTTTTATGTTTCTTAAGAAAATATTTTTTTATTGGTGAAAAAATATAGCTATCTTTTGGGGAAAAACTAAAAAAAAGCGAAATTTTTTATAAGTTTCAACTTTGAATATTTTTAACTTTTAAACAAAAGAAGATTTCTATAACTAACTTGCACAAAAATTATTCAGAATTTTATTACAAATTTAAAGAATATTCTTAAAAAAATTTTGGTCCTCAGATGCGTCCACCAGATCAAAAAAAGCTTAAAAAAAGAGGTAAAAAATCAACCTAAAAATTCCTTTTTACCCAAATATCTCGAAATCCAAAGGAGATAACCTACACATTTAAGCATATTTTTTGTAGATCTTCTCAAGGACAACTTAAGTTTAAAATTTCTTTTCAATCCATACATAAATGGATTTTTGGCGAATTTTTAAAAAAATCGAACACCCGAGGTGACCAACTTTGAAGGTCCATCAATCACTCTCCCGACCCCTCATGGACCAGTGCTTTTAAAAACCAACTCAAATACTCCTTGACTACCACCATGTCAAATTTCATTCAAATATCTCCAGTCGTTCAAAAGTTACAGAATTATTTCCAAAAAAAAGCGTCCGTAAACCACTGTGGGATGGCAGCTACATTTCGAAACACCTGTTTATGAGTGGTGCCAATATATATATTTATAAGATGGACAAAATAACAATTTAAATTTTGATAAAAACGGCATAAATTCATTTTATTAATTAACCTCCGAAATTAACGGTTTTCCTGTACCTGATGGTATGTCTATATCAAAAAAAATTATAGAAAGATTTTGGTGTGATCTCTAATAGTTTAAGAGTTATGGGCATTTTAAATTTCAAGAATAATACGGTACAACTTTAGAAGTTTATATCCGATATTAACTTTTTTGGTATCAAACAAAAGCTACTGAAAATATCTTTTATATTCTTATATATTCTATATAATATTCTTTATAATGGATAAGGAGCTAATATACTAAAAACTTATTTCTGCAACCGACTTTTTGTTATAAAAATTCGTATATCTTAACACAATATAGATATAAGTATGCTCTTTTATATAATGAATTTTATAAAGGACATACTGGGCTTTTATATAACATGAACTACGTAATTAGCTCTAGCACACGTAGCGTGTGAGTTAGACAGTTTAAAAAATAACTTTTTAAAATTTTACTTCTATTGAGTTAGAGTTATATAAATATAAATTTTTACATAATATTTTATTAGATATTATTATATACATTAAATATATAAGTATTTTATAAGTATGTAAATTGTTTACATAAATTCTCCCCATTGTATTTGTGGTAAATAAATTCAAGCGGTTTAAATCGCTTATTTATTTCAATATTATATGGTGTTGACAGCACTAAATCATTTATTGTCGCCAACAAAAATAGAAAATAGTTTAATTTTGGCTACAGCTACAACGGTGGTCGGTAGTCGCGTAGCCGTGTCGACTCTAAAAAATTTATTTCTATTTGAATGCATGTATTCTAATATTGACAGGTTGTAGCCCGTAGCCTGCTGTTGTCTATGTGTTTAATGCATAAAGCATACTATAAGTTCTCTTGGTTCGTAACCAAGTTTAATTTGAGGAAAAAGAAAATTTGCACTAGTCAAATAAAAAAAACCTTTATTTCTGTGTCGGACGCTACACACTGCGAGCCCTTTTTTACTTGACTTTTTTATATCTCTCTAATTACTTTTGATGGGGTCTTTTTCCTCTAATTGTATAAAGTTAAGCAGACTTTGAGCCCACACTGAAACTTGATACCTAAATGGATGTTTTTGTGATTTTTATGAACTTTCAAAAAACCTATTATTTTAAAAAATGTATACAAATTCGAGATGGGTGCAAATAAACACCTGCCGTTCACGAAGGGAGCAGTAAAAAATTGTATCCGTTATATATTCTAAAGGATCAATATATGGTTAATTTTTCCATAAACACAAATACCCGATTTTGAGTGTTTTAAAATTTTGTCCTTGGTTTAAGGTTTTTCGGATTTGCCCATATGAAAAATTCCATTTATTTTCCGAAAAGTTGTTACAATGTAATGAATTATGTATTTAATAAGTATTAGTTTGTAAAAAATATATACTGTGACGGACGCTACGCACTTTTTTTTACATATTATTCTGTAAAATGCTATATTATCATCTATATATTTGTAGCCTAATATAAAGCATACTATAAGTTTTCTTGGTTCGTAACCAAGTTTAATTTGAGGAAAAAAAATTTGCACTAGTCAAATAAAAAAAAAAACTTTATTTCTGTGACGAACGCTACACACTGCGAGCCCTTTTTTACTTGACTTTATTATATCACTCCAATTATATTTGATGGGGTCTTTTACCTCTAATTGTATAAAGTTAAGCAGACTTTGAGCCCCTACTGAAACTTGATACCTAAATGGATGTTTTTGTGATTTTTATGAACTTTCAAAAAACCTATTATTTTAAAAAATGTATAAAAATTCGTGATGGGTGCAAATAAACACCTGCCATTCACGAAGGGAGCAATAAAAAATTGTATCCGTTATAAATTCTAAAGGATAGTAACAGCTTTCAAAGCTGTTTAGCACAAATGCAAATGTTAATGATTGTGTTTTTGGACAGGTCTGGCTTAAAGGAATATAATGAGCTAAATTGAAAGTATTTTTGAACATTTTAAAGCTTAAAATAACTTAAAAAGCTTCACTTATTTTGAATTGTATTTATATGGATATGCATTATAAGATTTTAAACGTATTCAGTATTTACCTTAAAAAGTTTAGAAAGCTTTAAGGAGTTGTATTAATTGTTTATTTAAAAAATATTAAACTTTGAAAGCTTTTAATAGATTTTTTTTTAAAGAAATTCTTTAAATGTCTTTATTTTAATTCAATATATTTTTTTTTAATTAAAAATATTAAATTTTTTCTTATGCTCGAAATTTCGAACTTAATTTCGAATGCTTAATTTTTATAATAATTTATTAAAAACTTTACGTTTGTTTCAATTTAAATATTCTTAAGCTTTTTTGGAAAAAATCTTATAAAGGTTTGATACAAAAACAAATTTCGAACATAAAATTTTTGTATAAAAATCAAAGTTTTTTGCATAAAAATTAAAAATTTCTTGTTATTTAGTCTAGTTATTTTATAGTAGCAAAAAATATGCAAAATTTTCTTATGTTCGAAAATTCGAACTAAATTTCGAATTTTCGAAAATGACTTAAAATTCTATAATTCAAATTTACTTTTCAAATTAATTTTAATAAAATAAAAAAAAAAATTATTTATTCCTTAGTTTTTTAGTTGAAATCTTATGAAGGTTATCTTCAAAAAAAATTTCGAACATAAAATTTTTGCATAAAAGTCATTTTTTTTTTATAAAAATTATAAATGTCTTCTTTTTTAGTCTAGTTTTTTTTATAGTAGCATAAAATTTTCAAAATTTTTCAATGTTCGAAAATTCGAACTTAATTTCGAATTTTCGAAAATGAATTATAATTGCTTTAGTTTAACTTCACTTTACAAAAAACTATAAATTTTGAAAAAATTATCTATAATTTTTTTTCTTTTAAGATAAACTTTAAAAATTTTTCGAACATAAAATTTTTGTACGAAAATCAATTTTTTTTATAAAAATTAAAAATTTCTTCATATTCAGTTGATTTATATATTTGTGACTGAATATAACCAACATTTTCTAATGTTCGAAAATTCAAACTCGAAAATGATTTAAAATTATTATAATTTAAATTTACTTTACAAAAAACCGAAAAGTTTGAGAAAATTCATGGTTTTTCTTCAGTTTTAGTTAAAATTTCCATCAAATCGAAGGGAAAAAACTTAATTTCGAATTCTACATTTATTCAATAATTTACTAAAAACTTCTTGATTATTAAAATTTATTTATTCCTAAGCTTGTTTAGCAGAAATCATATGAAGGATAGCTTTAAAAAAATTTTCGAACATAGAATTTTTGAATTAAAATCAACCTTTTTTGCATAAAAATCAAAAATTTCTTCTTTTTAGTCTATTTATATGTTTGGGACCAAAGATATGCAAAATTTTCTAATATTCGAAAATTCGAACTTAATTTCGAAATTTCGAAAATGGCTAAAAATTACTATAATTTAAATTTACTTCTCAAAAGTCTATTTATATGCTTGGGGCTAAAAATATGCAAAATTTTCTAATGTTCGAAAATTCGAACTTAATTTCGAATTTTCGAAAATGGCTAAAAATTACTATAATTTAAATTTACTTCACAAAAAACCAAAAATTTTAAGAAAATTCTTGTTTTTCTTCAGTTTTAGTTAAAATTTCTATCAAATCGAATGGAAAAAGCTTAATTTCGAATTCTACATTTATTCAATAATTTACTTAAAACTTTTTGATTATTAAAACTAGTTTATTCCTAAGCTTGTTTAGCAGAAATCATATGAAGGATAGCTTCAAAAAAATTTTCGAACATAGAATTTTTGAATTAAAATCAACCTTTTTTGCATAAAAATCAAAAATTTCTTCTTTTTAGTCTATTTATATGTTTGGGACCAAAGATATGCAAAATTTTCTAATATTCGAAAATTCGAACTTAATTTCGAAATTTCGAAAATGGCTAAAAATTACTATAATTTAAATTTACTTCTCAAAAGTCTATTTATATGCTTGGGGCCAAAAATATGCAAAATTTTCTAATGTTCGAAAATTCGAACTTAATTTCGAATTTTCGAAAATGGCTAAAAATGACTATAATTTAAATCTACTTCAAAAAAAACCAAAAGTTTTAAGAAAATTCTTGTTTTTCTTCAGTTTTAGTCAAAATTTCTATCAAATCGAATGGAAAAAACTTTATTTCGAATTCTACATTTATTCAATAATTTACTAAAAACTTCTTGATTATTAAAACTAATTTATTCCTAAGCTTGTTTAGCAGAAATCTTATGAAGATTAGCTTCAAAAAAATTTTTCTAGCATAGAATTTTTGTATTAAAATCAACCTTTTTTGCATAAAAACGAAAATTTCTTCTTTTTTAGTCTGTTTATATGGTTAATTATTCCATAAACACAAATACGCGATTTTGACTGTCTTAAAATTTTGTCCTTGGTTTAAGGTATTTCGGATTTGCCCATATGTAAAATTCCATGTTTTTTCCGAAAAGTTGTTACATATTTCCGGTTCTCCTGCCACTAACTATTACCTATTAAACTTTTATCATACAGGATTACTATAAATATCCTTATAGTAATTCACGTAATGAGATGTTAATCAATACTGTAAAGAAAATTAATTTCATATTTCATGTAAAGTTAATTAAAAATTATTAATATACATAAATTTTCCTCATCTACCTCATAATAATTTTTCCTTAATGTAATGCACAAGTAATTACAGCTGCCAATATAAAGCAGAAGAAAGAAAATTAAAATATTTTTTCACGTATTTGAATCGAGAGTGTAAGTCGAGCATAAACAAAAATATTTTGTTAAATATGTACCGCAGCACAGTGGTTTAAAACAAGCAAAAAAGTGGTAATAATTCTATATCTTCTAAACTGTAAGTCTGATTGTATCTGTATATATGAAGGAATTATTAAGTAGGATACAAGCTTTCCAAGGTTTTCGTTAATGGTGGCCCTATATTCACACAGAGTGAATTTTTGGCCGTCAAAGTAGACCACCTCAGAAGTAAAAAAGTTTTTGAACCGTGTAGCTCTTTTAATTATTTTTCAATTTGGTTGACTTTTTACATTTTGAAATGACCTTGAAGATGCAAAGAAAAAACCTGCTCACTTCAGTATATAAATGTTATGGCTTTTAAGTTATTTCATTATTGAAAATAAAACAAATCATTTTTCTCT
Source organism: Stomorhina lunata (assembly GCA_933228675.1). NCBI lineage: Eukaryota > Metazoa > Arthropoda > Insecta > Diptera > Rhiniidae > Stomorhina > Stomorhina lunata. Next base: position 106,249,742 of record OW121741.1, read on the forward strand.
TTGACTTTTTTCAGTTCTTGACCCATTGTGAATTCCATATTAAACCGATAATTTTTTAAAAAATACTAACATATAGCCAACAGTTTATTTAAATCATTTGTTAAAACCATTTTTAAATATCTTGAGCCGTTAAATATTGATAAATTTAAAAAGTCAAATATTTTTCGATAATCATAAAAAGTGCATTTTTTCTCAAAAAGATGGTATCAATTTTTTTACTTTTTACTAAGAAGTGCTTTTTTAACAGTTAATATTTTAGTATATATTCGTAGAGAATGAAGTTTTAGAATGGCTTTAAGCTAAACCTTAAGTCAGTTAAAGATTTACTTTACATACAGCATTGACCGAAATTTGTCGAATTTTAAAGAAAATTTTTGTGTTACCGAACATATAACAAAAAAATCAAGCTGATTTAACAACTTCCTAAAATGCAGTTATAAAGCCCCAGATATAGCCCTTATATTTTAAGAATACAAAGTAGCGCGGATTTTTGAACGAATTCAGGAAATGGGTTTTAATAAAAAATGACAAATTTCCATATGCCATAACTTAAATTGCAAAAAAAGTCAAAAGTCTATGATCAAATTTGAAGCGATTTCAAAGAAATTTGGTGGAGCGATTGAGGTTTGTATGAGCAGTATTTGTTTTAAATTCTATGCAAAAAAAAAATTTGACCAAAATATCAATTTCGGGAAGTGAATTTGAGGTACCATGAATAATGGACCGATTTGAAGGTCCAGCCAGACGAACGGACGGACTGACTTCACTAAATCGACTCAGAAAGTGATTCTTAGTGTATTGGTCTACTTAATATTGGGTCTTGTTTCAATATTTCTATGCGTTACATAAATTAGCACAAACTTATAATACCCCTTCCACCTGTGTTGGTGAAGGGTATAACTACACTTTTTATGCCCACCATCAAATAGAAAGGGGTATATTGAGATTGTCATACCGTTTGTAATTTCCTTAATATTGGCTCAAAAGCCAAAATTGAAGTATATTCTGAAAACTTATGAAATTCTAAGACGATTGAGAGATGTCTGTCTATCCGTCCGTCCATCTGTCCGTTGTCGGCACGATAAAACCTAAACGAAAGGATATAGGTCACAGAAATTAAGCATAAATATTATTCGTTTCTTGGAAAAATTTGGTATTAAAATCGGGCAAAATCGGTTCTCATTTGACCACAGCTCCCGTATAACCTCGTCTAGGCTAATCGCTTATGCTAATAAATGACAAATTATAAAAGCTATGATAATAAAATTTGGTATGAATAAGTTTTACATAACCACTAGACAGTATATAAAATTTTATCGAAATCGGTTCACATTTAACCATAGCTCCCATACAAAAAACATACGGAAACAGCCTAAATTCCTCTTAAAATACACTTAAACGCCAATAAATGATAAATTGCAATAGCCTTGGCCACTAAATTTGGCACAAGGAAGTCGGTGGGCAAAATTTTTTCACAATCGGTCACCACTTGACTATAGCTCCCATATAAAAAACCTACGGAAACACAAAAATACAAAAAGAAAAGGGGGTTCATGTCCGTCTGTCCGTCAGATAAAAGCGCAATAGCGATCCGGGAAACACCTTGATGCTAATAAATTGAATACAATTGTAATAGCTATGAAGACTAAATTAAGAATAGAGAGGTTTTTGGTACAGGTGTTTGGTACTTTTTTGAAACTATGTCCGAAAGGGTGAAAATTGTTTTTTTGGTACTTTTTTAACCCACTCTTATTTTTTAAACCAAAGAATATAGAAAGGAACTTTGTACTGCAGTCAATAGATGTGAAAGAAATATTGAACACGTATTTGGTACTTTTTTGATTTTGGGGCCAAAATGGGTAAAAAAAAGGGATAACATGATAACTTAACATCTCAAAAAGTAATATGAATAAGAATTATGTTAACTGCGTTTTAATAAAATGTACCGAATTCAATTGGTACCAAAGAAGTAACAAATATGCATACGGAGCTTTTTGAAAAAGTGGAAAAAATGAGTAATGTTATAACTTTTAGACAAATGAATGTTTGTATGTATGTTCTTTATAGAATAGTAAACTGTGAATTTGATCATGTTATGCTCTTTAGCGAAGATGTTGCGGATAAGCCGGCGAAGGTTTTTAAGTTGGTAATACTAATTTCCGTTAGGTGGCGCCACTGAAAATTACTAAAAATTATTTAAGTCGTAAACTGTACACTTCATCATGCTATGAACTTTAGCAAAGTTGTAGCGCATGAGCCGGCGAAGGCTTTTTATTTGTTGTAAATAATTTTCGACAGGTGTCGCTACTGAAAATTACTCAAAATTAATTTTATCGTAAGCTCTACATTTAATCATGCTATAATCTTTAACAAAGTTGTTGCGGCCAAGCCGACGAAGGTTTATTAATGGGAATGACCAAAGTCCGATAGGTGGCGCCACTGAAAATTACTCAAATTTAATTAAATCGTAAACTGTGCATTTGATCATGTTATAATAATAAGCAAAGTTGTTAAGCATAAGCATAAAATATATAAAAAATTTTAAAATTTGCCTAAAAAGGCTTATCATAAAGCTCCGAGCAAGGCTCGGTCAACCAGGTACTATATATATAACATCCCCCTTTTGTATCTGCAACAAAAAGATTCGGAGGTACAAGCACCATATTAAGATTGCACCAATGTCCAGACTTTATATACGGTAGATGCATTAGGAACTCCTAACAAAATATATGGACCTATCATATCAACATGTTTATCCTAACTAAATATTAAGCAGAACGAAAAGTATTTAACAACTTATTAATGTAAAACCATACCCGGTTACGATATCGAATTTTGTTCATAGTAAATACTAGGGAAACCAATTACATTCTTTTAAATGGTGAACTATAAAGCTACTGCAACCGAATTTAGTCCAAATATTTTACCAATAATACCAACTAGCGTAACAAGTTTTTTCGAATTAGGTTCACATTTTGAAGTAGCTGCCCCCTAATAGATATGTGAGATATGTTTCTAAATTTAATATAACTTGATGGTGGGCATATAAGATTCGTCACAGCCGAATATAACACTCTTACTTGTTTGTTTTGAAGCTCCTCGCAATTAGGCCAACAGTTTAGAAAACACAGTTTTATTACCACTTTTTCTTTGTTTTAAACCACCGTGCGTTGAAAATAAGGAGTAGTTTGCCATTTTTCCAAAGAATTAATTTGCCAAAGGACAAATTTGTTCAACAAAAGAAGGACAGAAGGTGCGAAAAAATATCAGAAATATAAGGGAACTAAATAATTTCTTATTATGATTAAGATTTAAGAGACATACATAAATTGTATATAAAGTTAATACTTTAGCTGATTCCTTTCCACATTTGCATTTTAAGCATATGTTGGTAATAAATTAATAACCTATAATATGTACATTAGGGCGTCTCGAAAAAATAAAGTTCGCCGTACACCATCGAATATAAAGCATTGCTATGAGGCAGTTTCGAAAATTTTTTTTTTAATTTTTTTCGTCGCACATTGGGGTCGCCAAAATACATTTTTCGTTATATCTTCGGCATTTACAGTCGGATCTCGAAGTGTGATATATCGATGTTTTTGTCTCGAAGAGGCCAACATTTTTCTTTAATAGTCATTATTCTCAGGTATCCGGTTCTAGTATTTATCTATCAGACCCCTGTTCCTACCACCCTAATGTACCACCATAATATCAGAAAATTAAAGCTCTTAAAAAATCGTTAAACTTTTACTAAGGAAGTTTTTCGATTTTTCAAACCGATCTATTACAAACAAGGAATTTCTTATTTTGCCGCACATACGGATCGCCAAAATACATTTTTCGTTATATCTTCGCCATTTACTGTCGGATCTTAAAGTGTAATATATCGATGTTTTTGTCTAACGAATGCCAATGTTTTGCGATATTAATCATTGACCTTAAATACATTCTTCTACATAGTACCTACCCAGTATATCTTAACTCATACAAAGACATAGATAAGCTGTGAAAATAATTAATTTTAGTAAATAAAACTATCAACAGAAAGTATTTTCCTTATGTTAGCTGGTATTTCGATTACATCTTTGGAAAACTGTAATGCTTCAGCAGTTCTTGCATTAAGAATTGCAAGCATGGCGGCTCAGTCAAAAAAATTCTGAAATTGTGGACCGGGTGGAAAAAGTAAACATTATTTTCTATGGGCAGACGAAGCATTTATTGAACGTCGTCCGGCAATTGATGAACCCAAGATATATCATCTATTGGAATTGCTTGAGGTTGGATTTCACAAGAACCAGAATGGCGGATAAAATAAAAGCGGAGAGTTCGGGAGGCTGTTGTTTATTTAAATTAATTTTTAATAGTTTATAATTAAATTAAACACAACGCGATTAAATGTTATACAGACACAGATGAAATTCAAACAATTATTTCGTGGATAAAATTTTTACATGATATTTTTTCACAATTTTATATAAATACTAGAACGGATATCTGAGATCAATGATTATTATCAAAAAAAAAAACTAGAAGAATGTACTTGAGGTCAATGATTATAAAACTAAACTTAATTATTTTCACAGCTTATCTATGCCTTTAAACAGACACTGAATATTTTGTTCATGTGGTACATTAATCTGCCTTGGCTGTCACTTGTGAGCAACCCATGGGCCACATTTTTTCAGAACTTGAGAGCCGTCAAAAATACAGCAAACTTGGATCTTTTCAAAACATAATTGATTAAAAGATTTAAAATTTTTATAATTCTTGTTGTAATTAGGAGTTAAAATATCTTCGGTAGTTACTATGTAGAAGAATGTATTTAAGGTCAATGATTAATATCGCAAAACATTGGCCTTCGTTAGACAAAAACATCGATATATTACACTTTAAGATCCGACAGTAAATGGCGAAGATATAACGAAAAATGTATTTTGGCGATCCCTATGTGCGGCAAAATAAGAAATTCCTTGTTTGTAATAGATCGGTTTGAAAAATCGAAAAACTTCCTTAGTAAAAGTTTAACGATTTGTTAAGAGCTTTAATTTTCTGATATTAGGGTGGTACATTAGGGTGGTAGGAACAGGGGTCTGATAGATAAATATTAGAACCGGATACCCAAGATTAATGAATATCATCGATATATCACACTTCGAGATCCGACTGTAAATGCCGAAGATACATATAACGAAAAATGTATTTTGGCGACCCCAATGTGCAACGAAAAAAATTAAAAAAAATTTTTTCAAAACTCTCTCATAGCAATGCTTTATATTCGATGGTGTATGGCGAACTTTATTTTTTCCCCATATAAGTCGAGACGCTCTAATGTACATATGTATTAAAGAATGCCCCTCATTATGCCCATAATTATTTCGTTTTATTAATAATAATTTCATAGAAAATATGAAATATTTATGTACCAGAAAAAAAGGTTTATATCAGAAAGTTTTCAAATAACTCTTTATTGATTTTTCCCCCATAAAAATCTAGTTACAAAAACATCTGTTCTCCCACTATTACTTTATATCTTACCGCCAGCAACAAAAAAAGAAAAGAAGCAAAGAATGTTATCAATTGTTTAATAAACTTAATATAAAAAAAGCAATTTCTCTTATTTGTCCATAAAATTCACTAAAAATGCCCTTAATTTAGTCTTACCCCTTTTTTGGTAGATTTCTTTATTGGCAAACAATAGACTTTTTTTATTAGTTTTCTAACCATAAAACCTTAAAGCAAATCTCTAGATTTTTTTTATAGTTTTCTTTAGTTTAGCCAAGATTCCAAGACAATCACTTTTGGTCCAGAAATATTTCTATTGTTTGCAACACAAGTGTCTTTTATAACCGACTTTCTTTCTTTCTTTCTTTTATTAATGATTAACAAGAAAAAAATGTAAAATGAAATTATTGGAAATTTTCGAAAATTGACCAAAGATTATTTTATGTTAATATATTCCTAAAATTTGAGAGGGAGTAGAGTTGTACCAATAAATTTTGAAAATGTACTTTAAAATGGGTTTGCTTAAATGGCCATAAGGAATACATATGGATATCAAAATGAAAAATACAAAAAATTATGCAAAAATCTTCAAGTTATACTGTTCTGGAGCCAAGTCCTCCTTTTAATAAAACTATGTGGACTACATGGATTTTGATGTAACTCAGATCCGTTGTCGGTTTTTTTCCATCAGATCTGGATTTTTTTTATGGGCGTGGCAAATTTTTCCCCTTAAATTAGTCAGGTACGGAGACCTATTTCGTCCTAACTCGATAACGACTCATCCGATTTTCAAAATTAAAAAACTTGAAGATGCATAACAAAATTGCATTTATTTTTACAAATTTTTTAGTTATTAAAAATAACTAAACTGTAAATCTGATCGTATCAGTATATATGAGCGAATTGTTAAGGAAGGCCCAGGCTTTCTAAATTTTGAATTTATGGTAACCCTGTATTTACACAGGGTGAAAAATTGAGCGTTTAAGTAGACCACCTTAGAAGTAAAAAAGCTTTTGGAATGTGTAGCTCTTTCCATTATAGTCCGTTATGATTCATTTTTAACATTTTGGAAAATTAACTTCAAGAAACAAAGAAAAAATATTTATACTTTACTAAAATAACTGAAATAACAGTCCATACCACCAGTATTAATATTAATATTTTTGATTTTCGTAAATACCATGATCATTAATAAAACTCGGAAAATGAGTATTCAAATCATTCAGTTTGAATTTCGATGTTAACAGAGTTGGTTGGTGCCGATTTTTTTTTAAATAAAAGACAATAACAAAATAGGCAAGAAACAAATTAAAATCCAATTTATAGCAACAAAATACATCGTTCGAGCGAACAAAGAAATATAATCTCGAACATTGTTGCCACGACACTATTATTTTTGTAAACGTCGGGAATATTTTTGTAAATATTGGGAATTTTTTCAAAGTAGAAATAAATTCTTATATAAATAAAACAATTTTAGATTTTTATAGTTTTAAGATATTTTCGATTCAAACACTTTTTTAAAGTAAGATTTTTAATAAAAATATTTTTCTTTAGAAAATTGTTCGATAAAAATTAGATTTTATAGCAAATTCTTTGATAGAAATATTTTTCTGTAAACATTTTTGATAAAAATATTTTTATATCAAAAAATTTTCAAATATTCTATAGATAAATTTTTGATGAAAAAATTTTCTATAGAAAAATTTTTGATGAAAAAATTTTCTATAGAAAAATTTTTGTAAAAATTTCTATAGAAAAATTTTTGATAAAAAAATTTTCTGTAGAAAAATTTTTGATAAAGAAATTTTTTATAGAAATTTTTTTTTTTTAAAGTTTTCTATAGGTAAATTTTTGATAAAAAAATTTTCTATAGAAAAATTTTGGTAAAAAAAAATTTATATAGAGAAATTTTGATACAAAAAATTTTCTATAAAAAATTTGTGATAAAAAAATTTTCTATAGAGAAATTTTTGATAAAAAATTTTCCATAGAAAAATTTTTGATAAAAAATTTTCCAGAGAAAAATTTTTGATAAAAAAATTTTCAATTTTGATAATAAAATTTTCTGTACAAAAATTTTTCTAAAGAAAAAATTTTGATAAAAAATTATATAGAAAAATTTTTGATAAAAAAATATATAGAAAAATTTTTGATAAAAAAATTTTCTATAGAAAAATTTTTGATAAAAAAATTTTCTATAGAAAAATTTTTGATAAAAAAATTTCAATAGAAAAATTTTTGATAAAAAAAATTTTATAGAAAAATTTTCTATAGAAAAATCTTTGATAAAAAAATTTTCTATAAAAAAATTTTTGATAAAAAAATTTTCTAAAGAAAAATTTTTGATAAAAAAATTTCTATAGAAAAATTTTTGATAAAAAATTTTCCATAGAAAAATTTTTGATAAAAATTTTTCCATAGAAAAATTTTTGATAAAAAAGTTTCCATAGAAAAATTTTTGATGAAAAATTTTCCATAAAAAAATTTTTGATAAAAAATTTTCCATAGAAAAATTTTTGATAAAAAAAATTTTCTATAGAAAAATGTTTTGATAAAGAAATTTTCTATAGAAAATTTTTTGATAAAGAAATTTTCTATAGAAAATTTTTTGATAAAAAATTTTCTTTAGAAAAATTTTTGATAAAAAAAATTTCTATTGAAAAATTTTTGATAGAAAATTTTCCATAGAAAAAATTTTGAAAAAAAATTTTCCATAGAAAAATTTTTGATAAAAAAATTTTCAATTTTGATAATAAAATTTTCTGTAGAAAAATTTTTCTAAAGAAAAAATTTTGATAAAAAAAATTTTTATAGAAAAATTTTTGATAAAAAAATTTTCTATAGAAAAATTTTTGATAAGAAAATTTTCCATAGAAAAAAATTTTGATAAAAAAAATTTTGAACAAAAAATTTTTGATAAAAAAAATTTCTATAGAAAAAAATTTTGATAAAAACTTTTTAACAAAAAATTTTTGATACAAAAATATTCTATACAAAAATTTTTTATAAAAAAATTTTCTGTAGAAAAACATTTTGATAAAAAAATTTTCTATAGAAAAATTTTTGATAAAAAAATTTTCTATAGAAAAATTTTTGATAAAAAAATTTTCTATAGAAAAATTTTCTATAAAAAAATTATCTATAGAAAAATTATTGATAAAAAAATGTTCTATAAAAAAATTTTTGAGAATAAAAATAATCTATAGAAAAATTTTTGATAAAAAAATTTTCTATAGAAAAATTTTTGATAAAAAATTTTCTATATAAATATTTTTGATAAAAAAATTTTCTATAAAAAAAATTTTCTATAAAAAAATTTTCTATAGAAAAAAATTTTGATAAAAAAATTTTCTATAGAAAAAATGTTGATAAAACATTTCTATAGAAAAATTTTTGATAAAAAAATTTTCTATAGAAAAATTCTTGATAAAAATGTAGAAAACTTTTCCTTTATAAAACGTTAGAACTACACATTGAAAAAATACCTATATTAGTTAAAAGTATTAAAAAACAGCAACTCTGCCGACTATTTTTTGGTTCAGTTCTCTTTGCGCCGACCAGTGGTTTTAAGTTATTTCATTTCAAAAATTATACCCTTCACCATCATAGGTGGAAAAGGTATCATAAGTTTGTGCTGATGTATGCAACGCATAGAAATAGTTGTCTTAGACCCACCTTTTAGTATACCAATAGGCTTAGAATCACTTTCTGCGATGCCCGTTCGTCCGCCTGGCTGGCTGGACCCCCATGTAAACCATGTTATCAAAGTACAGTTCGCAATTCTAAAGATAATTTAATGAACTTTGGCTCAGCTCATTTTTTTAATAGTCGGACCATGGCTATTTAAATTCTTCAAAATAGGTGCATTATTTATATTACTTTCCATAGGTCCCACTTCCCCAAATTGATATATTGGCCACAAATATCAATATTTTTTCATGAAAACAAATGCTGCTTATATAAACCAAAATCACTGTACCAAGTTTCGTTGAAATCGGTCCACATTTGACCATAGCTCCCATACAAACTCTTCTGTCAAAACGCACTAAATGGGACAAAAATCACTTAAACGCTCGTAAATCTGAAGATAATGGGAATTTTAAGATTATGTTTTGCATGCATAATTTCTGTAGTAACTTAAATCAATCTGATAAATTTCGAGATAATCGGTCCACATTTGACCCTAGCTCTCATATAAGTCCAATGGACGAAAACAGCTTAAATATATAAGTTTTGAGAAAATGTTTGTATGATGGCAAAATTTAGCAAATATTTGTCTTTATACACGAAAAAGAATACCTTTGACCTTAGTGGTGAAGGGTATCGTATGGTCGGGCTTAATCGACTACAGCACTTTCTTACTTGTTTCAACTAGCACAGTTTTATCCATGGTTGATGTCCAGAATATGCTGTTATTATTATTCCGATCTTGTCCTGATTATAAAAGCATTACCAATTAAACTGTGGCGCTGTTGTATGTCCTAAAGTTCCGCTGTGCTCCACCGATTTGGACGTGTCCTCATCTAAATACATTCTTCAGAAGTTCAGAATGCTCCCGTCCGACCCATGTTGTTTTTATTTCAAAGCACCGTGTGTCGCAGGTTATATTCAAAAAACTTATGGCAGCCAGACCACTAGTGGAACCTAAACTCTTGAGGTACATATTGAAACTTATTTTCTAATGATTAGTGATAGAAATCAGTCATCCTCTGATTCCCACTTATATTGAATATATTAAGATTATATAAGGAATCCAATAATAATGATGTTTCCATCCAGAATTCTATTCCCTTCTTAAACAATTAAGAAATTCAAAGGTGTCTGGAAATAAGTAATTTTGGTATTTTCATTTTGTTTTTATTTTAATTAATACTCCTCTTTTTTTGTGTCAATTTCATGTCTAACTGCAAATATTTGTGTATTCAAGCCCGCAGGCACATGCCAACAACAGGAGATGTCCTAATAAAGCAAAAATATTGTTATTCTATACAACAAAAACATACAAAAAAAAAAAAAAATACACAGAAACAACCGAATGACAAACAAATCCCTACCTTTAACGGAAGATGCATTTATTATTATTATATTGTGACACAAGACGAAGTTACATATCCAGGGAGACAAGTAGCAGGAGACACCAGGCACCACTTCAAAAACCAATTTTCATTTGTTTAAACAACAACAAACAGCAGCAGCGGCAGAAACAACAAGAAATTGCTTGCAATTCAAACGTGAACAAGTAAGACTTACAGAAGGACGGACAGACAAAGCTTGGAAACAAATACCCAAGAACATTAAGATGGAGGCAACAAACGACTAAAAGAGTCAAAGGAATCGTTATAAAAAAAGTGTGAAGGAATTTAAAGAATTATAAACAAACAAATAAAAATAAATTTATAAGAATACAAGTACAAAAGTATCTAGATTCTAGACGAGTCAGCAATAGAATGATTGTTTGTCTGTCAGAATCAAAAGCGGAGCTAGATTGTTTTCGAAGGGAGGGCTAAGCCTTTTAAACAACATTTCTATGGATAATTTTTACCGAACGATTTTTATACTGAAAGCTTTTCTATAGAAACATTTTTATTACAAAAAATTTTCTAAAGAAACATTTTTATAACAAAAAATTTTCTAAAGAAACATTTTTATAACAAAAAATTTTCTAAAGAAACATTTTTATAACAAAAAATTTTCTAAAGAAAAAATTTTATAACAAAAAATTTTATAACAAAAAATTTTCTATAGAAAAATTTTTATAACGAAAAATTTTCTATAGAAAAATTTTTATAACAAAAAATTTTCTATAGACAAATTTTTATAACAAAAAATTTTCTATAGACAAATTTTTATAACGAAAAATTTTTATAACGAGAAAATTTCCATAAAAAAATTTTTATAACGAAAAATTTTCTATAGAAAAATTTTTATAACCAAAAATTTTCTATAGAAAAATTTTTATAACGAAAAATTTTCTATAGAAAAATTTTTATAACGAAAAATTTTTATAACAAAAAATTTTCTATAGAAAAATTTTTATAACGAAAAATTTTCTATAGAAAAATTTTAATAACGAAAAATTTTTATAACGAATAATTTTCTATAGAAAAATTTTTATAACGAATAATTTTGTATAGAAAAATTTTTATAACGAATAATTTTCTATAGAAAAATTTTTATTACGAAAAATTTTCTATAGAAAAATTTTTATAACGAAAAACTTTCTATAGAAAAATTTTTATAACGAAAAATTTTCTATAGAAAAATTTTTATAACGAAAAATTTTCTATAGAAAAATTTTTATAACGAAAGACTTTCTATAGAAAAATTTTTATAACGAAAAATTTTCTATAAAAAAATTTTTATAACGAAAAATTTTCTATAGAAAAATTTTTATACCGAAAAATTTTCTAAAGAAAAATTTTTATACCGAAAAATTTTCTAAAGAAAAATTTTTATACCGAAAAATTTTCTATAGAAACATTTTTATAACCAAAAATTTTCTATAGAAAAATTTTTATAACGAAAAATTTTCTATAGAAAAATTTTTATACCGAAAAATTTTCTATAGAAAAATTTTTATACCGAAAAATTTTCTATAGAAAAATTTTTATACCGAAAAATTGTCTATAGAAAAATTTTTATAATGAAAAATTTTCTATAGAAAAATTTTTATAACGAAAAATTTTCTATAGAAAAATTTTTGTACCGAAAAATTTTTTATAGAAAAATTTTTATACCGAAAAATTTTCTATAGAAAAATTTTTATACCGAAAAATTTTCTATAGAAAAATTTTTAAACCGAAAAATTTTCTATACAAAAATTTTTATACCGAAAAATTTCCCATACAAAAATTTTTATACCGAAAAATTTTCTATAGAAAAATTTTTATACCGAAAAATTTTCTATAGAAAAATTTTTATACCGAAAAATTTTCTATAGAAAAATTTTTATACCGAAAATTTTTCTATAGAAAAATTTTTATACTGAAAGATTTTCTAAAAAAGTTTAGGATGTCGAAAAAATTTTCTAAAGAAAAGTTTTTATAACGAAAAACTTTCTATAGAAAAATTTTTATAACAAAAAATTTCCTCTAAAAAAAATTTATAACGAAAAATCTTGCAAAAGAAGAAATTTCTTATACCTAAAAATTTTCCAAAGAAAAATTTTTTATAACTAAGAAAAATTTTTTATAACTAACTATACCGAAAAATTTTCTATAGAAAATTTTTTTATCCCGAAAAATTTTCTATAGAAAATTTTTTTAAACCGAAAAATTTTCTATAGAAAATTTTTTCAAACCGAAAAATTTTCTATAGAAAATTTTTTCAAACCGAAAAATTTTCTATAGAAAATTTTTTCAAACCGAAAAATTTTCTATAGAAAATTTTTTCAAACCGAAGAATTTTCTATAGAAAATTTTTTCAAACCGAAAAATTTTCTATAGAAAATTTTTTCAAACCGAAAAATTTTCTATAGAAAATTTTTTCAAACCGAAAAATTTTCTATAGAAAATTTTTTCAAACCGAAAAATTTTCTATAGAAAATTTTTTCAAACCGAAAAATTTTCTATAGAAAATTTTTTCAAACCGAAAAATTTTCTATAGAAAATTTTTTCAAACCGAAAAATTTTCTATAGAAAATTTTTTCAAACCGAAAAATTTTCTATAGAAAATTTTTTCAAACCGAAAAATTTTCTATAGAAAATTTTTTCAAACCGAAAAATTTTCTATAGAAAATTTTTTCAAACCGAAAAATTTTCTATAGAAAATTTTTTCAAACCGAAAAATTTTCTATAGAAAATTTTTTCAAACCGAAAAATTTTCTATAGAAAATTTTTTCAAACCGAAAAATTTTCTATAGAAAATTTTTTCAAACCGAAAAATTTTCTATAGAAAATTTTTTCAAACCGAAAAATTTTCTATAGAAAATTTTTTCAAACCGAAAAATTTTCTATAGAAAATTTTTTCAAACCGAAAAATTTTCTATAGAAAATTTTTTCAAACCGAAAAATTTTCTATAGAAAATTTTTTCAAACCAAAAAATTTTCTATAGAAAATTTTTTCAAACCGAAAAATTTTCTATAGAAAATTTTTTCAAACCGAAAAATTTTCTATAGAAAATTTTTTCAAACCGAAAAATTTTCTATAGAAAATTTTTTCAAACCGAAAAATTTTCTATAGAAAATTTTTTCAAACCGAAAAATTTTCCATAGAAAATTTTTTCAAACCGAAAAATTTTCCATAGAAAATTTTTTCAAACCGAAAAATTTTCCATAGAAAATTTTTTCAAACCGAAAAATTTTCTATACAAAAATTTTTATACCGAAAAGTTTTCTACATAAAAAAATTTTTATAGAGAAAAATTGTTATCGAAAAATTTTTGATACCGAAAGATTTTCTACAGAAAATGTTTTGATATCGAAAATCTTTTTATTTATTTCGGTTTAAAAAATTTTGATATAGAAAAATTTTCTTAAAAAATTTTTCTATAGAACATTTTTTGGTAAAAAAGTTTTCTTTAGAAAATTTTGTGGTAAAAAAATTTTTCTATAGAACATTTTTTGTTATTAGAATTTTGGTACAAAAATGTATCTATAATAAATTTTTTGGTATACAAATTTTACTACACAAAATTTTTTGGGATAAAAATTGTTCGGTATAAAAGTTTTTCTATATAGAAGATTTTTCGGTATAAAAATTTTTGTATAGAAATTTTTTCGGCTTAAAAAATTTTATTAAAGAAAACTTTTCAGTTTAAAAAAATTTTCAATAGAACATTTTTCGGTTTAAAAAATTGTTTGGTTTAAACAATTTTTCAGTTTAAAGAATTTTTCTACAGAAGAATTGCTATAAAAATTGTTCCATAAAAAATTTTTCGGTATAAAAATGTAAATATAGAACATTTTTTGATATAAAAATTTTTCTATAGAAGAAATTTTCTATCTAAAAATTTTCTTTAGTCTGGTCTATATCTTAGTTTATATCTTAGTCTATGTCTTAATAAATTTCTTAGTCTATATTTTAGTTTATGTTAAACCATGTCTTAGGGTATGATTCCTTGGGGTGGGTGGATATGGTCACTTTAAGTAGCCCTATCTCCGCCCATGGTATGTCTATAAAACTCATCATCCATAGAACAGAAATAGAATTGAAAACAGCACAAATGTCTCATATGAGGGAAACACAACATTCCTCTAGCCCAAGAATGAATTCAGGAAAAGCTTTTCAAGTACTTTTCTTTCATTATTTCCAAGACAAGGCAAAAATAGCAGCTTCAGCTAAAGCAAAAAAAAAAAAAAAAGATGAAATTGTCATTATTATAAAAAACGAATAATAAATTCTAAAAAAAAAATGATGCAAAAACTTTATTTCCAACGATAAACAAAAATAAATTTCTTCTTACATTAAGACTTTCTCAATTTAAAACCACAAAATGATGCAGCTTAATGATGCACGTGCTGCATTTGCTGCTGATGCTGTTGTATTGCTGTTGTTGTTGCAACACTTGAAAACTTGAACAATGCCATTTCATTGCACTCAAAAGAGCTTTTGATTTGTTTTTCTGCTTTATTTGGTTCCTTTTTTCCCCATTTTTTCATTAGAAATATTTTGGCTGAAGTTTAAGTTGTTGTGTAATAAAGCGAGTTTTTGCTCTTGTCGAGTATAATTGAAGAAAAGGATAAAATTTAATATTACAATGAATGAAATATTAAAAAGGATCCTTTTACATCTTCTTAATGTTTCTTTGGTATTCTTGTGGCTTAAATGATTTTTTAAAATATTTATAAGGAAATTGTTTTGTTTCCTCGTACTCGTATAATGCAAAGTTTTCTTAGAAATTTTCCACTATTATAAGACTTTGTAAGAAATTTAATGAAAACTTTGCATGAGGATTACAAGAGCAAATAAGAATCTATTTTCATAACAAAGTAAGTAAATATTTTTTCATTTAGGAAATTTACCAAAAAGTTGTTTAGAAAAGTACGGATATTCGTTTAAGAGCTTAGAAGAAAGCGCTGGATAAAAGATTAAGGGTGTTTTGGATAAAATTTGGTCAAATTTTTGCTTTAGTAAAAACTTGGCCTAATTTGGTAAAATTTTTTCTCTAGTAAAAGTTTGGTCAAATTTTTACTTTATTAAAAATTTGGTAAAATTTTTGCTCTAGTAAAAATTTGGTCAAATTTGGTAAAATTTTTGCTTTAGTAAAAATTTGGTCAAATTTTTGCTTTAGTAAAAATTTGGTCAAATTTTCGCTTTAGTAAAAATTTGGTCAAATTTTTGCTTTAGTAAAAATCTTGCAAAATTTTTGCTTTAGTAAAAATCTTGCAAAATTTTTGCTTTAGTAAAAATCTTCCAAAATTTTTGCTTTAATACAAATTTGGTAAAATTTTTGCTTTAGTAAAAATTTGGTCAAATTTTTGCTTTGATAAAAATTTGGTCAAATTTTCGCTTTAGTAAGAATTTGGTCAAATTTTTGCTTTAGTAAAAATTTGGTCAAATTTTGGCTTTAGTAAAAATTTGGTCAAATTTTTGCTTTAGTAAAAATCTTGCAAAATTTTTGCTTTAGTAAAAATCTTGCAAAATTTTTGCTTTAATACAAATTTGGTAAAATTTTTGCTTTAGTCAAAATTTTGGTCAAATTTTTGCTTAAGTAAAAATTTGGTCAAATTTTTGCTTTAGTAAAAATTTGGTCAAATTTTGGCTTAAGTAAAAATTTGGTTAAAATTTTTGATTTAGTAAAAATTTGGTCAAATTTTTGTTTTAGTAAAATTTTTGTCAAGTTTTAACTTTAGTAAAAATATGGTAAAATTTTTGCTTAAGTAAAAATTTGGTTAAATTTTTGCTTTAGTAAAAATTTTGTCAAATTATTGCTTTAGTAAAAATTGCATAAATTTTGGCTTTAGTAGAAATTTTGCCAAATTTTTGCTTTAGTAAAAATTTTGTCAAATTATTGCTTTAGTAAAAATTTGCATAAATTTTGGCTTTAGTAAAAATTTTGCCAAATTTTTGCTTTAATAAAAATTTGGTAAAATTTTTGCTAAAGTAAATTTTGGTCAAATTTTGGCTTTAGTGAAAATTTGGTCAAATTTTTGTTTTAGTAGAAATTTGGTAACATTTTTTATATCAGTAAAAATTTGATAAAATTTTTGAAAAATTAGAAAAAATTTTGCTTTAATAAAAATCGTCAAATTTTTGCTTTAGCAAATTTTTGCTTTAGTAAAAATTTGGTCAAATTTTTGCTTTAGTAAATATTTTGGTCAAGTTTTTGCTTTAGTAAAATGTTTGTTTAAGTAAAAATTTAGTCAAATTTTTGCTTTAGTAAAAATTTGGTAAAATTTTTGCTTTAGTAAAAATTTTGTAAAATTTTTGCTTTAGTAAAAATTTGGTCAAATTTTTGCTTTAATATAAATTTGGTAAAATTTTTGTTTAAATAAAAATTTGGTTAAATTTTTACTTTAGAAAGCATTTGGTCAAATTTTTGCTTTAGTAAAAATTTGGTCAAATTTTTGCTTTAATATAAATTTGGTAAAATTTTTGTTTAAATAAAAATTTGGTTAAATTTTTGCTTTAGAAAACATTTGGTCAAATTTTTGCTTTAGTAAAAATTTGGTCAAATTTTTGCTTTAGTAAAAATTTGGTCAAATTTTTAGTAAAAATTTGTCAAATTTTGCAAAAATTTGTTTCAAATTTTGCTTTAGTAAAAATTTTGCCAAATTATTGCTTTAGTAAAAATTTGGTCAAATTTTTGCTTTATTAAAACTTTGATAAAATTTTTGCTGTAGTAAAAATTTGGTCAAATTTTTTCTCTAGTAAAAATGTGTCAAATTTTTGATTTAGTAAAAAACTAATAAAATTTTTGTTTTAGTACAAATTTGTTCAAGTTTTGGTAATTTTTTTATTCAAATTTTGCTTTAGTAAAAAATTGGTCAAATTTTCGCTTTAGTAAAAATTTGTTCAAATTTAGTAAAAATTTGGTCAAATTTTGTTTCTAGTAAAAATGTGGTCAAATTTTTGCTTTAGTAAAAATCTAATTAAATTTTTGCTTTAGTAAAAATTTGGTCAATTTTTTGCTTAAGTAAAAATTTTTGATTTAGTAAAAATTTGGTCAAATTTTTGATTTAGTAAAAATTTGGTCAAATTTTTGCTTTAGTAAAAATTTGGTCAAATTTTTGATTTAGTAAAAATTTGGTCAAATTTTTGCTTTAGTAAAAATTTGGTTAAATTTTTGATTTAGTAAAAATTTGGTCAAATTTTTGATTTAGTAAAAATTTGGTCAAATTTTTGATTTAGTAAAAATTTGGTCAAATTTTTGATTTAGTAAAAATTTGGTCAAATTTTTGCTTAAGTAAAAATTTAGTCAAATTTTTGATTTTGTAAAAATTAGGTCAAATTTTTGCTTTAGTAAAAATTTGTTCAAATTTTTGCTTTAGTAAAAATTTGGTCAAATTTTTGCTTTAGTAAAAATTTGGTCAAATTTTTGATTTAGTAAAAATTTGGTAAAATTTTTGCTTTAGTAAAAATTTGGTAAAATTTTTGCTTAAGTAAAAATTTGGTTAAATTTTTATATAGTAAAAATTTGGTCAAATTTTTGATTTAGTAAAAATTTGGTCAAATTTTTGCTAAGTAAAAATTTGGTCAAATTTTTGATATAGTAAAAATTTGGTCAAATTTTTGCTAAGTAAAAATTTGGTAAAATTTTTTCTCTAGTAAAAATGTGGTCAAATTTTTGCTTTAGTAAAAATTTGGTCAATTTTTTGCTTAAGTAAAAGTTTCGTAACATTTTTGCTTTAGTAAAAATTTAGTCAAATTTTTGATTTAGTAAAAATTTGCTCAAATTTTTGTTTTAGTAAAAATTTGGTCAAATTGTTACTTGAGTAAAAATTGGTAAATTTTTGCTTTAGTGAAAATTTGGTAAAATTTTTGTGCAAATTTTTACTTTATTAATAATTTGGTAAAGTTTTTACTCTAGTAAAAATTTAACCAAATTTTTGCTTTAGTAAAAATTTTGTCAAATTTTTGTTTTAGTAAAAATCTAATCAAATTTTTGCTTTAGTAAAAATTTGGTCAAATTTTGGTAATTTTTTTTTTCAAATTTTGCTTAAGTAAAAATTTGGTCAAATTTTTGCTTTAATAAAAATTTGGTCAAATTTTTGCTTAAGTAAAAATTTGCTCAAATTTTTGCTTTAGTAAACATTTGGTCAAACTTTTGCTTTAGTAAAAATTTCATCAAATTTTGGCCTTAGTAAAAATTTGGTCAAACTTTTGCTTTAGTAAAAATTTGGTCAAATTTTTTGTTTAGTAAAAATTTGGTCAAATTTTTGGTTTAGTAAAAATGCGGTCAAATTTTTGCTAAAGTAAAAATTTGGTAAAATTTTTGCTTTAGTAAAAATTTGGTAAAATTTTTGCTTTAGTAAAAATTTGGTCAAATTTTTGCTTTAGTAAAAATTTGGTAAAATTTTTGCTCTTGTAAAAATTTTGTAAAATTTCTTCTAAAATTTTTTCTTAGTAGAAAATTGGTCAAGTTCTGGCTTTCATAAAAATTTGGACAAATTTGTGCTTTAGTAAAAAATTTTGTAAACTCTTTTCAAATTTTGCTTTAGTAAAAATTTGGTAAAATTTTCACTTTAATAATAATTTGGTCAAATTTTTGCTTTAGTAAAAACTTGTTAAAATTTTTGCTTTTGTAAAAATTTGGTCAAATTTTTGCTTCAGTAAAATTTTGGTCAAATTTTTGCTTATGTAAAATTTTTGTTCAAATTTTTGCTTTTGTAAAATTTTTGTTCAAATTTTTGCTTTAGTAAAAGTTTGGTCAAATTTTTGATTTAGTAAAAATTTGGTCAAATTTTTGCTTTAGTAGAAATTTGGTCAAATTTTTGCTTTAGTAAAAATTTGTTCAAATTTTTGCTTTAGTAAAAATTTGGTCAAATTTTTGCTTTAGTAAAAATTTGGTAAAATTTTTGCTTTAGTAAAAATTTGGTCAAATTTTTGCTTTAGTAAAAATTTGTTCAAATTTTTGCTTTAGTAAAAATTTGGTCAAATTTTTGCTTTAGTAAAAATTTGGTAAAATTTTTGCTCTTGTAAAAATTTTGTAAAATTTCCACTTTAGTAAAAATTTGGCCAAATTTTTGCTTTAGTGAAAATTTGGCCAAATTTTTGCTTTGGTAAAAATTTGGTAAAATTTTTGCTGTAGTTAAAATTTATTTAGATTTTTGTAATGTCAATAACTCCAAAGCCATTGATCTCACAAAAACGTATGATAGCACGACTTAAATGTAGTTTTGTTCTTAATCTATAAATATATATATTTTTTTAATAAAATTGTATAAGCCATTTTCAATATATGGTAATATAACTAGGACAACCTTTTCAATATTTTAAATATTAGAAAAAATTAAAAAAATGTTTATTTTTGCACTAGGGGCCCTTAGCTAACAAAAAAAAAAAACAAGTTAGAAAGTGCTATAGTCGGTCAAGCCCGACCATACGATACCCTTCACCACTAAGACCAAAGGTGTTATTTTTCCTGTATAAAGACAAATATTTGCTAATTTTTTCTATCATACAAACATTTTCTCAAAACTTATGTATTTAAGATGTTTCCGTCATTTGGATTTATATGAGAGCTTGGGTCAAATGTGGACCGATTATCTCGAAATTTATCGGATTCATTACAGTTATTACAAAAATTATATATGTCGAAAATAAACTTAAAATTCTGCTTATCTTCAGATTTACTAGCGTTTTAGTGATTTTTTTTTGTCATTTAGTGCATTTTGACAGAAGAGTTTGTATGGGAGCTATGGTCAAATGTGAACCGATTTCAACGAAATTTGGTACAGTGATTTTAGTTTATATAGGCATTATTTGTTTTAAATTTGAAGAAAAAATATTGATATTTGTGGCAAATATATCAATTCCGGGAAGTGGGACTTATGGGAGGTACCATAAATAATAGACCGATTTTGACGAATTTCAATAGCCATGGCCCCATTGAGAAAAATGATCTGTGCCAAATTTTATCAAACTGTCTTTAGAATTGCGACCTGTAGTTTGATTACAAGGTTTACATGGGGGTCCAGCCAGACGGACGGACGGACAGACATCGCTAAATCGAGTCAGAAATTGATTCTAAGCCTATTGGTATGCTAAAAGGTGCGTCTAAGGCAAATATTTCTATGCGTTACATACATCAGCACAAACTTATAATACCCTTTCCATCTATGGTGGTGAAGGGTATAAAAAATAGTTTAATTAAATTGTAATTTTGACTGTTAACCAGTCTTGTTTACATATGTTATTTCACACAGTTCTTATCGAACTGCTAAAAATAACAGCGCCTTAAGCTTTTATGTGAGAAAAAGTTTAGGGAACGGTGAAATTAACCCTAAAAGGTTTGAAAATACATTGTAAGAATAGCGAAGAAATTAAAAAATATTGGTAAAAATTTTATATTTTCTTTAAGTAAGTCTTTCGTATTAATACCAAAATCTTGCCTATATTTCCAGTATTTCTATAGAATTCATGAATTAAACCCACTCAATTACACAAATAGTATTAATTAAACCACATACGAAGTCCTAAAGGTTAAGGCGTGTGAAGAAAATAAATACTTATGTAGTTAAATCGCATCATAATATTGTTTTACTAGATTCTAATTTGAATGCTAAAAACTTACATTTAACATTTAATTATACTCGTAGTCTTTCCTACTTAGACAATGATTCATTCTTATGAAGTGTTAAGTGCCTCTAAAAACACAGACTGTTTTTATTGGTTGACTACAAAGAAGAAAAGGAATATAACATAAAGATAATATATGTATTTTAGTTAATGTCTGAGAATCGAGTTAGAAATTGCCGTTTAAGAACGGAAAATGATGAAGACGATATTATATAAATTAAGGCTCATAAATACATTTATGTTTATTATCGTATAATTAATGTAAAATAAGCAAAGTAATGACTTAGTAATTGATAAATATAATTAGAAAATAGACCAAGACACCAACTAAGTAAGTCATATAACATGACATTGACTAAGTTTTAGAATAAAGGCACGATCACACTGATTAAACATTTAATCGAAATTGTCAAATATTTGATCCTCGTAGTCTGACCACAAAATATTTTTGAGGTTCAAACGAAAAACATGTTGATTTGTAGAAAACAAAATCATTTGCCAGCAAATAAAAATTTTCCTAATGTGACAAAGCAAGAGCAAATATTTTTTTAAATTTTGATCAAATAATTATTTCATCTTACAAAATTTTTGTAACATCAAACAGGGACAAATAACAGCTGAGCATGTGTATTGTTTACTATTCGAACAGAAACAACAACGTCAAATATGAGAAACAAAAACATCGAATTTGAGAAGCAACAACATCAAATATGAGAAACAAATTGCTAGATGCTCAATTTTGTTTTGAAAAAATTTGATCAAATATTTTTTGGGAAAATAACACTGTGATCCAAATGTAAAGAAAAAAAAAATGCAGGGGTTCTCACATACCAATTCTGTTTTGGGGGAGTCCATAGAGTACGAAAGTAGTAACAATTTCTTTTGATCACTTCGTTAAGTATATTTTTTAACAGCAAATATAGCTTAAAATTTCTATTCACGAAAATTTAAGTAAAAAAAATCTTAACTTTTTATTTTTAAAACTACTTAAAATGTCCTTTTAAAAATCAGCCAAGAAATGGCAATTTTATTGGCATTTATATTACAAACAAAAATAACTTTTTTTATCAATTTTCATTTTCTGTCTGTCTGTATATTTTTGTGTGACAATAAATATATACATATATTTTTTTATTTCGTTAAAAACCTCATTAAACGAACAAAACAACGACTAAAGTACTCTTCGTATAGTGGAATAACATGTTCATTAACCGATAAATCAATTTTATGTTTTTTGTCCACAAAAAGTCCACAAATGAAACAAAAATTATTACTTTTATCACACATTTTTAAGGAAATATTAATTTTTTTAATTTATTTTTATTACTAATAATACTAAAGCGCAACCTTTCGATGAGAAACTCGAAGTCTACTTATACATTTTAAAAAGCCAACTAAATGTACTTTTAAATAAAATTTATAAAACCAAAATTTGTTGCCCAACAATTGCAAAATTGAATTTTTTTATTTTAAGCGTTATAAAATAGCCATTTTATGGGCGATCTTCAAACGGAAAATATTTTCAGAAAAGCCGAATTCGCATCTAATATCCATTGAAAACAAAAGTTAAATCGACTGTCAAATAAAGAAGTTATGATTTTTTTCTTTAAATTTTCGTAAATAATGGTTTTTCGTTACATTTGCTGTTAAAAAATATACTTAACGAAGTGATCAAAAAAAAATATTACTATTTTCGTACTCCATGGACTCCCCCAAAACAGAATTAGTATATGAGAACCCCTGCATTTTTCCCGTGTATCACAGTGTAATTAATCTTCAGTGTGACCATAAATAAAACTTGTTTTTTTTTATACTTTAAACGTATTTTTTCTGTATTTTATCAAATAAAAATCGTCAAATAAATGTGCAAGTGTGAACACAACTTTTTTATTATATTGTTTTGACAATATTTTACTCAAAATATTTGATTTAAATGTTTAATGAGTCTGACCGTACCTTAAGACATGAGTTAAGCCATACACAATGATATATACTAAAACAAAGACTAAGCAAGAGTGCATTTTCGCTGAAAGTATATGGAAAGAGCTTAAATGAGCTTTCTGTGACATAAAATCACGATATCTCACAAATCAAAAGAATGGGGGGTATATTGAGATTATGATTCCGTTTGTAATTTCCTTAATATTGGCTCAAAAATCAAAAACGATATATATTCTGAATCCTTATGAAATTCTAAGACGATAGAGATATGTCCGTCTGTCTGTCCGCCTGTCTGTCTGTCTGTTGAAATCACGATAACGCCTAAGCGAAAGGAGTTAGCTAACTAAAACTTAGCAAAAACATTCTTTATCTATGAGAAAATTTTGGTATTGAAATTGGGCAAAATCGGTTAGCATTTGACTATAGCTCCCGTATAACCTCGTCTAGGCTAATCGCTTATTTGCTAATAAATGACAAATTATAACAGTTATGATGACAAAATTTGGTGTCAAGAAGTTTTACATAATCACTAGACAGCGTATAAAATTTCATCGAAATCGGTTCACATTTAGCCATAGCTCCCATACAAAAAACTTACGAAAACAGCCTAAATTTCACCTAAAATACACTTAAATGCCAATAAATCTAAAAGTATAAGATATAATCACTAAATTTACAACAAGGAAGTCTTATATCAATACCTAGTCCCATATAAAAAACTTACGAAAACACAAAAATTCAAAAAGAAAGGGGATTTATGTCCGTCTGTCCGTGAGATAAAAGCGCGGTAGCGCCTTAACGAAAAGGGTTACAGCAACAAAATTTTACAAAAGGAAGTTTTGTGTGAATGCCAGCCAGTGTGCAATTTTGTTACAATCGGTTACTATTTGACCACAGCTCCCATATAGAAAACTTACGGAAACACAAAAATACAAAAGAAAATACGGTTAATGTCCGTCTTTCCGTCAGAGAAAAGCGCGATAGCTCCTTAAGGACAAGAGCTAGAGAGACAAAATTTAGCAAAAGTATTTAAGATATGTTATAGAAATTGTGTGCTGAAAATGGATAAAATCGGTTCACATTTAGTTGGAGCTCCTATATAACCCTGCCCCGGTAATCACATTTATGCTGATAAATTGAATAAAATTGTAAAATCTATGACTACTAAATTTTAAATTGAGAAGTTTTATCCAACTTTCAGTCAGTATGTCAAATTTTATAGAAATCGGTCTATTTTTGACCATAGCTTTCATATAAAAACCGCTCCCGGTAACCACTAAAATGCCACAAACGCCAGTTAAAAGCTATTAAATTATAAACTATGTCAGGTATGGGCACTAAATTTTGCACAAATAAACTTTATATTAATACCAGCCAGTATGTAAAATTTTGTAACAATCGGTCAACATTTGGCTATAGTTCTTATATATATAACATCCCCTTTTTATATTTACAGTCAAAAAGATTTGGAGGTACATATTAAGATTGCATCTACGAAATTAGATTGCTATCAATCAATATTAGGTCCAGATTAAATACACGGCAGATGCATTAGAAACTCCTAACAAAATATACGAACCTGCCGTGTTGCTATCAACATGTTTATGGCACAAAGAAACAGCTTATTAATGTAAAACTATATTCGGGTTAGTAGGGAGGTGAAAGGAGGCGAAACCTCTTCTCTCGGTTTCGCCACCTCTTCAGATTTTTATAATCAATCACTACAATTGCTAGTCATGCCTATTTATAGAAAAGTAAAGTTTCGCCATTGAACCGCCGTGGTATAGCAGGTTAGTCATCCGCCTAGCAAGTTCGATCCCTGGCCAGACTCACTTGAAAAAATAAATTTTCCAAAAAGCAGCGGTTCACTGGTAATTGAGTATTAGGCTATGTAAAACATCTCTAACTAATGCATTTGCCGTTCGGAGCCGGCGTTAAAACGTAGGTCCCTTTCAATGAGTCTAAAAATAGAATCGGATGCAGGTCATTGTCTGAGAGAAGTACCCGTTGTTCCAATTGGAATGTTGTCGGGGAATTATATATATATATATATATATATATACATATATTTTTTTTTTTTTGCCATTTGTTGTTAGTTAGACACATTATTGAAGATGTTTGTTCTATGGACTATTTAAGTGCTTTTTACATCGACAGCGTGTTAATGCTGTAGGCTTACTGCTGGGGTAAATAATAATTTCAATATAAATAAATAATTACAAAAATTATTGTTGCCTTAATAATTGTAATAAAAAATAAGTAAACAAGTGTTATAGTCGGTCAAGCCCGACTATACGATACCCTTCACCACTAAGGTCAAAGATGCTCGTTTTCCTGTATAAAGACAAATATTTTCTAAATTTTGCCTTCATACAAACATTTTCTCAAAACTTATATATTAAGGCTGTTTCCATTATTTCGACTTATATGAGAGCTAGGGTCAAATGTGGACCGATTATCTTGAAATTGGCAAATTGATTACAGCTTTAACAAAAATTATTTATGCAAAAAATAAACTCATAATTCTCATTATCTTCAGATTGGCGTGCGTTTTAGTCATTTTTGTTCAATTTAGTGCGTTTTGACAGAAGAGTTTAACTGGGAGCTAAAGTAGACCGATTTCAACAAAATTTGGTATAGTAATTTTAGTTTACGTAAGCAGTTTATGTTTTAAATTTCATGAAAAAAAATTTATACTTGTGGCCAATATATCTATTATCTGTGCCAAATTTCATCAAATTATCTTTAGAATTGCGGCTTGTACTTTGATTGCATGGTTTACATGGGGGTCCAGCCAGCCGTCCAACCAGACGGACGGACTGACACCACTAAATCGACTCAGAAAGTGATTTTAAGCCTATTGGTATACTAAAATTTGGGTCTAATACAAATATTTCTTTGCATTACATACATGAGCTCAAACTTATAATAACCTTTCCACCTATGCTAGTGAAGGGTATAAACATAATTGTAATAAAAACAAGTAAGAAAGCGCTATAGTCGGTCAAGCCGACCTGTCAAAGGTGTTATTTTTCCTGTATAAAGACAAATATTTGCTAAATTTTGCCATCATACAAACATTTTCTCAAAACACATATATTCAACCTGTTTCCGTCATTTGGACTTATATGAGAGCTAGGGTCAAATGTGGACCGATTATCTCGAAATTTGGCAAATTGATTACAGTTATTACAAAAATTATGTATGCAAAAAATAAACTCAAAATTTTCATTATCTTTAGATTTACGAGCGTTTTAGTGATTTTTTGTCTCATTTAGTGCGTTTTTGAAGAAGAGTTTGTATGGGAGCTATGGTCAAATGTGGACCGATTTCAACGAAATTTGGTACAGTGATTTAGGCTTACATAAGCAGTATCTGTTTTAAATTTCATGAAAAAATATTGATTTTTGTGGCCAATATAGCAATTCCGGGAAGTGGGACCTATGGGAGGTACCATAAATAATGGACCGATTTTGACCAATTTCAATAGCCATGGTTCCATTATCAAAAAAATGATCTGTGCCAAATTTCATCAAATTATCTTAAGAATTGCGACCTGTAGTTTGATTACAATGTTTACATGGGGGTCCAGCCAGCCAGACCGACGGACGGACGGACATCGCTAAATCGACTCAGAAAGTGATTCTAAGTCTATTGGTATACTAAAAGGTGGGTCTAAGACAAATATTTCTATGCGTTACAAACATCAGCACAAACTTATAATACCCTTTCCACCTATGGTGGTGAAGGGTATAAAAAAATAGTGCAATACACAAAGAATTAAAATAACAAATGAAAATCATTAAAAATCTGTCATTAAATTTAAATAACTCAGACAAGCGGTAAATCCGCTAAAATCGTTTATTTACCCATTAATTGAAAAACAAATTTTAGAAATACGTGTAAAATAAAACACCATCAAGCAATCAATTTTCTTTCATACGATAACAGGTTAATATTTAAATCTATCACAAATAAGATGTAGACATAAATAACTTTTAAATAAACATTTTATGGCTACAAATAACTGTGATTATACAAAAAATTAATAGGATCAATTTAAAAAAAATGTATTTATTTTCAATTTTCGTTCAAGTTTTACAAAATTTAATAAACTATTTTCATGTGACATAGTTAACATTATTTCAGAGACATGTTTGTTTAATACGAGTACTTTCACATGTAAATCATCGTCATAATCCATTGAGAGTCTTCATCGTCAATATCTTAAAATCGTCACAACAACATTTGATACACCAAACTCCACTGTAAAGTCAAAGCTGGAGAGTTTATCTAATCGTATTAGTTTTTTCTTAAGTCTGGAAGTTTAATGAAAGATAAACTCTTTTGGCTAAAGACGCCTTTGGATCAAAGATACTCGTATGTTTGAAAGAAACTGGAAACTCTTTTGGCGCCCAACAATTTTCTTATGGAATAACTATTTAAGTGATTATTTATTTTGTGATATTAATACTTGTATGTAGTTTAGAAAATGAATTATTTTTCTTGTTTTAATTGAAAAATTATGTTGTTGCATTTAAACTGGTCTCTACTCTCGAAGATAATTTAATCCACTTTATGTTAGATCATTAAATAATTTGTCATCCTTGTTTAAGATATAATAAATAACAGAATTCGTTTTGCGTAGACAAATGTAGAGTGTGTGATTTTGGATGGAGTTTGGAATGAAAATGAGCTTAATGAAATCAATGCCTTAGTTTATGGTCAGTCTAACTACAATAGTTAACACTACTATTCACTATGAATTTCTAATTATAAAAACGGTCGAATTTAAAAAAAAAAAAATCCAAAAATTATCATATCTTAAAAATTGTTTGATCGATTTTGTCAAAAGCTGCTTCCACACACTTCTTTTATGTTTGACACATTAGGAGTTATTTCCATTTGAAAGACAAAATAATTTTGGTTAAAAAAAATTGCTTTAAATTGATAACAAATTGGCTAAACCATAGCGTTTTTATGTATATTATAATATTACGAATATTCTAAAAAAATATACATTATTTCCTGAAAATCTATAAATAAATGATGGTTTAATTAACAATTAGCTACTTGGAAACGGTGTCGCCCGGCCTAATTATAAAAGAGTTTTAACCTCTCATTAAACAGCCGTCAAACAATCAGCAAAAAATCATCAAATAATCATCAAATAGTCTTCAACAATTATACAACAATCTTCCATCAATCATTCTTCAAACAATCATCAAACAGTCATCAACAATCTTCAAACAATCAAAAAACAAACAAAAAAACATCAAAAAATTATCAAACAATCGTCAACGATCATTAAACAATCGTTAAACAATAATCAAATAATTAAAAACACAATAGTCATACAATTGACAAACAATGATCAAATTATCATTAAACATTCATCAAAATGTTCTCAAAAAATCGTTTAAGCCTATCATCGAACAATCGTCAAACAATCACTAAACAACCATCAAACAATACCCAAACAATTATCGAGTCATCAAACAACCATCGTAGACAAAAGTTTTTCAAGAAACTTCAAACAATCATCCAACAACCGTCAAACAATCTCCAATCAATTGCAAACAATCATTAAAATCATCAAACAGTCGTTAGTCAATTCTCAAGCAATCATCGAACAACTAGTAGACAATCATCAAACACCCGTCAAACAACATTAAAGAAATCGTCAAAAATCTTTAAACAATTATCAAACAACTGTCAAATAATCGCCAGCCAACCGTCAAACTATTATCAACAATCGTCAAATATCACCAATATCCATGCTATCGTTTTCCGATTTAAGATAAATGAATTAGTACCAACATTTACGAAAAAATACCTATATCCGAGTAGCCGTTTTCCGATTTAAGTTTAATCATAAAGTGAACTTAAAAATATGCATGATAACATTTTCTTTCCCTAAAAACCAGGGACCGTAACTGATATAACTTTTATCGTAAAAGTCAAAAAATAAAAGTTATTTTTTTACTTTTATTTTTTCGAGCAGAAATAAAAGTTATTTTTGTTTAAATTCTTGATAAATTCAATAAAAAAAAAAAAATTAAAACAACGATAATTTTCAGTGAAAATAATTTGCATATCCTCAAAAATTAATGAAGTTGAGTTTTTCAATCAAAATTACGGCTACACAAAAACAACTTTTATTTCTGCTCGAAAAAATAAAAGTCAAAAAAAAAAACTTTTATATCTGCTCGAAAAAATAAAAGTCAAAAAATAACTTTTATTTCTGCTCGAAAAAATAAAAGTCAAAAACTAAATTTTATTTATGCTCGAAAAAATAAAAGTTAAAAAATAACTTTTATTTCTGCTCGAAAAAATAAAAGTTAAAAATAACCTTTATTTTTGCTCATTAAAAAAATCGAAAAATAACTGTTATTTTTTTCTAAAAAATAAAAATCAGATTTTTAAAAAGCATCGCATTTTTTTGAAAATTTGGTCCAAGACTATCGGTCCCTGCTAAAAACTTAAATTGAATTACTACAATAGTAACGTGGGTGTAAAAGTGGGTGTGGTCAATTTGGCCTTATATAGAAACCTAACCAGGATTATGACAAACATTTAGAAAAAAAATTGCCCAAATCGGTCCAGCTGATGCATTTTTAATAAAAAGGAAAAATCTTCTCGGTTTTTCGGTCCCCAGACTCTCCTTGGTCCATTTTCGAAAAATATGAAAAGAGTCTATACAAAGTTTCATAAAATTGTATTACAAGCTTTGCAATCAGTCAGCCAGTCGTTCAGTCGGATGGACGGACGCACAGTGCTACCATCAGTGGACAAAAATCAAAAAAATTATTGCTTCAAATTTTTTTTTTATTAAATTTTTTTTTATTAAATTTTTTTTTTTATTAAAAGTAATTGTTTTCGATAGATTGTTATCTATACAATCTAAAAGATATTTTTTAATTTTATCCTTTTTGTCCAGGTGGCGCCAAAGTTAAGCAAAATTACAAAGAAAGTAGTTGTTCAAAAACATTTGTTTATGGCTTCACAAAAAAACGTCGCCAAAAATATTTGTTTCGAAGATTTCAGAGATTTTTAAACTTTTATGTTATATAAGCGTGTTTAGAAAAATACAAAAATTTAGATATTAAATTTAGTACTAATTTAGTAATGTTTTGTAGAATAGGGTCTTGATGTTTTTGGTATTTTTTTTTTAATTTGCCAAATATTAATGGAAAATTAAAGACAAAACGTCAAATATTATATTTTTGTTTATTCGATTTCATATCACTCTGGATCTTTATCTAATAGATATGTAAGATTTAATCTCAATCTTATCCAATAAATTCTATGTGGTATTTTCTATGATTTTAGTTAAATTTGACACATTTAGGATAATATGAGTGATAGGGGGTCCCTCTCAACTACGGCAACTACTGTAAGACTTATTTTGAGTTTTGGGATTTTTGTCGATTCTTCAATATTGAAGTGTATATGGGGAGTAGGCGTGTCTTTAGACCTATTTGTTGAGATTTTACACACAAATATACCTATTTGACATCAGATTTCAGATATATTTTTCATAATGTGATTTTTTGATTTCGATATTAAAGGATTTGTGAATCTTAGGCATATCCTTAAGCCGATTTTGTCGAAAGTTTGCAAACAATTTTATCAATTCCATATTAAATCATGCGCCAAATTGTATTTGTGTGAAGAAACTCACATAGGAGTTATTTTTAGTTTTTTAAATTCTATTTATTGTTTAATATTGATAAATATGAACCGCCGTGGTATAGCAGGTTAGTCATCCGCCTAGCATACCAGAGGCCCAAGTTCGATCCCTGGCCAGACTCACTTGAAAAAATAAATTTTCAAAAATCGGCGGTTCACCTCATAACTCAGCTAGCCACTGGTTATTGAGTATTAGGCTATGTAAAACTTCTCTAACTAATGCATTTGCCGTTCGGAGCCGGCGTTAAAACGTAGGTCCCTTTCAATGAGTCTAAAAATAGAATCGGATGCAGGTCATTGTCTAAGAGAAGTACCCCTTGTTCCAATTGGAATGTTGTCGGGGAATTATATTATATATATATTGATAAATATATGGGCGGTAGGCGTGTTCTTCGACCGATTTAGTTAAGATTTTGCGCACAAATATAACTATTCGGTGTCAACCAAATTTTCTTTATATACGAAAACTGATTTCAGGTATATTTTTTTTATTTTGTGATTTTTTGTCGATACTACCAGATTTAGAGATCTGTACATCCGAGGCATATCCTTAGGCTAATTTTGTCCAAATTTCTCAAACAATTAAAAAAATTTTTGATTAAATCATGATCTAAATTTTATTGAAAAATTAGGTTTGAAAAATTAGGTTTAATCAGGCTTAAGTTCATTTAACTTTCAAATTATTAATTTTGAAAATTTGAAAAGTAATTGTGGAGAAAAACTGAAAAAATTATTTTTGAATGCGGCTCAGTGGATTGCAATTTCTGTCCCGCCACAGTAACTCATATAGGAGATATTTTTAGTTTTGTGAATTCCATTTATTTTGCAATACATATTAAGAAATTTGGGACGGTAGGCGAAGAACATGCATTTCAATTCAATTTTGTTAAAATTTCGAATATGATCATGTTGAATCCATATCAAGTCACCTACCAAACTTCATTGAACTAAAACAACTTTTTAGATTTCTGTCCATTGATTGTATGGGATGGTAGCACTATGGGACGTCTTTAAATCGACTCAGGGTGTGATTCTTATCCTATTAGTATACTCTGGCCAATATTTATATGAATTGTATTACCAAAGCTTTGCCCTAAATTAATAAAGCTTTGCCGGAAACCTAATAAAAATTTAAGTTTTGCTAAAAGTTCTTGAATGTGAAACTATTTTAAAACTATATTCACAAAATATCTTTACACCGAAAAAAAAAATTCAAAAAGACTTACTAAACTTTATATACTAAAGTTGGATTTATCCATTATATTTATAAAAATAAATTCTGTTTTTAATAAATAACCCTTCAATGTCCTTAAATCGATAATAAAACACACCATTCATAGTTATACCCAAATTTATAACCCAAATTATCGCCCTACATTATACAAAGTCTCGAATTAATCACCCAAATGAGCTCAATTTAAATGACACATTATTTTTGTTTTTTGGCCAAAGAAAAAAAAAAAACAAACGATAAATGTTACCAACAGGCAATAACATTTGTTAGCCATATTTTGGGTAACTTTTCCTTTTTGGTTACAATCAAACGAGAGGCGTTATAATAGAAAAACGATTTGAAACACAAGAGGACTGACCACTTATCGGTTGTTGGCCTACGATATTCGCATGTTTGCAGCAAATGAAGTGGCAATTGAATATTTTGTGGCATTTTATCATTATTTTCACTTGTTTATAACTAATGCGAGTAATCAATAAAGAAAAGAAAAACTATAGTTGTTGATGAACAGGGGCTGTTATCTTTTTGTTCGGAGGAGGGATACAAGGTTTTTGGTAATGGAGGGAGTGTTTATGCCCTACTGTAATAACAAGGATGCTTATATTGGTAATTTTCTTAAATAATGGTACAAGCACAGACAATTTATATATATAAAACAAGTAAGAAAGCGCTATAGTCGGTCAAGCCCGACCATACGATACCCTTCACCACTAAGGTCAAAGGTGTTATTTTTCCTGCATAAAGACACATATTTGCAAAATTTTGCCATCATACAAACATTTTCTCAAAACTTATATATTTAACCTGTTTCCGTCATTTGAACTTATATGAGAGCTAGGGTCAAATGTGGACCGATTATCTCGAAATTTAGCAAATTGATTACAGTTATTACAGAAATTATGTATGCAAAAAATATACTCAAAATTTTTATTATCTTTAGATTTACGAGCGTTTTAGTGATTTTTTGTCTCACTTAGTGCGTTTTTAAAGAAAAGTTTGTATTGGAGCTATGGTCAAATGTGGACCGATTTTAACTACAGTGATTTTAGTTTATATAGGCATTATTTGTTTTAAATTTCATGAAAAAATATTGATATTTGTGGCCAATATATCAATTCCGGCAAGTGGGACCTATGGGAGGTACCAGAAATAATAAACCGATTTTGACCAATTTCAATAGCCATGGTCCCATTATCAAAAAAAAAAAATGATCTGCGCCAAATTTCATCAAATTATCTTTAGAATTGCGACCTGTAGTTTGATTACAAGGTTTACATGGGGGTCCAGCCAGCCGGCCAGCCAGCCAGACGGACGGACATCACTAAATCGACTCAGAAAGTGATTCTAAGCCTATTGGTATACTAAAAGGTGGGTCTAAGACAAATATATCTATGCGTTACATACTCAGCACAAACTTATAATACCCTTTCCACCTATGGTGGTGAAGGGTATAAAAATGTCGGCGTCTGTTTGTATATTGTTTGTTGGGAAGGATCTCCGAAACTAGCGGACCGATTTTTCTGAAATTTTGATAGTGTGGTATTGTGTGGCCGGTGGTGACTATAGGCTAATTTTTTTTTCGAAATCTCAAGTGGGCGTGACCCCTCCCATATAACTCATATATTAAAAATGACAAATATAGGCGACCGAGAGGCCCGATTTTTCTGAAATTTTTGACAGTATGTTAAGGTGTGACCGATGGATAAAATAGACCAGATTTTTTTTCAAATCTCAAGTGGGCGTGACCCCTCCCACATAAGTCAGGTATTAAAACATACAAATATGTATAGTCCAACCGACCGATTTTTCTGAAATTTAGACAGTGGAGTATGGTGTGACCGGTAGCTAAAATAGGCTAGGTTTTTTTTGAAATCTCAAGTGGGCGTGACCCCTCCCATATAACTCATATATTAAAAATTACAAATATAGATGACCGAGAGGGCCTATCTTTCTGAAATTTTGAAAGTATGGTAAGATGTGACCGTTGGTTAAAATAGGCAAGGGCTTTTTCAGAAATCTTAAGTGGGCGTGACCCCTCCCATATAACTAATATATTAAAATTGACAAACATAGCAGATAATGAAGCAAGATTTTTCTGAAATTTAGACAGTATGTTAAGGTGTGACTGGTGGGTAAAATAGGTCAGATTTTTTTGTTTTAAATCTCAAGTGGGCGTGACCCCTCCCATATAAGTCAGATTTTAAAAATCACAAATATGGATGATCAAACCGACCGATTTTTCTGAAATTAAGACAGTGTGGTAAGGTGTGGTTGGTGGTTAAAAAAAACCTAGGCTTTTCTCTGAAATACCAAGTAGGCGTGACCCCTGCCACATAATTCAGCTTTTAAAAATTACGAAAATAGATGATCAAACCGACCGATTTTTCTGAAATTTAGACAGTGCAGTAAGGTGTGACCGGTGGTTAAAATAGGCAAGGGTTTTTTCAGAAATCTCAAGTGAACGTGACCCCTCCCATATAACTTATATATTAAAAATGACAAATATAGATGACCGAGCGGACCGATTTTTCTTTAATTTTTACAGTATGGTAAGATGTGACCGGTGGTATATATTGAGTTACCAGTGGGTAAAATAGGCTACATTTTTTTTTTGAAATCTCAAATGGGAGTGACCCCTCCCAAATAAGTCATGTGCTAAAAATGACAAATATGTATGACCTATTTTTCAAATATTTTGATTGTATGTGTGTGACCGGTGGGTAAAATAGGCTTAGATTTTTTTTAATCTCAAGTGGGCTGACCCCTCCCGTAAAGTCAAATATTAAAAATGACAAATATGGATGATAAGATGAAAATGATTTAGCCTAATTAATTAAAGTTTTAAATGTGGTTATTTTCATCCTATAGGATAGTTTTTCGCTTTTTGAATTTTTTTGAAAATGGACCAACGGTGACCTTAGAATTGGAAAATGGGGATAAATTTCCCCTTTCTTTAAAATTGTATATCTTGAGAACGGCTTTCTTTCTAAATGTTTTTTTTTTAGTCCAAGTTAGGATTATACATTAAGAAAAATTTACCATATTTACCAAATACATTAATAAAGGATCCAATTTAAAAAATTAATAAAAATATTTCAAAATTTTTAATTTTTTAAGTAATAAGTTAAAAACTTTAACTGCCAACCCGGGCAACGCCGGGTGCAATCAGCTAGTCTAATATAAATATATTGCAGTAAATACATACTCTCTTTTTTATGGGATTTTTCAAAACGACCATTTAGCAAATCAATGAATGGAAGTGCAGCATCTTTATATTATAGAATCTTTGATACTAGGTAATCTAATACCCGAGTAAACCCCATTATAAAAGTTTATCTGGGATTTTGTCACATTAAACGAGTTCTTATAATATTTTTCCGGAACTGAATATCTTTTGACAAAAATGATTCATAATTCACCACATGACAAACTCTTTTTGTTATTAAACAAAACTTTTGTTATTAGCTTCAAAACTAACACAAAACCACATTAGAAAGAAAAATATAAAAAATTTTCTTATTCAAAAAAAATCTTGGTACTCCTCCAAACACGCGCCTCTAGATAAAAGAAAAATTGTTTAACCAATTCTGCTCTAATTTATGTTGGAACATGTGTTTCCTAATGTTAATTAGAGACATTAACTAAACTTTCGAACAGTCAGTGCCATCTCGATTGTGGTCGTTTTCAATATTGTTTATTTCAATATTTCTTTTATT
This sequence comes from Stomorhina lunata, assembly GCA_933228675.1. Lineage (NCBI taxonomy): Eukaryota > Metazoa > Arthropoda > Insecta > Diptera > Rhiniidae > Stomorhina > Stomorhina lunata. The sequence goes on from OW121741.1 coordinate 106,285,514, forward strand.
TCATCTCTGCGGTTCCTTATCTTTACCCGGGGCAACGGCATCTTATGGGTGGCGCTTTTTTATTAGTGTCGTTTTCTATTTTTTTTGTCTTCTAATAAATTACTTACATTTATTAAAAATCAATAAAACACATGTGAGTAATCTTCAAGAAAGTTAGGCAGGTCGATTGTCTGATAGAAAATAGAATAAAAAAATCATTTTTTTTTATGGCTAAACATTATTTGAAAGAACCCTATGGAGATTTATAAATATTTCACTTTTATCTGTATTTTTAGTCATTGTGTTTAAAGCTGGAGCAATAAACTAATGAGTCTTAAAAATGTCAAAATATTTTTTATTGACCCATAGAAAGTGTTGATAAATTTGATTTTTGGGCAACACCTACAAAAAGTTTTTATTGTATATTTTTTTTATTGATGTGTATTTTTAACAGGTGCATAGACATAATAGAGGAAACATCCCAGTTAACGTTTTTGGAAAATTTTTATCAAATATGAGTCTTTTTTGACTTCACTGCATGATTAAAATGATCATTTATGATATCACTTATGAGTCAAAAATGATCTTTTTGTGTGAGAAAATGGTACCCTTCATGCAAAAAGAGTCTTTAATGACTCGTTTTGCTGATTAGAATATGACTTCACACATCTTGCTAGATTTGTTAAAAAACAGAAAAACAGAATAAAGCTTTTTATTACTCAACACAGTATATCTTTTTTTAGAACACGTCATATCTATTTTTAGAACAGTAAAGTTGCGTTTGTGAACCGCCGTGGTATAGCAGGTTAGTCATCCGCCTAGCATACCAGAGGCCCAAGTTCGATCCCTGGCCAGACCTACTTGAAAAAATAAATTTTCAAAAAAGCGGCGGTTCACCTCATAACTCAGCTAGCCACTGGTTATTGAGTATTAGGCTATGTAAAACTTCTCTTACTAATGCATTTGCCGTTCGGAGCCGGCGTTAAAACGAAGGTCCCTTTCAATGAGTCTAAAAATAGAATCGGATGCAGCTCATTGTCTGAGAGAAGTACCCCTTGTTCCAATTGGAATGTTGCTGAATATGATATGTTATGCTTAATACTCGAAGTGCTAACAAATCAAGCCACATCACCCATGGTGAGGCACGAGTCTTTATGTGGCATTTTTTATCACCTAAAAATAGTTATATTACGCATATTTTACAAGATTTTTGTGCTATTTTTAACTAGTCGTTTGCTAAACGTCTATGAGTCTTTTTGTACACTTTTCTGATCACCAATCTGACTGCACACATTCTGCTTTAAAATAGTCGCTTTCAAGGTATTTTCTGAGTCTTTTGGTGGTCTTTTTATACCCTTCACCACCATATGTGGAAAGTTTGTGCTGATGTATGTAACGCATAGAAATATTTGTCTTAGACCCATCTTTTAGTATACCAATAAGCTTAGAATCACTTTCTGAGTCGATTTAGCGATGTCCGTCCGTCTGGCTGACAGGCTGGACCCCCATGTAAACCTTCTAAAGATAATTTTATGACATTTGACACAGATTATTTTTTTGATAATGGGACCATGGCTGTTAAAATTCGTCAAAATCGGTCTATTATTTCTGGTACCTACCTCTGGTGGCCACAAAAATCAATATTTTTCATGAAATCTTAAAGAAATACTGCTTATATAAACTTTAATCACTGTACCAAATTTCGTTGAAATCGGTCTATATTTGCCCATAGCTCCTATACAAACTCTATAGCTCCTATACAAACTCTTTTTTAAAAACGCACTAAATGGGACAAAATTCACTAAAACGCTCGTAAATCCAAAGATAATGAGAATTTTAAGTTCATTTTTTGCATACTTAAACGGTCCGCATTTGACCCTAGCTCTCATATAAGTCCAAATGACGGAAACAGCTTAAATGTATATGAATGTATATGTTTTGAGAATATGTTTGTATGATGGCAAAATTTAGCTTATATTTGTCTTTATACAGGAAAAAGAATACCTTTGACGTTAGTGGTGAAGGGTATCGTATAGTCGGGCATGACCCACTTTAGCACTTTCTTACTTGTTTGATCACCAAATTGATTAAAATAACATAAAAAACAGTCGTATTAGGATCGTTTGCACGATAAAATTTTGACTGCATACATTCTGCAAGAATTGTTTGCGCTTTTGTAAACTAGTCGTTTTCTAAGCGTTTTAATGAGACTTTTTGGAAACTTTTTTAGATCACCAAGCTGATTAATCAGTTTTTGATCATCTATACGAATCTCAAAAGACTTATTTTGCTGATATTATCGTCAACGATCACCAAATTGCTAGCTGGGATAGTGGTAATATTTAGTTTCACATGTACTTTACATACATACATATATATATATACATACAAAAATATATTTAAGAAATCCGTAAAGAGTAATTAATCTACATTGTAAATACCGCTATCGAATCAAATTAATGATACACTTTTTAACATTTTTTGTAAAATCTCTTTAATCTTTTTGCTTAACAACTCCATTCCTATACGTTTGCCCAAATGTGTCCCATCTGTTCTCCTGCTAAAGGAAATAAATTGTTACTACTCAATACTGTTCTCCACTTTTACCAGGCGATATTAATTAAGAACAATATTAATACGGTTTAAAAACCAAAAACATTAATTTTTATTTCAGATGTTTGAAAGATTAAAATCTTATTGATTTGGGATAAAATTTTAAAATTAGTTCTTATCTTAATACACGGTGTCACAAATTAGCAACTTTGTTAAAACATGGAAAGCGACCTAATGGGGTTATAGGGCTGGGTAAGGACATACGCTCTAAATCTTATGATTAGAACCACATAAATTTTAGTTTTTAGCAGGCCATATTTTTTTTAACGTTTTGTCGACAGCTATGATTGTAGTACCATAGGTAGAGGTAATCTCCCTACGATTGCAGTAATAAACAGCATCTAGTGCAGGCGCGACCACCGCGAAGCAAGTGCTTGCCAGAAGTTTTCTTATTCTCATTTATTTAGTCGTCATTCAACCTTTGACGGATGCACACGCGTGGGGGCTGTTATAAATTTTGTTAATTTTTTTGTATTTTTTGTTGTTGTTTTTTTTTCAGATACACTGTGAGATTGAATGTTAGAATAATTATTTTTACGCTAAACATTCAATCGTTTTTCTAGAAAATATTTGATTTTTTTTTAGTAAAAAATACGTTTATATTTTCTTTATAGAAAAATAAACTTACATTTTTTCTATGTAAAAGCACGTTTTTTAAAGAAAAAAAAAACGTTTTCTAAATAAAAAATACATATTCTAAGGAAAACAAACTTTTTCTTTAAAAATAAAAACATGATAAACTTTCTTAAAATAAGTTTTTCTAAAGAAAAAGTAAGTTTTTCTATAGAAAAAGTAAGTTTTTCTATAGAAAAAGTAAGTTTTTCTATAGAAAAAGTAAGTTTTTCTATAGAAAAAGTAAGTTTTTCTATAGAAAAAGTAAGTTTTTCTATAGAAAAAGTAAGTTTTTCTATAGAAAAAGTAAGTTTTTCTATAGAAAAAGTAAGTTTTTCTATAGAAAAAGTAAGTTTTTCTATAGAAAAAGTAAGTTTTTCTATAGAAAAAGTAAGTTTTTCTATAGAAAAAGTAAGTTTTTCTATAGAAAAAAAAAGTTTTTCTATAGAAAAAGTAAGTTTTTCTATAGAAAAAGTAAGTTTTTCTATAGAAAAAGTAAGTTTTTCTATAGAAAAAGTAAGTTTTTCTATAGAAAAAGTAAGTTTTTCTATAGAAAAAGTAAGTTTTTCTATAGAAAAAGTAAGTTTTTCTATAGAAAAAGTAAGTTTTTCTATAGAAAAAGTAAGTTTTTCTATAGAAAAAGTAAGTTTTTCTATAGAAAAAGTAAGTTTTTCTATAGAAAAAGTAAGTTTTTCTATAGAAAAAGTAAGTTTTTCTATAGAAAAAGTAAGTTTTTCTATAGAAAAAGTAAGTTTTTCTATAGAAAAAGTAAGTTTTTCTATAGAAAAAGTAAGTTTTTCTATAGAAAAAGTAAGTTTTTCTATAGAAAAAGTAAATTTTTCTATAGAAAAAGTAAGTTTTTCTATAGAAAAAGTAAATTTTTCTATAGAAAAAGTAAGTTTTTCTATAGAAAAAGTAAGTTTTTCTATAGAAAAAGTAAGTTTTTCTATAGAAAAAGTAAGTTTTTCTATAGAAAAAGTAAGTTTTTCTATAGAAAAAGTAAGTTTTTCTATAGAAAAAGTAAGTTTTTCTATAGAAAAAGTAAGTTTTTCTATAGAAAAGTAAGTTTTTATATAGAAAAAGTAAGTTTTTCTATAGAAAAAGTAAGTTTTTCTATAGAAAAAGTAAGTTTTTCTATAGAAAAAGTAAGTTTTTTATATTGTATTTATAAAAAAATATACTATGCTGAATATACATTTCTAAAAAGTTATGTTTTCTTTATAGACGCAAAAGAAAATAATTTTTGTTTACATAAAAACAACAAAAAAAAAGATCAATACTCCTCCGCATGTTCATTTCACGCTGGTTCAGCGGTAACTGAAACAAAATAGAAATAAACAACCAAATATATGTCAATTCTTGCTTCTGCCTGTGTATCCTCTCTTTCGCTCAGAAATACAATCACATTCCTCTCTTTGGTCATCCCTGATCTAGTGATAGATTTCACTGCGATAGTGTAAAAATGGCCTTTTTCAAAACAAAAGTCAGATTTAATTCCCTTTTCAAGACTGGCTCTAGCATTTAAATCGTTTCACCCATTCTACATATTTTTATAGAACTTTTTAGATTAGATTAGATTAGATTAGAATTCTTTATTTATCTTTTTTCATATATCGTTATAAACTTTTCTTATACATACTTATAAACTTAATAATAAAGAATATACAGCATGGTTTTAAACCGTCTGCTGGAAAAGTTGGGTTTTATATATTTTGCTATTTTGATTTGTTTTTAAAAGTTAAATTCCATTATTAACATTTTTCTATATTTCAATGCGATTTTTACATAATTATACAGACTTAGCCAATTAGTATCTTCACCTCCATTTAGTATGTTAATTACTTCAAGATCTGTTAACGTTGTTTGATGTAGGTAACGTAATCTTATATTATTTAAAACAGGACTTTTACCAATAAAATGATATATTGTTTCAACTTCATTCAAATTGCATAAGGAACATATTCTGGAAGATCCTTCTCTATACTGGTTGCCATTTAACCAAAAAAGATCTCCCCTTGCCTTAATGATGTATGATATTTGATCCTGATTGTACATTTCGTTGCAATAAGTTGGGCCTTTTGTATGGTCTAAGTGTTTATAAATCCTTTGTTGGCTGTTTTGAGCTTTCAATATTTGATCTCGATATATGTGAGATTTCATACATTCTAATAATATTTTACAGACATTTTTCTAAATTTCTTTATTTTGATGTATATTTGAGTGTTCTATGCCATAATCTTGCAAATTATTTTTAAATTCTTTGAACCAATAGATTTTCTTCGCTACAATAAATTTTGATAACCTGTGAGGCAGTCTTCCATGGTCATACTCAAACAAAGTTCTTAAAATATATTGAAGATGTAGACTATATGTGTAAATATGACCTTCTTCTTGGCCTGTTTCCAAAGATATCACATAATTTGGGGTATTATCTGGCAGGTTAAGAATTCGTTTGGTGAAGTAACGTTGAAGCTTATCAATATCTTCAAACCACGAATATCCCCAAACTTGTGCACCATAACATTGTATCGACCTGCACACTGCCAAATACATCCTCCATTTTGCCTTGAGAGTTATCTCCTTCTTATTAACAAAATGTTTCCAAGTTGAATTTATTGCGGCTTTGGCTGCGTCATTCTTGAAATTAACGTGTTGAGTATATGACATTTTTGGGGTTAATAACATTCCTAAGTACTTATATTCAGACACAATTCTTATTGTATCCCCTTTAAATGTCCATTTTTCTTTCGATCCAACCTTACCACCTTTTCTGAATATCATGATTTCAGACTTCGTGAGGTTAACCTCCATACCCCATATGCGACAATATTCTTCTAGGTTATTGATCATTTTTTGTAAAGTATGCATATCATCCGCTAGAATGACAATATCAACGGCATACATCAATACCCTAATATTTATACCATCAATATATAAACCACCACTCAAATGTTCATGAATGTCATTTAAATACAGTGCAAATAACAGTGGGGAAAATAAACACCCTTGTTTGACTCCCGAACGTGTGTCAAAGTATTTTGAGAACTCAGTACCAGTCCACACTGCAGATTGCGTATTTTGATAGACTTTTTCAATGAAATTTACTATTTTGGATGAAATGCCTAACTGATTAAGCTTGAAGATAAGCAATTTTCTTAGTACCCGATCAAAGGCCGCTTTAAAATCGACAAAAAATGCATAAACTTTCTTGTTTTCTGAAAATTTTATATTTACTATAGCGGATAGGTTATAAACATTGTCTATTGTGGAGTATCCTTTACGAACTTTTTATAATAGTATTACGTTATAAGTGAACCTCTATGGTCCTTCGAATCCTTAAAATCGATTTTCTTAAAATTCTGACGTGCTACAGCAAAACGCCGAGACACGTATTTCTTAATTTTAAGCCTATTTTCATATTCTTTTAACATATCTCATGTGTACCAACCATTGTCGTACTGTGTAATAAATATGATGTTTTAGTAGTGAGTTCTTTCACGTTTGTTTACAATAACTTCAAATATGCGATGTTTTATTGAATCATAAAGTGATTTTAAATAATCCAAAGAAATATCATTCCATTAGTCCTTAATAACTTGATTTCTTATTATCGAACATTTTCAATTATGTTTATATCGGGAGAATGGCCCCCCTATTCGAACATTTTGGCTCGAAATAAATTCCTTTACCACCCTCGCATTAAGAATTGGGGCATTATCTTGTTGCAAAATCTATTGAATAGACCCAAAAATTCCACTTAGTTAAGGAAATGCTGACTGAAACCGAGTTTTATAGGTTTCTCAAGTCATTTTTGAACTTTGAAATTCTAAATCTATTGTGCCGTAATAAGTTATCGTACCCCAGACCATAATTCTACCCTCTCTGCTGTAATGACGGTTCAAAAACAGTTCCTTTTTCTCGTGTCATGAAATTAATAGTACTAGCGGTACGCTCCATCAAAATTCAATTTCCTTTCATCAGTAAAAACTGCAGTACGCCAATTACACTGCTCTGCAGCCAAATCCTCCTTTTAATAAAACTGTGTGGACTGCATGGATTTTGATGCGCTAAGCTCAGATCCGTTGTCGGTTTTTTTCCATCAAATTTTTCCCCTTAAATTAGTCAGGTACGGAGATCTATTTCGTCCCAACTCGAGAACGACTCATCCGATTTTCAAAATTAAAACACTTGAAGATGCATAACAAAATTTGGTAATTATTTTAGTATTAATATTATTTTTCTGTATCTCTTATCGTTTTGGAGTTATTTAGAAATTAATGGAGAAAAAAAATTTTTTTCGTGCGAAATTCGTATTTTTTTCAGGTTAAAAATGTAATTAAAAAAAGGATAAAGTAAAATTTTAACATTTTAAACATTTTTCTAAGAGCTACATATCTTAAGAATAAAATAAGCTATAAACCATAAAAATCGGTTTAAAAATGTGAATTTTATTACCAATTTACCGCAGGTACCCAATATTGCAATGCAACCAACCTTACATACTATGACCATAAGATTTCATTAGGTAATGAAGCTAAAAAATATTATGGTCGTATGTATGTAAGGTTGGTTGCATTGCAACATTGGGTACATGCGGTAAATTGGTAATAAAATTCACATTTTTAAACCGATTTTTATAGTTTATAGCTTATTTTATTCTTAGAAAAAATGTTTAAAATGTTAAAATTTTACTTTATCTTTTTTTTAATTACATTTTTAACCTGAAAAAAATATTAGACTAAAATAAATGCAATTCTGTTATGCATCTTCAAGTGTTTTAATTTTGAAAACCGGATGAGTCGTTCTCGAGTTAGGGCGAAATAGGTACCCGTACCTGACTAATTTAAGGGGAAAAATTTGCCACGCCCATAAAAAAAATCCAGATCTGATGGAAAAAAAACCGACAACAGATCAGAGTTTAGCGCATCAAGATCCATATAGTCCGCATAGTTTTATTAAAAGGAAAGACAAAAAATGAATTTTTGCAGAGCAGTGTTATTAGTGCAGAATTTGATGTAATTCTCAAGATTTTGCTCATTTCTAGTGGCGTTAAAGCGGCATGAATCCGTCCTCTGTAGTTTTGTTCCATACTTTCCAGTGTCTATTAAATATTTCATCACAGTTTTGTGACCTTGCCCAATTTTTCGCGCTATAGCTCTTACAGCGCCCTTCCGCTACGCTTAAAATATCTTTTTATCCATTTTTACCAATGTTCACTAAACTGCGGAAATTGGTCATACCAATTTAGGAACCTTCGTCGACTCATGCGCAACCACTTTGCTAAAGATCATAATATGATTCTTTTAAATATCTGAACCTTTTAATACAGTACATTTTAATTAATGTATATAATATGTAAGTACAAACTTGATTCTTAAATAAATATATATTCACTACGAAGTAATACCTGATTATTTTCATACATCTTTTTCAATGGAGCTCAATCATGTTGTGGTTGGTATTGGCTATTTTTTACGTTAATACCAACTAATTACTCTGGTAATTAAACTGATTTTTCGGACAAAGTAACGGATATTAATTCTAAAGAAATTGAAAACAAAAAAAAACAGCTTTAGTTTAAGAGAGCGAATACATTTTAAAAGCTGAAAATACTAATTATAGGAGATTAAGAAATGTTTAATGAAAAATGTTAATTAAATATAAAACAGTGAAGGGCACTAACACATATGCTAATTGCGATTATCCCAGTAAGAACAGTGTCAAACGTTTGACATATGATGACTTTTACATTTGATATCAAACGTTTTTTTTTAACTTTTTTCAAACCTGAACAGATGTTTAAGATTCACATTAATTTTCAAATGAGGGTTCATTTGAGAATAAACGTTTGAAAAATGGCAGTTTCTCAAATTGAGAATAAAGGTTATTCTCAAATCATTATCAAACCCTAAGATGATTTGAGAATAAATTGAAAAATTGTGTTATATAAATTTGATATCAAACCTTATTTGAATGTTTTTTAAACTTTAAAAAAAAGTTATGTTACAAAAAAAATTAATGTTTAAGATATTTTAATGGAATTGCATTGCATTTTAACAAAATTCGTTATTTCTTTCGGATATTTTAAAATTGATCCATATTTGACCATAAAACCTTGCTTAAAAAAAGTCGAGATTAAAAATTCAATAATATTCATATGCATAAGTAAATTTTCTTTGTTTCTTAAATTTTTTTATCTAACAATAAAAAAATTATATTTTAAGCAAAATAATTCAAATATGATGCACCGTTTTTAAAAACAAAATAAACAAACTCAAAAATATCAAAAATATGACGCCATTTTATTTATGTTCCACATGTAGATGATATCCACATTTGAAAAACCTTTGAGAATGAGGTTTGATAATGATTTGAGAATAAAGGCATTTCTCAATTTGAGAATAAAGTCACCTTTTTGTTGAGAACGCTATTATTCTCAAATCAGTATCAAATCAGTATCAAACGTTTGACCTTTGAAAAAAGATTTATTTTCAAATCATCCTCTATTTGAGATTAAACCTTTTTTCTTACTGGGATACTGGAATCGAGCAAATTTAAAAAACTTTGTAGTGTGTTCTCGCTCCATCAAGTGCCTTTCATAGCGAATGATTAAATTTGTTGGGAAGTGTTTTTAAAAAATATGTGTCGCGTATGTGTGTCGGAAGATTGCGTTGGCCTATAACTAGTTATAGTAAATGACTTTTTTTGCCCTTTGCTGATATAAACCAATAGTAAGTAAGTTAGAAAGTATGATATCGATTGCTTAAGGTACAGGGCCAATACACGCGGCATGCGGCTGCGGGCGGTCGTAGTATTGCCAGTACATAAAATGTGCGCTTGTTTACAAAAATGTTCATATAAAAAAATATTTGAGTAGGATATAATTAAATCTGGCAGCACTGAAAAAATCTGCCGCGCGGAAAAGTAGAACAAACTTCTACTTTTTTCCATTGCCGCTTGAAATTTGACAAATCAAAAAACAGCTGATTGCCGCCCTCAGCCGCTTGCCGCGTACATTGGCCTTCTACCTTTAAGAGAATTCTGAACAAGTAAGAGTGTTATATTCGGTTGTGCCGAATCTTATATACCCACCATTAAGTTGTGTTAATATTAGGAATATAATTCGAAAAAAGTTGTTACGCTAGATGGACTTAATTCGGATGCAGGAGTTTTATAGTTCAACGTTTAAAAGTATGTAAGTGATTTCCTTAGTATTTACTTTGAACAAAATTCGGTATCGTAACGTGGTATGGTTTTACATAAATAAGTTGTTAAATGCTTTTCGTTTAGCTTAATATTTAGTTAGAATAAACATGCTGATAGTAATACTACAGGTCCATATATTTTGTTAGGAGTTCCTAATGCATCTACCGTATATAAAGTCTGGACATTGGTGGAATCTTAATATGCTGCTTGTACCTCCGAATCTTTTTGATTGTAGATATAACAAGTGTTACATAAAGAAAGTGTTATAGTCGGTCAAACTCGACCATACGATACCCTTCACCACTAAGGTCAAAGGTATTATTTTCTATTTATAAAGACAAATATTTGCTAAATTTTGCCATCATACAAACATTTTCTTAAAACTTATATATTTAAGCTATTTCCAACATTTGGACTTATATGAGAGCTAGGGTCAAATGTTGACCGATTTCAAAAAATTTGGTACAGTGATTTAAGTTTACATTAGCAGTACTTGTTTTAAATTTCATGAAAAAATATTGATATTTCTGGCTAATATACGAATTCCGGGAAGTGGGACCTATGGGAGGTATCATAATTAATAAACTGATTTTAGCGAATTTCACTTTCCATGGTCCCATTATCAAAAAAATGATTTGTGCAAAATTTCATCAAATTATCTTTAGAATTGCGACCTATAGTTTGATTAAAAGGTTTACATGGGGGTCCAGCCAGCCGTCCAGCCAGACAGACGGGTGGACTGACATCGCTAAATCGACTCAGAAAGTGATTCTAAGCCTATTGGTATACTAAAAGATAGGTCTAAGATAAATATTTCTCTGCGTTACATACATCATCACAAACTTATAATACACTTTCCACCTATAGGGGTGAAGGGTATAAAAAGGGTATGTTATATGTATATATAAGAATTATAGCCAAATGTTGACCGATTGTAACAAAATTTTTCACACTGGCTGGTATTTATATAGAGCTTATTTTTGCAAAATTTAGTGGCCATAGCTATAA
>OW121741.1:106299431-106376931 GCA_933228675.1 Stomorhina lunata
TTTCGTTGCCATAAAGATTAACAAAGATTGTTTCTTCTTTTTTCTGCATTTAATTCCCTATTGATAAATTTAATTTAAAGTTTTATATTTGATTTTGTTGTTATATTCGTACCTTTAACTAAAAGTCCTTTACTATGAAAGTTTTGTCAAAATGCCGGTTCTTTCTTTGTATTTTGCCAACTTTTTATTTAAATTAAATTTCAATTTTGTTTAGCCTTTTGTGCGTTTGGTAACACAAACCGGGACATCACGTAACATTTAATCAGAGATTTCATTATTGAAATGTTTCTTTTCTATAATTTCAAATAAGTTTCTACATTTACTTTCTATTGAAGGTATCTATATAAAATTTTATAGTTTACGATGATTATTAACTATTTAGTTGAATTGACTTTTAAGCATGGAGACAATTTCAATTCCTTAAGGAATATCTATGAACTTAATGTCTTTATTGAACAACAGAGTCAGACAAATGAAATACTTTAAGTGACATTATTAGATAACACTGGTCAACAATAGAAAGAACTTTGAAGTCCAACTATTTAATTTTGATGTATTATGTCCCCCTATTTATAAAAACATCCAAAATTTAAAATTTTATGGATACGACTTTTTTTTAATTTTTTTCTAAAATTAATAATTTTCGCAGAGGTCGTTCCATTGATTTTATCATATCTTTTGAATGGCTGATCTAAATTCGTTAAAAAAAGAAACATTGGCGGATTCATCACAAAATTTTCCTCAAGCGTTAATAAACAAATTTTTCAAAAAGTCAATGGTTGTGAAGTTTTTCACATAAAAATAAAAAAAAAAATTTCTTGAAATCGAAAAATTTTTATTTTTCAAAAATTCATAAAAAATCGATAATTTCAAGAACTTACAATTTTTATTTCACGGTCTTAAAACTGTAAATATTATAAATAACCGAAGCCTTATTTCTTAAAAATAAGTGAATAAATGTTGATTTTATTGACAATAAAGTGAAAATACCCAATTACAATTTTAAAAATACTAAGACTTGGCATTGCTACTCACTTCATTTACTTTTTTGTTAACAAAATCACTATTTAGTACCTGGTTGACCGAGCCTAGCTCGGAGCTTTATGATAAGCTTTTGAGGCAAATTTTAAAGTTTTTATACATTTTATTTTATAAAGTACTAAAATAAATTTAGAATAAAGACATTATACAAATATTCAGTTAATTTTGAATTATTTAATTTATTTTGTCCGACCAACACATAGTTTGCATAGTTTACAGTTTAACTCATTTTAATAACTTTGGAAATTGGTCATACCAACAGAAACCTCCGTCGACTCATGCGCAACAACTTTGCTAAACATTATAGTCTGATCAAATGCACAGTTTATGATTTAATTTATTTTGAGTAGTTTTCAGTGGCGCAACCTGATGTTGTTCATACCAACTTCGTCTTCGCCTTCGTCTGCTTATGAGTTATAATTATAACATGATCAAATGCACAGTTTACGATTTAAATTACTTTGAGTAATTTTCTGTGGCGAAACCTGTTGGACTTTGCTCATTCCAATTCATAAACCTTCGTCGCCTTATCCGCAACACCTTTGCTGAAGATTATAGCATGATTAAATGTACAGCTTACGATTAAATTGACTTTAAGTAAATTTCAGTGGCGCCACCTGTCGGAATTTCTTCATACCAACTAAGAAACCTTCGCCGGCTCATGTGCAACAAGTTTGCTAAAGATTGTAGCATGATTAAATATACAGCTTACGATTAAACTGACTTTGAGTAAATTTCAGTAGCGCCACCTGTAGGAAATTATTCATACCAACTAAAAAGCCTTCGCCGGCTAGTGCGCTACAACTTTGCTAAAGATCATAGTATGATCAAATGTACAGTTTACGATATAATTTTTAGTAATTCAGTGGTGCCATCTGCCGGAGTTTAGTCTTATCAACTTAAAAACTTTCGCTGGCTTATCTGCAACATCTTCGCTCAAGAGCATAACACGATCAAATTTAAAGTTTACTATTCTATAAAGAACATACATACAGACAAACATTCATTTGTTTAAAAGGTATAACATTACTAATGTTTTCCCCTTTTTATCCCCTAATTTTAAAAAGTTCCATGTTCATATTTGGTACTTCTTTGATACCAATTGAATTCGGTACATTTTATTAAAACGCAGTTAACATAATGTTCCTATTCATATTACTTTTTGAGATGTTAAGTTATCATTTTATCCCTGTTTTACCCATTTTGGCCCCAAAATCAAAAAAGTTCCAAATACGTATTTAATGTTTCTTTCATATCTATTGATTGCAGTACAAAGTTTTCTTCTATATTCTTTAGTTTAAAATATAAGAGTGGGTTAAAAAGGTACCAAAAAAAGTTTTCACCCTTTTTTACCCCCTATCGGACATAGTTTCAAGAAAGTACCAAACACCTGTCCGCTTATTAGCCTATTACTATTATTTTGGGAGACATAGCGTTTTGGATTTTTTCCCCTTTTTACCCGTTTTTAGCCTCTTAGAGGCAAAGTTTCCAAAAGTCCTTCCTTCTTCGACCTATACATCAAAAAAGATACCCACTGTCCAAATTTTGTCAAAATCGTTAGAGCCGTTTTCGAGATAGCCATTCTATATATTTATATATATATATATAAATATATATATATATATATATATATATATATATATATATATATATATATATAAATATATATATATATATATATATATATACATACAATTATTGCTCGTTTAAGAATATAAGATATTCGAAATAAATTCAGAAAACCCGAATTTAATAAATTTAGGATAATAATAATACCCGAAATATATTAAGAAAAGCCGAAATTATATTAAGAAAAGCCGAAGTTATATTAAGAAAACTGAAATTAAAAAATTAAGGATTATCTTGTTAACACGAAAATATATTATCCACCGACCCGAATTAATCAATAAAGAATCTTTATTACAACCCCCGGAAAGGGTAAACAACTTGTGTTTCCACTACTTCAGGTTCGTTGATCCGTAAGGAAACTCTGAACGAGACTAAGCTACCTTAGCCGACAACAAAACCACGTTTCATGTGGACACCGATATCATAGTGGTATCACCCGGGAAACTATGTTAGCACCTGGTAATGTAGTGAGCCAACATGTGCAGCGAGTTCTCCAATAAGAACTTTAAAAATATGGGCTAAGACATCGCACAGTAATATTTCTTCATTCGTCGAAGTGCAAAAACTAGAAGGAATATTATATAGATAACAAAATTTCAAAATTTTTTTAACTCTTTGGGGTACCTGCCTTGGACCCCGATTATTTCCGCTATTTTTCTTCTCAATGTACAAGTCTCAATTTAAAACAGAATTTGATGAAATTCAACACACTTTTAATTAATTCAAAAAAGAGCTCTACTTATTTCGACTGAAATTAATCGACTCCTTAGAGTACCTGTCTTAGACCCCTATTGTCCACCTATTGTTCTTCTTAATGTACAATCCGCAATTATTAACAGGTTTGGTTTAATTCTCAACAGAATTTGAAAAAAAAATCGGCTTAAGTCAATCAATTGATCCAAGAAAGAGTTATACTAATTTTGGTTAAAATTCCTTGACTCTTAAAGGTACATATCTTAAACTCCCATTTTTTCACTTTTTTCTGTTTTTGTCAGTGTAAACAAAATTTGATGAAATTCGGCACACGTCTATCTGTTTATCCAACAAAATGCTCTACTAATTTTGGTTGATATATGCCCACTCCTTGGGGTACCTGCTTTGGACCCCCATTTTTCACTTATTTTTCTTCTCAATATTTTCCATAAATTTTCCATAAAGTTTGATGAAATTTGGCACAATTCTATTAGTCGATCTAATAAATAGCTCTAATAATTTTGGTTGAAATTCGTCGACTCTTAGGGGTATTCGCCTTGGATTTACAATTAAATTCAATTTGATTAAAAATTTAAGCCTAAATGACTGCAACACTTTTTGCTTGAATTATGACTCATAATTTATGAGTAAGAATTTTCATGACTTTTTATAGAAAATTTTGAACTTTGTTCTACGATCGGTAAATGTTGGTGAATTTTGTTTGCTGAACCTAAAGAAGAGACTTTCGCCTTTCACGTGGTTATGGTGGGAGCATCGAGCAGAACGGCGCCAACTCAGGTTTTGTCCAAAGAAAAACGAAAACATTGAATTTTGTAGAGCTTTTTTGATTTCCTGATATCTCCTAAACTATATACGAGATAAAGTTATTTTCTTTTATTGACTAAAACCAAGGTTGTGTATCTTAAAAAAATCGATATCAAGATTAAAGCTGCGAAACTATATTCAATGCATGACCTACTAAGTTTGATACAAAAATTGTATATTTTTTCGTTTTAGAACATTAAGCATATTTCAATATATAACACATAATATAACTTTTTCATAAAAAAAATTATTTATCCTTAATATGTAGACTCTTCTCTATAGAACTGCAACATTAGATTTTTCAAAAACGGTGGTCAAAAAACGACTTTTTTGCAGCAGAAATACCAAAGGATGTCGGGAAAGTAACACACTTTTGGAAAAAACAATTACTATGAAAAAGCTAAAATTAGCATAAAACGGCCTCCTTTATATTAGAAGAGGACATCGATGGAAAGGCCAAGTAAAGAAAAGTCTTTTAAAGCTTGGCTAAGAAATTGGACTATATGCGCACAAGATCGAAGCGCATGGAATAATAAAATATGCTCGGCCTTAGTAGTAAGTAACTTTTAGTTACATAAAACTTCTCTTTACTGTGAAAGCTATTATGATTTTAAATTTATCAGCATTTAAATGTTTTTCGGTGCAGAGTTATCCTGGCGGTGTAATCACATGTGGACGGGCTTTGCTAATTTCAATACAACTTTTTTTTAGGAAACTGAATAATTTCGTAAAATTTTGATACTCCATAGCTCTTTTCGTTCAGGCCCTATCGTGTTTTCACTAGGTGGACAGACAGACGGCCATCTTTCAATAACACGGTGCAACATGAAAAAAAATAACCACATACGGACACCACCACGAGATAGAGGATCAAAAAAAAGAAGACACGTGTCTTTCAGTTTTGTCAAATGTCCTCCCCTTTTTTGTGGGCGGGGCCTTAAAAATTTGGGCCTCTTTGTCATTTTTGCAATAAAGTGGTCATCTTCTCAGGCTCATATCTTCCAAACCGTTAGGAATTTTGATTTACTTTTTGAAACAAAGTTGTAGCTATTGTCATGAGGAATAAAAATAGTGAACACAAAAAATCAAAAAAACGCCATCTTGAATATCAAAATCGCAAAAAAACTAAAAAAAATCGATTTTTTTTAGGCTTTTTTCACATGTTCAGGTTCCTACGTAGCAAACCGTTCAAAATTTAAGAAAACAATATACAACAAAAATAAAGCTAAGACCTCACTTAAAAACTTTGTAGAACATACAAACATCCTAGGAATGATCCTTAACACAGTAAAGGTAGCGCTAAGGTAACCATAAAAATTAAAAATTTCCCGAAAAAATGTTATTTTTAATGTTTTTTTTTACTTCAACAAGAAAAAATATAACCATATATAGTACAAATACCGCTACGTGATGAAAGACAAGAAAGCCCATATCTTCCAGTTTTGGCCCAATTCACCACCATTTAACAGCATTTAGGTAGCGCTTAAGTAACGACAAAAGTGAAAAATTCAAAAATTAGCTCTTGTCATAAAAAAGAAAAATTCTCAACATATAAAAAATTAATCTTCAAGATCACAAAATTTTTAAAAATTGATTTTTTTACCTGGTTATGGACAGGTTAAAAATTCAAGAAACAGTCACCTAGAAAAGATACATTTTTATTGGACAACTTTTTTGAATCATTCATACGAACATTATATGAATGATCCTCAATATCGTTTAGGTAGCGCCTTGGTAACCGCAAAAGTGAACTACTTTTTAGGCTAGGTAGCGCTTAGGAAAAATTAAAAAAGTAAAAAAATCAGCTCTTGCCATAAAAAACCAAAAATCGATTTTTTACCTAACCAGGTCCATAGGTAGCAAACCGTTCATTCAAGAAACAATCATGAAACCCTGGACGCAATATATAAGTGATATGATGTTCGCACCGAGGCATTACAAAACACGACGTAAACGAGAGCTCAGCGGTGAAAGTTATACGATTTCAATATGCGGTGTGAAAAAATTAATTTATTTTGCTACGTTTGCGGTTATCAAATTAGAAAAAACAAATATGGAAAAGAAAAGAATCTTCTAACTAGCGAATTCAGAAGAGCATATACGTTGTTTTTCGACGAAGTAGACTTGACCACTGAAAATTACACACCTAATATAGTGTGTCGCCAATGCTATAACAATCTCATGGCATGGTTGAGTGGAGCAAAATTTAGTATGAAGTATTGTAAACCGGTAAACTGGATTTATCGCCCAGGTGCTCATGATGTAAACATTTGCTATACATGCGTAAATTACACACGTGGAATGAATCGACATGGTGAGAAGAATAAAATTTATAAAGCAACTGCAACAGCTACACTACCAGTGCTTGCACCTGAAAATTTTGTACCGCCAAGGCCACCAAGTACAGATCTCAGGACAGAATTTACAGGAATGAATACTGAAGGTGGTGTTACTTATGAAGATCCGTTTGACGCCGATTATGAGCCTCAACAAGGAAGAGATGGACCACAACTAATAACACAAATGGAAATGGATTTCATTGTGGCCATATTGGGATTATCGCAGCGGCTTGCCATATTTTTGACAGCGTTTTTAAAGCAAAGAAAATTAACACTTGCTAACGTTAACTCTTCGGCATACCGGAAACGGCAAGCTGAATTTCAGAACTTCTACACTCTACATAATGACAATTCGTTCGCTTACTGCAACGATATAAAAGCTTTGGTGGTAAAAATGGGAATAAACTACATCGCTAGTGAGTGGAGATTATTTATTGATAGTTCTGTTTCAAGCTTGAAGGCAGTGTTATTGCATATGTCGAACCGAAAACCTTGCATTCCGCTAGCAATCGGTGTCAACATGGAAGAAAACTACGAAACATTGAAAAATATTATGGAAAAAATCAAATACTACGAAAATAAATGGAAGATTTGCTGTGATTTGAAGGTCATCAACATTATGCAAGGGATCATTGATAAAGGCGGCTTTCCCAAATTCTTTTGTTTTCGTTGTAATTGGGATTCGCGATCTCTGAATCAATTCGAATGTAATTCGTGGACACCAAGAGGAAATGTGGAGGAACAAATGAAAGAACATAGACTGAAAAATGCACCTTTTATTGACAATACTCATGATATCTTGCTGCCACCGCTCCACATTAAATTGGGAATTGTTAAAAAATTCATCGAAGTGGCTGTTATAAATTGTCCAAATGCATTTGACTATTTGAAAAGTGTTTTCCCAAAGCGTAGCGATGACAAAATTAAGAAAGGTATGTATTGTAGTAAACTAAATCCTATATTTTCCACCTTATTGTATATTTACTTTTCTTTTCTGTTTCTTTTTTTATCGTTTGATAGGAGTACTTAATGGCCCAGACATTAGAAAGCTTTTCAAGACAAATTTTGAGTCAGCGCTTGATGAAAATCATTCAATGGCATGGATTTATCTTCAACGTGTATGCACCAGAGTCTTGGGAGGGGATCGAGACGCTGAGCCGGAAGCAAGAGAATGGGTGAAAGAAATGCTGTATTATTTTGAGAAAATCGGCGCATCGATGACATTAAAGCTGCACTTTCTTCATTTTCATTTTGACGATTTTATGAAGCAACTGTCTACTGAATCCGATGAGCAAGGAGAACGGTTTCATCAAACCACAATGCCCATGGAAAAACGGTACAAAGGCAAAAAACTAGACGCATTGCTTGGAGAGGTAATATCAAATATATTGATGCATTGCTTTGTATTCCTTTTTTGATTTTTGTTTTTATTTCAGGTATGTTGGTGGAGCCACAAGATTACCCTGTATGATGTCAATGAAGTATTTCAAGAAGAAAAAGCTTATGATGGAGGGCAGTCTGGAAGCAACGTACCCGTGCGCACCCTAAGTTCTGAATCAGAGTCAGATTCGGATGATTCGGACGACGAATTGGATCCACAATTTAAGAGAGTGCTATTTACAAGTCCAGGGCCATCAACTTTATAAACATGACACAAATATTTATTTATTTTATTTATTTCCATATTTATTTATCTTATTTTTGTGATATATGCCATTGTATATTAATGTTGAAATAACAACAAAAAAAAATTAAAATAAAAAAATTTTACACATACGAAATGAAATTAAATCAAATGAAATTAAATTATTTTTGTATTAGAAATTGAATGTTCTAAAAAGTTGTTTAATTAGATCTTATGTACATTTTTGTAGCTTATTGTTTTCTTGAATTTCGAACGGTTTGCTACGTATGGACTTAAACATGGGAAAAAAGGTAAAAAAATTGATTTTTTTAAATGACGTTTTTTTCATTTTATGTGTTCACAATTTTTGTTCTTTACAAGGGTTATACAATATCTTTGCCTTAAAGAGAAAATGAAAATTCCACTCGGTTTGCAAAATATGCGCCTGAGAAAATGATTACTTTTTAATGACACCAAGACCTCAAATCTTTGGGGGCCTCTGAAAAAACTCCATGACTTGGGGCAAAACTAGAATATATGGTCTTTTTTGTCTTTTATCACGTAGTTGTATTTGTATATGGTTATATTTTTAATTGTTGAAGTAAAAAAAAATAAGCATTGAAAATATCATTTTTTTTGGAAATTTTTAATTTTTATGGTTTCCTTAGCGCTACCCTTACTGTGTTAAGGATCATTCCTAGGATGTTTGTATGTTCTACAAAGTTGTTAAGTGAGGTCTTAGCTACATTTTTGTTGTATATTATTTTCTTAAATTTTGAACGGTTTGCTACGTATGAACCTGAACATGTAAAAAAAGCCTAAAAAAAATCGATTTTTTTTAGTTTTTTTGCGATTTTGATATTCAAGATGGCGTTTTTTTGATTTTTTGTGTTCACTATTTTTATTCCTCATGACAATAGCTACAACTTTGTTTCAAAAAGTAAATCAAAATTCCTAACGGTTTGGAAGATATGAGCCTGAGAAGATGACCACTTTATTGCAAAAATGACAAAGAGGCCCAAATTTTTAAGGCCCCGCCCACAAAAAAGGGGAGGACATTTGACAAAACTGAAAGACACGTGTCTTCTTTTTTTGATCCTCTATCTCGTGGTGGTGTCCGTATGTGGTTATTTTTCCATGACCTAAAAAATTACACACAGTGTAATCTAAGAATTTCATAAGGATCCAGGATATGACTCTTAAAACTTATATACAGATTTTTTAAAGACATTCTTGTTATAATGCTAAGAGCCTATTTCAGTACCTAATAAAATCCAATTAAATACCTTCAAGAACTAATTCTGTCATCGCCAACACCTGAACCTTTATCAAATTATTTAAATCTATTCGAAAATTTATTGTTATTAGAGCCTACCACCAAATAAAAAAATAAGTTGATTTATTTTCTCGCAAAAAGAAAAATAGTTGAAATGTCTAAACTTTCTCTTTCAGGTCTTAAAAGTTGTTTTTTTTTTTGGACTTATTTTAAGGGATTTTCATTTCTCAACAAAATGTCATTTAAGGTTAAGAGTATGAGGTTTAAGGTTCTCAAAAACTTTTCACTTAAATAAATCAAATGCAAACTTTTTTTTGACAGATTCTTAAAGAAAATGAAGAAAAAAATAACAATGAAAATATGTGTAAATTTCCCAAGACAAATGTCTGATAATTTGAATGTGTTTAAAGAAGTGTCAACTTTTCTGTTTCCTTCCCACATCCTACATCATCTATTATTTTTACCACAAACTCTCGAAATCATAGAATTTCATCATCATCTAATAAACAACCGCAAAAAAGCATAAAAATAATGAAATAAATAAAAGTAAAAAAGAAAATAAATGAATAAAACAAAACTTCATTTCAAATCTTAATCTCAGTTGTTACTTTGAAGGAAAACAAAAGGAAGGAAATTGGTAGGGGCTAAAGCGGAAATAAAACATATTTTATATTTTTTCTAAGTCCTTTTATTTCACACAATCACAATAAGCATCAAAATAACAATTGTTGTGAAAAATGATGTTAACGCCAATTTCAGGTATATCATCTATCAACATCTCAGCTTTCATTTGGTCCATTTTTTAAACCACACACGACATAGTGTGGTTTCTAAGATTAGTCTATTTTGAATGAAGTATCGTTATGGGAAAATTAATAAATTTTGTAAGAAATGTCAAAAGTAAAATTTTTCTATAGAAAAAAATTTTTAAGGAAAATTTTTCTATACAAAAAATTTTTTAACGAAAATTTTTCTAATAAAAAAATTTTCTTTAAAAAATTTTTTTATTAGAAATATTTTCAGTAAAAAATTTTTTCTATAGAAAAATTTTTTAAAGAAAATTTTTATGTAGAAAAAATTTTTTAACGAAAATTTTTCTATAACATAAATTTTTTAACGAAAATTTTTCTATAGAAACAATTTTTTAACGAAAATTTTTCTATAGAAACAATTTTTTTAAGAAAATTTTTGTCTAGAAAAAATTTTTTAACGAAAATTTTTCTATAGAAAAAATTTTTAACGAAAATTTTTCTACAAAAAAACGAAAATTTTCTATAGAACAAATTTTTAACAAAAATTTTTCTATAAAAATTTTTTTAACGAAAATTTTTCTATAAAAAAAATTTTTTAACGAAAATTTTTCTATAAAAAAAATTTTTTAACGAAAATTTTTCTATAAAAAAAAATTTTAACGAAAATTTTTCCATAAAAAAAAATTTTTAACGAAAATTTTTCTATAAAAAAAATTTTTTAACGAAAATTTTTCTATAAAAAAAAATTTTTAACGAAAATTTTTCTATAAAAAAAATTTCTTAACGAAAACTTTTCTATAGAAAACAATTTTTTAACGAAAATTTTTCTCTAGAAAAATTTTTTTAGCGAAAATCTTTCTATAGAAAAACATTTTTAACGAATATTTTTCTATAGAAAAAAACTTTAAATGAAAATTTTTGTATAGACAAAATTTTTTAACGAAAATTTTTGAATATAAAAAATTTTTAAACGAAAATTATTCTAAGAAAAAATTTATTAACAAACATTTTTCTGTAGAAAAATTTTTTTGGAGAAAATTTTTCTATAGAAAAAATTTTTTAACGAAAATTTTTCTATAGAAAAAATTTTTTAACGAAAATTTTTGTATAGAAAAAATTTGTTAACGAAAATTTCTCTATAGAAAAAATTTTTCTATAGATAAAAATTTTTTAACAAACATTTCTCTATAGAAAAAACATTTTTTCTATAAAAAAATTTTCATTAAAATTTTTTTATAGAAAAAATTTTTTTACGAAAATTTTTCTATAGAAAAGCTTTATAAATTTTTTCTATAGAAAAATTTTCTTAATAAAATTGTTTCTATAGAAAATTTTTTTTATGAAATTGTTTCTATAGAAAAATTTTCTTTATGAAATTTTTCTATTGAAAAATTTTCTTTATGAAATTTTTTCTATAGAAAAATTTTCTTTATGAAATTTTTTCTATAGAAAAATTTTCTTTATGAAATTTTTTCTATAGAAAAATTTTCTTTATGAAATTTTTTCTATAGAAAAATTTTCTTTATGAAATTTTTTCTATAGAAAAATTTTCTTTATGAAATTTTTTCTATAGAAAAATTTTCTTTATGAAATTTTTTCTATAGAAAAATTTTCTTTATGAAATTTTTTCTATAGAAAAATTTTGTTTTTTTCTTTATGAAATTTTTTCTATAGAAAAATTTTCTTTTTTTCTCTATAAAATATATTCTATAGAAACATTTTCTTTATGATTTTTTTTCTATAGAAAAATTTTCTTTTTGAAATTTTTTGTATAGAAAAAATTTTCTTTATGAAATTTTTTCTATAGAAAAATTTTCTTCATGAAATTTTTTCTATAGAAAAATTTTCTTTATGAAATTTTTTCTGTAGAAAAATTTTCTTTGTGAAATTATTTTAAAAGAAAAATTTTATTTTTGAAATTTTTTGTATAGAAAAATTTTCTTTATAATATTTTTTCCATAGAAAAATTTTCTTTATGAAATTTTTTCCATAGAAAAACTTTCTTTATGAATTTTATAGAAAAATTTCCTTTGTAAAATTTTTTCTATAGAAAAATTTTCTTTATGAAATTTTTTCTATAGAAAAATTTTCTTTTTTTCTTTATGAATTTTTTTCTATAGAAAAAATTTTTTTTTCTCTATAAAATATATTCTATAGAAAAATTTTCTTTATGAAATTTTTTCTTTAGAAAAACTTTCTTTATGTATTTTTTTCTATAGAAGAATTTTCTTTTTGAAATTTTTTGTATAGAAAAACTTTCTTTATGTATTTTTTTCTATAGAAGAATTTTCTTTTTGAAATTTTTTGTATAGAAAAAAATTTCTTTATGAAATTTTTTCTATAGAAAAATTTTCTTCATGAAATTTTTTCCATAGAAAAATTTTCTTAATGAAACTTTTTCTATAGAAAAATTTTCTTTATGAATTTTTTTCTATAGAAAAATTTTCGTTATGAAATTTTTCTATAGAAAAATTTTTTTTATGAAATTTTTTCTATATAAAAATTTTCTTTATGAAATTTTTTCTATAGAAAAATTTTTTTCGTGATATTTTTTCTGTAGAAACATTTTTTTTATGAAATTTTTTGTATATCGGTCAAGTAGGTTACGAGATATAAGCATACAATTTTGAAAGTTGGGAAGTTTTTAAATAAGATTTCATTATATCTTCTTCTGAGTACAAAATTTTTAATAAAAAGTATTTCGTTACTAGAAATAATTTAATTAAGATCACAAAAAACAGCGAAGAAAAAATGTTTATTTTTATGTTACTTAAGTCCTTTTGCATTTTAAGTAATGATTTTCATTATAATTTAATTTAAATGATTTTCTTACATACTTGGTATTTGACTATTCATACCTGATCAATGCAATTTGAAATATATAAAATATGTTTAGGAAAAATGATTTTCAATATATAAAAATGTGAAAATTTATTATTCAAAATTTCCATTTACTTACTAATATAACAATTTACACCCTCATCTCATACTCCCTTTTAAAAACTTAAATATCTAAAAATATATTTTCATATTCAATCTTTTGCACATGATAATAAAGTCAATCAAGCATAAAATATGCATATAACAAACTCCAACCCTTTTAACAAATTTAAAAAATCATGAAAAAATATATAGAAAAAACTTTTTTCTTGGCCAAATAAAACAATTCATAAGAAAAGAAAGAAGCTTTGTTTTCTGGAAAATTTTCAACATTTATGCTGATTTCTTCTAAAACAATACACATTTGCACTTTAGAGCAGACAGGGACGAGGAAATGCAAATAAAAGCTCAAAATACAGGCAGACAGACGGACTTAAGCAAAATGTTGGAAGGATGGACGTACAGAATATGTGTTCGCCACCAGAAGACAGGCGGACGGACCCATGTTAAATGTGTAAAAAAAGACCATAAGTAGACTATGAAGCAGAAGATAGAACAAATATAAGTGGAATGAATAACGTGATATAATCCTTTAAGCTGTAAAAATTTTACTCATTTATAATCCCCTGGCAAATTTGTAGAAGCTGACTTTATGCTCTAGAGCTGCAATATCATCCTGTAGGGCGGGAAGATTTTATTTTATAAATTTGCTTTTCTTTAAAAAATTGCATGATGCCATCCATGATGTGGCAAAGAGCTAAGATTTGCCAAGACAAAGTTTTCTTTATTTTCGTGGAAGGTGATAAAAAGTTTTTTATTTTTTTAGAAAAATAGGAAAAATAACTCAAAAATAAAAAAAGCAAGAAATTTTGGATAAGAATGAAAAATATTTTAAATTTGTTGCTAAAATGTAAATAAAAAAGTGGATTTTTTAAAAGGAGATGTTTAGATATTCAAGTTAATGTTGCACAATGGGATATAATTTCTAAAGAAAATATTTCAATATGAAAATTTTTCTAAAGAAAAAATTTGAATTTGAAAATTTTTCTAAAGTAAAAAATTTCAATATGAACATTTTTCTAAAGAAAAAATTCCAATATCAACAATTTTTCTAAAGAAAAAATTTCAAAATGAAAACTTTTCTAAAGAAAAAATTTCAATATGAAAATTTTTATAAAGAAAAATTTTAATATGAAAATTTTCTCAAGAAAAAATTTCAATATGAAAATTTTTCTAAAGAAAAAATTTCAATATGAAAATTTTTCTAAAGAAAAAATTTCAATATGAGAATTTTTCTAAAAAAAAGATTCCAATATGAAAATTTTTTCTAAAGAAAAAATTCCAATATCAAAAAATTTTCTAAAGAAAATATTTCGATACGAAAATTTTTCTAACGAAAAATTCCAATATAAAATTTTTTCTAAAAACAAAAATTTTAATATCAAAATTTTTCTTAAAAAAAAAAATTCAATATGAAATTTTTCTATAAAAATTTCAATATGAAAATTTTTCTAAAGAAAAAATTTTATTATGAAAATTTTTCTAAAGAAAAAATTTCATTATTAAAATTTTTCTTAAGAAAAAATTTCGATATGTAAATTTTCTAAAGAAAAAATTTTAATAGGAAAATTTTTCTAAAAATAAATATGAAAATTTTTCTAAAGAAAAATTTCAATATGAAAATTTCTACCAAGAATAAAGTTAAATAAGAAAATTTTTCTAAAGAAAAAATTTCAATATGAGAATTTCTCTAAAGAATAATTTCAATATGAAAATTTTTCTTAAGAAAAAATTTGAATATGAAAATTTTTCTAAAGAAAAAATCAATATGAAATTTGATTTTATGAAAATTTTTCCAAAGAAAAAATTTTAATATGAAAGTTTTTCTATAGAAAAATTTCAATATGAAAGTTTTTCTATAGAAAAATTTCAATATGAAAGTTTTTCTATAGAAAAAATTTCAATATGAAAGTTTTTCTATAGAAAAAATTTCAATATGAAAGTTTTTCTATAGAAAAAATTTCAATATGAAAGTTTTTCTATAAAAAAAATTTCAATATGAAAGTTTTTCTATAGAAAAAATTTCAATATGAAAGTTTTTCTATAGAAAAAATTTCAATGTGGAAGTTTTTCTATCGAAAAAATTTCAATATGAAAGTTTTTCTATAGAAAAAATTTCAATATGAAAGTTTTTCTATAGAAAAAATTTCAATATGAAAGTTTTTCTATAGAAATAATTTCAATATGAAAGTTTTTCTATAGAAATAATTTCAATATGAAAGTTTTTCTATAGAAAAAATTTCAATGTGAAAGTTTTTCTATCGAAAAAATTTCAATATGAAAGTTTTTCTATAGAAAAAATTTCAATATGAAAGTTTTTCTATAGAAAAAATTTCAATATGAAAGTTTTTCTATAGAAAAAATTTCAATATGAAAGTTTTTCTATAGAAAAAATTTCAATATGAAAGTTTTTCTATAGAAAAAATTTCAATATGAAAGTTTTTCTATAGAAAAAATTTCAATATGAAAGTTTTTCTATAGAAAAAATTTCAATATGAAAGTTTTTCTATAGAAAAAATATGAAAGTTTTTCTATAGAAAAAATTTCAATATGAAAGTTTTTCTATAGAAAAAATTTCAATATGAAAGTTTTTCTATAGAAAAAATTTCAATATGAAAGTTTTTCTATAGAAAAAATTTCAATATGAAAGTTTTTCTATAGAAAAAATTTCAATATGAAAGTTTTTCTATAGAAAAAATTTCAATATGAAAGTTTTTCTATAGAAAAAATTTCAATATGAAAGTTTTTCTATAGAAAAAAATTCAATATGAAAGTTTTTCTATAGAAAAAATTTCAATATGAAAGTTTTTCTATAGAAAAAATTTCAATATGAAAGTTTTTCTATAGAAAAAATTTCAATATGAAAGTTTTTCTATAGAAAAAATTTCAATATGAAAGATTTTCTATAGAAAAAATTTCAATATGAAAGTTTTTCTATAGAAAAAATTTCAATATGAAAGTTTTTCTATAGAAAAAATTTCAATATGAAAGTTTTTCTATAGAAAAAATTTCAATATGAAAGTTTTTCTATAGAAAAAATTTCAATATGAAAGTTTTTCTATAGAAAAAATTTCAATATGAAAGTTTTTCTATAGAAAAAATTTCAATATGAAAGTTTTTCTATAGAAAAAATTTCAATATGAAAGTTTTTCTATAGAAAAAATTTCAATATGAAAGTTTTTCTATAGAAAAAATTTCAATATGAAAGTTTTTCTATAGAAAAAATTTTAATATGAAAGTTTTTCTATAGAAAAAATTTTAATATGAAAGTTTTTCTATAGAAAAAATTTTAATATGAAAGTTTTTCTATAGAACAAATTTCCATATGAAAGTTTTTCTATAGAAAAAATTTCAATATGAAAGTTTTTCTATAGAAAAAATTTCAATATGAAAGTTTTTCTATAGAAAAAATTTCAATATGAAAGTTTTTCTATAGAAAAAATTTCAATATGAAAGTTTTTCTATAGAAAAAATTTCAATATGAAAGTTTTTCTATAGAAAAAATTTTAATATGAAAGTTTTTCTATAGAAAAAATGTTAATATGAAAGTTTTTCTATAGAACAAATTTCAATATGAAAGTTTTTCTATAGAAAAAATTTCAATGTGAAAGTTTTTCTATAGAAAAAATTTCAATATGAAAGTTTTTCTATAGAAAAAATTTTAATATGAAAGTTTTTCTATAGAAAAAATTTCAATATGAAAGTTTTTCTATAGAAAAAATTTCAATATAAAAGTTTTTCTATAGAAAAAATTTCAATATGAAAGTTTTTCTATAGAAAAAATTTCAATATGAAAGTTTTTCTATAGAAAAAATTTCAATATGAAAGTTTTTCTATAGAAAAAATTTCAATATGAAAGTTTTTCTATAGAAAAAATTTCAATATGAAAGTTTTTCTATAGAAAAAATTTCAATGTGAAAGTTTTTCTAT
Source organism: Stomorhina lunata (assembly GCA_933228675.1). Taxonomy (NCBI): domain Eukaryota; kingdom Metazoa; phylum Arthropoda; class Insecta; order Diptera; family Rhiniidae; genus Stomorhina; species Stomorhina lunata. The sequence continues at coordinate 106,316,481 of OW121741.1, forward strand.
AGAAAAAATTTCAATGTGAAAGTTTTTCTATAGAAAAAATTTCAATATGAAAGTTTTTCTATAGAAAAAATTTCAATATGAAAGTTTTTCTATAGAAAAAATTTCAATATGAAAGTTTTTCTATAGAAAAAATTTCAATATGAAAGTTTTTCTATAGAAAAAATTTCAATATGAAAGTTTTTCTATAGAAAAAATTTCAATGTGAAAGTTTTTCTATAGAAAAAATTTCAATATGAAAGTTTTTCTATAGAAAAAATGTTAATATGAAAGTTTTTCTATAGAACAAATTTCAATATGAAAGTTTTTCTATAGAAAAAATTTCAATGTGAAAGTTTTTCTATAGAAAAAATTTCAATATGAAAGTTTTTCTATAGAAAAAATTTTAATATGAAAGTTTTTCTATAGAAAAAATTTCAATAGGAAAGTTTTTCTATAGAAAAAATTTCAATATAAAAGTTTTTCTATAGAAAAAATTTCAATATGAAAGTTTTTCTATAGAAAAAATTTCCATATGAAAGTTTTTCTATAGAAAAAATTTCAATATGAAAGTTTTTCTATAGAAAAAATTTCAATGTGAAAGTTTTTCTATAGAATAAATTTGAATATGAAAGTTTTTATATAGAAAAAATTTCAATATGAAAGTTTTTCTATAGAAAAAATTTTAATACGAAAGTTTTTCTATAGAAAAAATTTCAATATGAAAGTTTTTCTATAGAAAAAATTTCAATATGAAAGTTTTTCTATAGAAAAAATTTCAATATGAAAGTTTTTCTATAGAAAAAATTTCAATATGAAAGTTTTTCTATAGAAAAAATTTCAATATGAAAGTTTTTCTATAGAAAAAATTTCAATATGAAAGTTTTTCTATAGAAAAAATTTCAATATGAAAGTTTTTCTATAGAAAAAATTTCAATATGAAAGTTTTTCTATAGAAAAAATTTCAATATGAAAGTTTTTCTATAGAAAAAATTTCAATATGAAAGTTTTTCTATAGAAAAAATTTCAATATGATAGTTTTTCTATAGAAAAAATTTCAATATGAAAGTTTTTCTATAGAAAAAATTTCAATATGAAAGTTTTTCTATAGAAAAAATTTCAATATCAAAGTTTTTCTAAAGAAAAAATGTTATTCCAAGAATTTTTTCATTAAAGAAATAAATTTCTCCTCTGTGCAAAGTTAACTCTACAAATAAAAAACTTAAATAAAACTTTTGCTATGAAACGGAAGTTGGAAAATATATTAAAACCTATTCAAATAAATTACCCAAGACAAGTCGGCGTTAACTTGAATATTATTTATAATCCCTGCAAAATCGAATTTATTCTATATTTAAGTGGAATCTTTGCCAGTTTTTCCTTCGTAGCTCTGTTTGCCGGATATTATTAATTACTTTTTTATATTTCTCCATAAACTTCTTCATATGTTTATTTTTTCTGTGTTCAGAAAAAAATGCCATAAATTAAAATGGCAAATATTTTGCCAATTATTGAATTTTTAGCAATGAGCTTTTTTTTTGCTTTCCTCCTTCTAACTCCCATCGCTAACGTGACTTTTCCCTTTAGTAGCTTAAGGCTATGTGACAAATTCGTTAACGCTTTTACGAGTTATTCCAACAATTTATTTACGTTTTTTCCCTAACGTAAAATTTTCGAAGAAAAAAGTCAAAAATATTTTCCTGCAGCTCTGCGTAGTTTTACTCTTGATATTGAAGTTTATCCGGCAAAAAGTGTTTAATTGAAATGTTTTATCTTTTTTGCGAAATTTTTTATTTCCTGTTTGTTTAATGGGGGGCAAAAAAAGCGAAATGAACTTGTTATTGAATTCCTGTATTGCAAATACCAAAAACAAAAAAAAAAAACAGATTTAAAATATTAAATCTCAAGTTAAACAAGAAAAAGTTTCTATAGAAAATTTAACGATAGGCCAAGTTTTCTATAGAAAATTTGACGATAGTCAATATTTTCTATAAAAAAGTTGACGATAGGCAAAGTTTTCTATAGAAAAGTTGACGATAGGCAAAGTTTTCTATGGAAAAGTTGACGATAGGCAAAGTTTTCTATAGAAAAGTTGACGATAGGCAAAGTTTTCTATAGAAAAGTTGACGATAGGCAAAGTTTTCTATAAAAAAGTTGACGATAGGCAAAGTTTTCTATAGAAAAGTTGACGATAGGCAAAGTTTTCTATAGAAAAGTTGACGATAGGCAAAGTTTTCTATAGAAAAGTTGACGATAGGCAAAGTTTTCTATAGAAAAGTTGACGATAGGCAAAGTTTTCTATAGAAAAGTTGACGATAGGCAAAGTTTTCTATAGAAAAGTTGACGATAGGCAAAGTTTTCTATAGAAAAATTGACGATAGGCAAAGTTTTCTATAGAAAAGTTTACGATAGGCAAAGTTTTCTATAGAAAAGTTGACGATAGGCAAAGTTTTCTATAGAAAAGTTGACGATAGGCAAAGTTTTCTATAGAAAAGTTGACGATAGGCAAAGTTTTCTATAGAAAAGTTGACGATAGGCAAAGTTTTCTATAGAAAAGTTGACGATAGGCAAAGTTTTCTATAGAAAAGTTGACGATAGGCAAAGTTTTCTATAGAAAAGTTGACGATAGGCAAAGTTTTCTATAGAAAAGTTGACGATAGGCAAAGTTTTCTATAGAAAAGTTGACGATAGGCAAAGTTTTCTATAGAAAAGTTGACGATAGGCAAAGTTTTCTATAGAAAAGTTGACGATAGGCAAAGTTTTCTATAGAAAAGTTGACGATAGGCAAAGTTTTCTATAGAAAAGTTGACGATAGGCAAAGTTTTCTATAGAAAAGTTGACGATAGTCATAGTTTTCTATAGAAAAGTTGACGATAGTCATAGTTTTCTATATAAAAGTAGACGATAGTCATAGTTTTCTATAGAAAAGTTGACGATAGTCATAGTTTTCTATAGAAAAGTTGACGATAGTCATAGTTTTTTATAGAAAAGTTGACAATAGTCATAGTTTTCTATAGAAAAGTTGACGATAGTCATAGTTTTCTATAGAAAAGTTGACGATAGTCATAGTTTTCTATAGAAAAGTTGACGATAGTCATAGTTTTCTATAGAAAGGTTGACGATAGTCATAGTTTTCTATAGAAAAGTTGACGATAGTCATAGTTTTCTATAGAAAGGTTGACGATAGTCATAGTTTTCTATAGAAAAGTTGACGATAGTCATAGTTTTCTATAGAAAAGTTGACGATAGTCATAGTTTTCTATAGAAAAGTTGACGATAGTCATAGTTTTCTATAGAAAAGTTGACGATAGTCATAGTTTTCTATAGAAAAGTTGACGATAGTCATAGTTTTCTATAGAAAAGTTGACGATAGTCATAGTTTTCTATAGAAAAGTTGACGATAGTCATAGTTTTCTATAGAAAAGTTGACGATAGTCATAGTTTTCCATAGAAAAGTTGACGATAGTCATAGTTTTCTATAGAAAAGTTGACGATAGTCATAGTTTTCTATAGAAAAGTTGACGATAGTCATAGTTTTCTATAGAAAAGTTGACGATAGTCATAGTTATCTATAGAAAAGTTGACGATAGTCATAGTTTTCTATAGAAAAGTTGACGATAGTCATAGTTTTCTATAGAAAAGTTGACGATAGTCATAGTTTTCTATAGAAAGGTTGACGATAGTCATGGTTTTCTATAGAAAAGTTGACGATAGTCATAGTTTTCTATAGAAAAGTTGACGATAGTCATAGTTTTCTATAGAAAAGTTGACGATAGTCATAGTTTTCTATAGAAAAGTTGACGATAGTCATAGTTTTTATAGAAAAGTTGACGATAGTCATAGTTTTCTATAGAAAAGTTGACGATAGTCATAGTTTTCTATAGAAAAGTTGACGATAGTCATAGTTTTCTATAGAAAAGTTGACAATAGTCATAGTTTTCTATAGAAAAGTTGACGATAGTCATAGTTTTTTATAGAAAAGTTGACGATAGTCATAGTTTTCTATAGAAAAGTAAACGATAGTCATAGTTTTCTATAGAGAAGTTAACGATAGTCATAGTTTTCTATTGAAACGTTGAGGATAGTCATAATTTCTATAGAAAATTTGACTATAGTCAAAGTTTAGAGATAGTCAAGGTTTCTTTAGAAAAGTTGAAGATAGTCAAAGTTTTCTAAAGAAATGTCTGCGAAAGTAAAATTTTTACATTTTTAAATGTTGACGATAGTTAAATAAATTTTTTATGAATTCATTGTGATATTTCCCTTGTAACATATAAATTTAGTTAAATATTTTTTGCTCTCTTAATTTTTTTATTCACTTTAAAACTACATATTTTCCCTATTAGCTTTTCCAACAACAAAAATATCTAAATTCCTACAATCTCTTCCTGAAGTTTTTGTATTGGCAACATTTCATATGCGAGTATTAGCGATGCAGTAAAAACAAACTAATAAAACATTTAGATTCTAAACCAAATAAAAAAAGGCTCGAGACAAAAAATCTAACAAAGCCAGAAAAAAATTTTGGGAAAAACTAACGTTGTTAAACCAAATAAACATGCGGCTGCCATTAGGAAAATTAAATTTTTTGCCTTTGCCAAAAAACTAAATATTTTTTTGCTGCATCTGATGTACGAGTATCTATCGGTTCTATAGTTAAGCAAATATTGAAAAATTCAATAAAATCTAAATAAAAGAATTTAAATTCAATTTTCACTAGAGATTTTTGTTACAAAATTTAAGAGCTTTTTAAAAATTTATTCCTTATTCGTAAATTACCATCAATAACAGAAGAAAGAGAACTACTGGATATATTTCTGGTTTAAAATGCCAACGATTAACTAGTCATTTAGTAAGATCATATTACAAGTGCTTAAAGATTTTCTCCGCTGTCTTAGATGTATCTGCTGATTTGTAAAAGATTTTCTCTAGCTAAATTTGCAACGAGTCTCTTAACATGACTGCGAATACGTGCCAATTTTGCCATTTAACGATGACAAGTGTAAAGGTTTACAGAGACTTTGCCTTCCTTTCTGGTGATGAAAGAAAAGGGAAATCTAAATGCTACGTGATGCATTTTTAAATGACAATAAGATTTAGAGGTCCTTTTGTGTTTTGACAATGGAGTATTAAGGTATCAGGTTTATGAAGACAAATCGCAGCTGTGCTGCAGAGCAATCGAGGGTCAAACTTGTAGATATGTATGTTTGTAAATGGAAACAAATGTTATCATTAGTTTTTAACAAATCAAATTTTTTTACTAGTTCTGTTCTCGTCCTGTTCTAGTTCTGTTCTAGTTCTGTTCTAGTTCTGTTCTAGTTCTGTTCTAGTTCTGTTCTAGTTCTGTTCTAGTTCTGTTCTAGTTCTGTTCTAGTTCTGTTCTAGTTCTGTTCTAGTTCTGTTCTAGTTCTGTTCTAGTTCTGTTCTAGTTCTGTTCTAGTTCTGTTCTAGTTCTGTTCTAGTTCTGTTCTAGTTCTGTTCTAGTTCTGTTCTAGTTCTGTTCTAGTTCTGTTCTAGTTCTGTTCTAGTTCTGTTCTAGTTCTGTTCTAGTTCTGTTCTAGTTCTGTTCTAGTTCTGTTCTAGTTCTGTTCTAGTTCTGTTCTAGTTCTGTTCTAGTTCTGTTCTAGTTCTGTTCTAGTTCTGTTCTAGTTCTGTTCTAGTTCTGTTCTAGTTCTGTTCTAGTTCTGTTCTAGTTCTGTTCTAGTTCTGTTCTAGTTCTGTTCTAGTTCTGTTCTAGTTCTGTTCTAGTTCTGTTCTAGTTCTGTTCTAGTTCTGTTCTAGTTCTGTTCTAGTTCTGTTCTAGTTCTGTTCTAGTTCTGTTCTAGTTCTGTTCTAGTTCTGTTCTAGTTCTGTTCTAGTTCTGTTCTAGTTCTGTTCTAGTTCTGTTCTAGTTCTGTTCTAGTTCTGTTCTAGTTCTGTTCTAGTTCTGTTCTAGTTCTGTTCTAGTTCTGTTCTAGTTCTGTTCTAGTTCTGTTCTAGTTCTGTTCTAGTTCTGTTCTAGTTCTGTTCTAGTTCTGTTCTAGTTCTGTTCTAGTTCTGTTCTAGTTCTGTTCTAGTTCTGTTCTAGTTCTGTTCTAGTTCTGTTCTAGTTCTGTTCTAGTTCTGTTCTAGTTCTGTTCTAGTTCTGTTCTAGTTCTGTTCTAGTTCTGTTCTAGTTCTGTTCTAGTTCTGTTCTAGTTCTGTTCTAGTTCTGTTCTAGTTCTGTTCTAGTTCTGTTCTAGTTCTGTTCTAGTTCTGTTCTAGTTCTGTTCTAGTTCTGTTCTAGTTCTGTTCTAGTTCTGTTCTAGTTCTGTTCTAGTTCTGTTCTAGTTCTGTTCTAGTTCTGTTCTAGTTCTGTTCTAGTTCTGTTCTAGTTCTGTTCTAGTTCTGTTCTAGTTCTGTTCTAGTTCTGTTCTAGTTCTGTTCTAGTTCTGTTCTAGTTCTGTTCTAGTTCTGTTCTAGTTCTGTTCTAGTTCTGTTCTAGTTCTGTTCTAGTTCTGTTCTAGTTCTGTTCTAGTTCTGTTCTAGTTCTGTTCTAGTTCTGTTCTAGTTCTGTTCTAGTTCTGTTCTAGTTCTGTTCTAGTTCTGTTCTAGTTCTGTTCTAGTTCTGTTCTAGTTCTGTTCTAGTTCTGTTCTAGTTCTGTTCTAGTTCTGTTCTAGTTCTGTTCTAGTTCTGTTCTAGTTCTGTTCTAGTTCTGTTCTAGTTCTGTTCTAGTTCTGTTCTAGTTCTGTTCTAGTTCTGTTCTAGTTCTGTTCTAGTTCTGTTCTAGTTCTGTTCTAGTTCTGTTCTAGTTCTGTTCTAGTTCTGTTCTAGTTCTGTTCTAGTTCTGTTCTAGTTCTGTTCTAGTTCTGTTCTAGTTCTGTTCTAGTTCTGTTCTAGTTCTGTTCTAGTTCTGTTCTAGTTCTGTTCTAGTTCTGTTCTAGTTCTGTTCTAGTTCTGTTCTAGTTCTGTTCTAGTTCTGTTCTAGTTCTGTTCTAGTTCTGTTCTAGTTCTGTTCTAGTTCTGTTCTAGTTCTGTTCTAGTTCTGTTCTAGTTCTGTTCTAGTTCTGTTCTAGTTCTGTTCTAGTTCTGTTCTAGTTCTGTTCTAGTTCTGTTCTAGTTCTGTTCTAGTTCTGTTCTAGTTCTGTTCTAGTTCTGTTCTAGTTCTGTTCTAGTTCTGTTCTAGTTCTGTTCTAGTTCTGTTCTAGTTCTGTTCTAGTTCTGTTCTAGTTCTGTTCTAGTTCTGTTCTAGTTCTGTTCTAGTTCTGTTCTAGTTCTGTTCTAGTTCTGTTCTAGTTCTGTTCTAGTTCTGTTCTAGTTCTGTTCTAGTTCTGTTCTAGTTCTGTTCTAGTTCTGTTCTAGTTCTGTTCTAGTTCTGTTCTAGTTCTGTTCTAGTTCTGTTCTAGTTCTGTTCTAGTTCTGTTCTAGTTCTGTTCTAGTTCTGTTCTAGTTCTGTTCTAGTTCTGTTCTAGTTCTGTTCTAGTTCTGTTCTAGTTCTGTTCTAGTTCTGTTCTAGTTCTGTTCTAGTTCTGTTCTAGTTCTGTTCTAGTTCTGTTCTAGTTCTGTTCTAGTTCTGTTCTAGTTCTGTTCTAGTTCTGTTCTAGTTCTGTTCTAGTTCTGTTCTAGTTCTGTTCTAGTTCTGTTCTAGTTCTGTTCTAGTTCTGTTCTAGTTCTGTTCTAGTTCTGTTCTAGTTCTGTTCTAGTTCTGTTCTAGTTCTGTTCTAGTTCTGTTCTAGTTCTGTTCTAGTTCTGTTCTAGTTCTGTTCTAGTTCTGTTCTAGTTCTGTTCTAGTTCTGTTCTAGTTCTGTTCTAGTTCTGTTCTAGTTCTGTTCTAGTTCTGTTCTAGTTCTGTTCTAGTTCTGTTCTAGTTCTGTTCTAGTTCTGTTCTAGTTCTGTTCTAGTTCTGTTCTAGTTCTGTTCTAGTTCTGTTCTAGTTCTGTTCTAGTTCTGTTCTAGTTCTGTTCTAGTTCTGTTCTAGTTCTGTTCTAGTTCTGTTCTAGTTCTGTTCTAGTTCTGTTCTAGTTCTGTTCTAGTTCTGTTCTAGTTCTGTTCTAGTTCTGTTCTAGTTCTGTTCTAGTTCTGTTCTAGTTCTGTTCTAGTTCTGTTCTAGTTCTGTTCTAGTTCTGTTCTAGTTCTGTTCTAGTTCTGTTCTAGTTCTGTTCTAGTTCTGTTCTAGTTCTGTTCTAGTTCTGTTCTAGTTCTGTTCTAGTTCTGTTCTAGTTCTGTTCTAGTTCTGTTCTAGTTCTGTTCTAGTTCTGTTCTAGTTCTGTTCTAGTTCTGTTCTAGTTCTGTTCTAGTTCTGTTCTAGTTCTGTTCTAGTTCTGTTCTAGTTCTGTTCTAGTTCTGTTCTAGTTCTGTTCTAGTTCTGTTCTAGTTCTGTTCTAGTTCTGTTCTAGTTCTGTTCTAGTTCTGTTCTAGTTCTGTTCTAGTTCTGTTCTAGTTCTGTTCTAGTTCTGTTCTAGTTCTGTTCTAGTTCTGTTCTAGTTCTGTTCTAGTTCTGTTCTAGTTCTGTTCTAGTGCTGTTCTAGTTCTGTTCTACTTCTGTTCTAGTTCTGTTCTAGTTCTGTTCTAGTTCTGTTCTAGTTCTGTTCTAGTTCTGTTCTAGTTCTGTTCTAGTTCTGTTCTAGTTCTGTTCTAGTTCTGTTCTAGTTCTGTTCTAGTTCTGTTCTAGTTCTGTTCTAGTTCTGTTCTAGTTCTGTTCTAGTTCTGTTCTAGTTCTGTTCTAGTTCTGTTCTAGTTCTGTTCTAGTTCTGTTCTAGTTCTGTTCTAGTTCTGTTCTAGTTCTGTTCTAGTTCTGTTCTAGTTCTGTTCTAGTTCTGTTCTAGTTCTGTTCTAGTTCTGTTCTAGTTCTGTTCTAGTTCTGTTCTAGTTCTGTTCTAGTTCTGTTCTAGTTCTGTTCTAATTCTGTTCTAGTTGTCGTCAGTTGATATATTTTATTACTATATTTTTTTGTCAATGGACATTTAAACTATAACAAATCAATATTTTTGCTTCTGTTAAAAATGCAAAAAATATATTGATAATCCTTTTCTTTTATAAGATTTTGTCAACTCTACTCTGACCTTTACTTATGAGTTAATTCATCCTGGAAATTTATTCGATTTTTATATACAATTTTCCAAAAATACAAAGGACATATGCAAATGGTTTTCTCCATTATCTCGTCGTTGTAGAAATATGTAGTAAAAGTAAATATTTTTTGCATATTTTAGTATAGACTCACAATTTTATTATGTTAAACTCTCCATTAGGCAATTTTTACGGATGATTAGCTTTGGTTTTTTTCCAAGGCTTCATTTCCGTTTCAATGCATGTTTTCTATGTAAATATCTAATTTTGGCAATAAAGTTGAGATGAGAAAAAAGAACCTAATAGTTGAAAAAAGCAGATGCAACAATAATAATGAAATATTGCAAAAAATTTAAGAAACAAGTAGAAAATAAAGCAAAATAGGTTTTATTAAATGGAGGTCATTTTCAAAAACTATGCATTAACTGAAGCTATTTTGTCTTAATATCCCTCTGGTTTCTTGGCATAATATATTTATTTAGCAACCAATTTCATGAGAAAAAATTTTTATTTAAAACCAAATGATTGAGAATAAAGTATTAACTTTTCCCATGTATTTAAGGAGATTAGCATCAAATTCCTTAAGTATTTTCTTTTATATTACAACAAACTTTATATTGACAAAATTTTCTTTTTTATTGTTGGAATTTGGCCGAAATATTGAAAAGAAAATAAAAGTTTCGAAAAGAATCATGTAAAGAAAAAATGAAGCATGTGACATGATTAGAATTAAATGGAAAATGTAAGTATAAATGCGATTAAAACTTAACTTATCAATCATGTTAAAGACGATTTAAAGAAAATAAAAAGAAAATAATCCGTTTCTTAGTAAAACAATATGTTTTATTAAAGATAACATTCATTGTGTATTGAGATATTTATTTATTGTAACTAAAACCAATAATTCAGGCGAAATTGTGCCCACGGCTTTAAAGATACTGTGGGTTTGAGTGTCTATTGTTTGGTCAAAGATAGTGGAAATTTTCGCTAATAAGACAATTAAAATGTCTATAACCTAAGGAAAGATACAAATTTATGTGTTTTAATTCAATAAACAATAGATTGTATTTAATATAATAATAATTGTACAAAACTTCATTAAAAGTTCATCGGAACTAGAACAGAACTAGAAACAAACTAGAACAGAACTAGAACAGAACTAGAACAGAACTAGAACAGAACTAGAACAGAACTAGAACAGAACTAGAACAGAACTAGAACAGAACTAGAACAGAACTAGAACAGAACTAGAACAGAACTAGAACAGAACTAGAACAGAACTAGAACAGAACTAGAACAGAACTAGAACAGAACTAGAATAGAACTAGAACAGAACTAGAACAGAACTAGAACAGAACTAGAACAGAACTAGAACAGAACTAGAACAGAACTAGAACAGAACTAGAACAGAACTAGAACAGAACTAGAACAGAACTAGAACAGAACTAGAACAGAACTAGAACAGAACTAGAACAGAACTAGAACAGAACTAGAACAGAACTAGAACAGAACTAGAACAGAACTAGAACAGAACTAGAACAGAACTAGAACAGAACTAGAACAGAACTGGAACAGAACTAGAACAGAACTAGAACAGAACTAGAACAGAACTAGAACAGAACTAGAACAGAACTAGAACAGAACTAGAACAGAACTAGAACAGAACTAGAACAGAACTAGAACAGAACTAGAACAGAACTAGAACAGAACTAGAACAGAACTAGAACAGAACTAGAACAGAACTAGAACAGAACTAGAACAGAACTAGAACAGAACTAGAACAGAACTAGAACAGAACTAGAACAGAACTAGAACAGAACTAGAACAGAACTGGAACAGAACTAGAACAGAGTCCAACTATATTAAATTTTTTCCTCTCTAACATCTAAGATTCTTAAATGACTTCAAAAAGAAAAATTATTCGCATTTGATCCCAGTCTATTACATTTATTTATTAGACAATTTATTGATAAAACCCAAAAAAATGTTTGTGGGTACAACCAATTCCTCGACGCTTTTCGATGGAGGGTTATGCCATCATCTTCAGGAAGAGTATCCCTACTATTACCCATATCAAAAACCTCAAATTTGTACCTATTTTACAAACACAATCGTTACGAATTATGTTTGTAAATCAAAGGTATAACCTTAGATTATCGACTGAAGAAAATAAATTGTCTGTTGCATTTATAAATAAATGTAGCAGACTGTGATCAAGTGCGAATAGTTTTACTTTTTTAATATTATTTACAACATGACAATTTTGTTAATTTTTGATAAAATGAACTTGACTTTAGATTTGCACGTTTTAGAATTTTGCACTTTGATGACTTTGAAATTTTTGTACACGTTTTCACAATGACATTTCCTTAATTTTCTTTTCACAAAAATCCCATTACTACATGTCTAGCATCATGTAGTGGTAGATAACCGAAAAAAAAACGTAAAAAGAAAACTTTCTTTTCATTCATTTATTTGTCATTTAACTTAATTGCCAGACATTAATTTGTCTCATTATTTAGCTTTTGTTAAAATCTCAACTTGGAGACATTAGTTTTTTGTTAAACTGAAATTCAAGGTACAATAACACGTGCCCACCCACTCCCTGGTAAAGATATGACTTAAGTTGGTGTTGAAGGTGGTGGGCATTAAGGTTTAATTACTAAAAATACAGACAAGATAAATTATAGCAATAAATAAAAGATTTAAAAATAATTATAAGAAGACGTATGATTAATATTAAAAAAAATTAAATATAACTCATACGTCAGCTTTTGCAATTTTCTTCTAAAAAAAATCAATATTAACAATTTTCCTAGCTCCTATTTATAAGGGGTTCTAATTATGTTAGGATTGTTTTTACAAATTTTTTGCTGTAAATGTTCATCAAGTCTCTTCTGATGTAAAGATTTTATTAAAAGCACTTTTTCCTTTCTTTATCCTTAAAATAACATTTTGGATATTGACACTTTTATTAGTTATTCCTGCCTGAGGTTAAAATTTAATGAAATTATAAATGCAAACAAATTTATTTATACGTTTATAATTTGACAGTTATAAACAATAAAATAATTAAAATGTGATTAAATATTAATTACTAATAAATATCATAACCAGACATCGGATATATACAAACAAACAGGCAAACATATGTAACCGTAAAATGTGGGTAGAATATAAATTAATTATTATTTACAGACAAAATTGGGATGTCAAATGCAACAATTTTTATGGGCAATTAAAAATTATTGAATTTATATTAAATTTTTACTAATTAGTAAAAATAAAAGCCGAATATAATTAAGAAGGAAATAACATTTAAAAAAAATTATAGAAATTTTCTATAAAAATTTCTTTGTCACGAAATTTTCTATAAAAATTTCTTTATCCAGAAGTTTTCAATAAAAATTTCTTTATTAAGAAATTTTCTATAAAAATTTTTTTATCAAGAAATTTTCTATAAAAATTTCTTTATCAAGAAATTTTCTATAAAAATTTCTTTATCAAGAAATTTTCTATAAAAATTTCTTTATCAAGAAATTTTTATAAAAATTTTTTATCAAGAAATTTTTTATAAAAATTTTTTTATCAAGAAATTTTCTATAAAAATTTCTTTATTAAGAAAATTTCTATAAAAATTTCTTTATCAAGAAATTTTCGAAAAACAATTATTTATTAAGAAATTTTCTTTAAAAATTTCTTTATCAAGAAATTTTCTATAAAAATTTCTTTACCAAGAAATTTTCTATAAAAATTTTTTTATCAAAAAATTTTCTATAAAAATTTCTTTATCAGGAAATTTTCGATAAAAATTTGTTTATGAAGAAATTTTCTATAAAAATTTCTTTATCAAGAAATTTTCTATAAAAATTTCTTTATTAAGAAAATTTCTATAAAAATTTCTTTATTAAGAAATTTTCTATAAAAATTTCTTTATCAAGAAATTTTCTATAAAAATTTTTTTATCAAGAAATTTTCTATAAAAATTTCTTTATTAAAAAAATTTCTATAAAAATTTCTTTATCAAGAAATTTTCTATAAAAATTTCTTTATCAAGAAATTTTCTATAAAAATTTCTTTATTAAGAAATTTTTATAAAAATTTTTTATCAAGAAATTTTCTATAAAAATTTTTTTATCAAGAAATTTTCTATAAAAATTTCTTTATTAAGAAAATTTCTATAAAAATTTCTTTATCAAGAAATTTTCTTTAAAAATTTCTTTATCAAGAAATTTTCTATAAAAATTTCTTTATCAAGAAATTTTCTATAAAAATTTTTTTATCAAAAAATTTTCTATAAAAATTTCTTTATCAGGAAATTTTCGATAAAAATTTGTTTATGAAGAAATTTTCTATAAAAATTTCTTTATCAAGAAATTTTCTATAAAAATTTCTTTATTAAGAAAATTTCTATAAAAATTTCTTTATTAAGAAATTTTCTATAAAAATTTCTTTATCAAGAAATTTTCTATAAAAATTTTTTTATCAAGAAATTTTCTATAAAAATTTCTTTATTAAAAAAATTTCTATAAAAATTTCTTTATTAAGAAATTTTCTATAAAAATTTCTTTATCAAGAAATTTTCTATAAAAATTTCTTTATCAAAAAATTTTCTATAAAAATTTCTTTATCAGGAAATTTTCGATAAAAATTTGTTTATGAAGAAATTTTCTATAAAAATTTTTTTATCAAGAAATTTTCTATAAAAATTTCTTTATCAAGAAATTTTCTATAAAAGTTTATTTATTAAGAAATTTTCTATAAAAATTTTTTTGTCAAGAAATTTTCTATAAAAATTTCATTACCATGAAATTTTCTATAAAAATTTCTTTGTCAAGAAATTTTCTATAAAAAATTCTTTATTAAGAAATTTTCTATAAAAATTTCTTTATGAAGAAATTTTCTATAAAAATTTCTTTATCAAAAAATTTTCTATAAAAATTTCTTTATCAATAAATTTTTTTTTTTAAATTTCCTTATCAAGAATTTTTTTTCTACAAAAATTTATTTATCAAAAAATTTTCTATAAAAATTTCTTTATTAAGAAAATTTCTATAAAAGTTTATTTATTAAGAAATTTTCTATAAAAATTTTTTTGTCAAGAAATTTTCTATAAAAATTTCATTATCATGAAATTTTCTATAAAAATTTCTTTGTCAAGAAATTTTCTATAAAAAATTCTTTATCAAGAAATTTTCTATAAAAATTTCTTTATGAAGAAATTTTCTATAAAAATTTCATTATCAAGAAATTTTCTATAAAAATTTCTTTATCTAGATATTTTCTATAAAAATTTTTTTATCCAGAAATTTTCTATAAAAATTTCTTTATCCAGAAATTTTCTTTAAAACCCTCATTATCAAGAAATTTTTTTATAAAAATGTCTCTATCAAAAAACTTTATTTTTATCAAGAATTTTTTTAGAAAAATTCAGAAATTTTTTAAAAAATTTTTTGTTAAGAAATTTTCTATTATAATTTTTTATTTAGAAATTTTCTTTTAAAATTTCAATATCACGAAGTTTTCTATGTAAATTTTTTTGTATTTTTTTTGTATAAAATTTCCTCCTACGAAAATTTTTCTATAAAAATTTCTCTAATAAAAATTTGCTTTAAAATTTTGTCTAACAAAATTTTCAAAAATTTCGCTAACGAACAATTTTCTAAAAAAAAATTGTCTAACAAAAATTTCTCTAACAAAAAATTTTCTATAAAAATTTATTTAACGAAATTGTTTTTGAATAAAAATTTCTCAAAAAATATTTCCCGATTGAAATTTTTTCTATAATAATTTCTTTAAAGAAAATTTTTCTATAAAAATTTCTCTAGCTAAAATTTTTCTTAAAATCTTTCTCTAACGAAAAAATTCTGCAAAGAAAATTTTTCTATAAAAATGTCTCTAACGAAAAATTTTCTATAAAATTTTTTGAAACGAAAATTTTATATAAAAATTTCTATAACGAAAAATTTTCTATAAAAATTTATTAAAAGATTTTTTTTTTATAAAAATTTCTCAGAAGAAATTTCCCAAATGAAAATTTTTCTATAAAAATTTGTTTAAAGAAAATTTTTCTATAAAAATTTCTCTAACAAAAATTTTTCTAAAAATCTTTCTCTAGCGAAAAATTTCTCAAACAAAAATTTTTTACTAAAATTTCTCTAAAGAAAATTTTTCTATAAAATGTCTCTAAAGAAAATTTTTCTATAAAATGTCTCTAAAGAAAAATTTTCTATCAGTTTTTTGGTAACGTAAATTTGATATAAAAATTTCTCTAACGAAAATTTTTCTATAAAAATTTATTAAACGATTTTTTTATAAAAATTTCTTAAAAAAAAATTGTTCGAATGAAAATTTTTCTATAAAAATTTCTTTAAAGAAAATTTTTCGATAAAAATTTCTTTAAAAAAAAATTTTTTATAAAAATTTCTCTAACAAAAATTTTTCTAAAAATCTTTCTCTAGCGAAAAATTTCTCAGACAAAAATTTTTGTTGAAACTTCTCTAAAGAAAATTTTTCTATAAAAATGTCTCTAAGTAAAAATTTTCTATAAAATTTTTTGTAACAAAAATTTTCTATAAAAATTTCCTAACGAAAAATTTTCTATAAAAATTTCTCAAAAAAAATTTCCCGAATGAAAATTTTTCTATAAAAATTTCTTTAAAGAAAATTTTTCAATAAAAATTTCTTTAAAGAAAATTTTTCTATAAAAATTTCGCTAACAAAAATTTTTCTAAAAAACTTTCTCTAGCGTAAACTTTATTAAACAAATTTTTTTTTATAAAAATTTCTCTATAGACAATTTCTCTATAAAAATGTCTCTAACGAAAAATTTTCTATAACGAAAAATTTTCTATAACGAAAAATTTTCTAAAAAATATTTTAACGAAAAATTTTCTATAAAAAATTGTCCGACGAAAAACTTTCTATAAAACATTCTACAACGAAAATTTTTCCAAAAAATGTATCTTACGAAAATTTTTCTAAAAAATCTAACGAAAAATTTTTTCTAAAAATTTCTCTAACGAAATATTATCTATAAAAATTTCTCTAACAAAAAAATTTTCTATACAAATTTCTCAAACGAAAAATTTTCTAAAAAAAACTTTTACAAAAAATTTTCTATAAAAAATTGTCCGACGAAAAACTACTATAAGCAATTCTACAACAAAAATTTTTTATAAAATTTTTGCTTAACGAAAATTTTTCTATAAAAATTTATCTAACGAAAATTTTTCTCTAAAAATTTCTCTAACAAAAATTTTTCTAAAAAAATGTATCTTACCAAATTTTCCCATTAAAAAATTCTCCAACGCAAATTTTTCTATAGAAATATCTCAAACAAAAATTTTTCTAAAAAAATTTATCTAACTAAAATTTTTCTATAGAAATGTATAAAAAAAAAAGTTTCTATAAAAATATCTATAGCGATAATTTTTCTATAGCAATTTTTCAAACAGAAATTTTTCTATAAAAATTTATCTTACGAAAATTGTTCTATAAAAAATGAATTTAACGAAAATTTTTATATAAAAATTTCTCAAACAAAAATTTAGCAATAAAAAATTTTAAAACGGAAATTTTCTATAAAAATTTATCTGACGAAAATTTTTCTATAAAATTTATCTAATGAAAATTTTTCTACAAAAATTTCTCTAACGAAAATTTTTCTATAATAATTTATGTAACAAACTTTTCTTCTATAAATTTTTATAGAAAAATTTCTCTAACGAATATTTTTCTATAGAAATTTCTCTAACAAAAATTTTTCAATAAAAATTTCTCTAAAGCAAATTTTTCTATGGAAATTTCTCGAACAAAAGATTGTTTATAAAAATGTATTTAGTCCTTTTTGCAAATAAACCATATATCCTTATTATTATTTTCTCAACCCATGAACTCTTTAATTCTCCTTTTAATTGCCATTAATTTTTTCTTCGAAAAAATAAAACTTTTTTAATTTATTTATTTAAACTAATTAAGTAAAATAACTTTGTCCCTTTGCAGTATAAACATTTGAAAATTGTTTAAAATAAAACTTTATTGAAACCACTATTTTTGTTTCTAGATATTACTGTAACTTCTTTTAATGAAATTTGCTCAAACTTTGTAAATATAATATTGATATTAGAAGTTCTTGTATTAGAAAACTCCTAATGAAGGCAGCTACGAGTACTTTTGCTAAAAGTTGTTAAATATTTCTCAACCACCAATTAAAACAAATATCAGAAGGTGGTAAAGTTTATAAAAGAAAATTTGTATTAAGAAGAAAAAAATCAAAATCAAATGCAGGAAATTAAAATCAAGAAATTAAATAAATTTCAAAAACATGGTAAAAGGAAATGGGTAATTGCGTTCCGCGGGGTATGGCCAGGAAGATCAAAAGGAGGAAGTAAATGGTTATGTGATATGAAGTATTTAATTTTTCCCTATTTATGAGAAAAGTCGGTATACCACATTACCAGCCTATACCTGATAACACGCACTTACTCTAAGTGGTATTAAAACATTCTTTAGTTTTCCCGAATTTAAAAGAATTTAAATTATTTAGCCTTTTTTTAACACTTTAATGTTTTTGATGGGCTCTATAATCCATAATTTTTATCCCACATTGGTCCACCTTATTACGACCTCTGAAGCACCGAGTCTTTAAGTACAAATACAAAAAAAAGAATAAATACAATGACAATAATGATGATTGTAGTGTAAACCAGAGAGCAACATATGAAAATACAAACACTGAAAAAAATCATGTTAGAGCTGAGGAAATGAAGACAATTTCAGATTTTTCATAAAGATAAAGATTCATTAAAACTTGATATTATAATAAAAAATTTCGTCAAATATAAGAAATTTTCATCAATATTACAAAACGAAAAAACAGATTTCATAAAATATCATATGATGTTTTTTTCCAGTGTACAACTACAAAACTACACCTACTACAAAGTACATAATTGTAACAACTGTTAACAATGTTTAATATATAGTATATGGGCAATAACCAACTACACAACAACATCACAGAACAACTACAATAACAAAAGTACACAATTCAGTTGGTCCACACTAAAATCTAGCGACAAGCTGCTGACTGCAGCAGCAGCTGCAGCCAGTGTTAACACTAAATTGTAGGAGTATGTATATAGTTTGAAGTAGCAAAGGTGGAAGAAATACTTGTCGTTGCAATATCTCTCTAATGGCTACTTGTTTAAGTACTTTTCTTTCGTATAGAATGTTTTTCTTGGAATCTTAGTTTCCTTTTTTTTCTAATTTGCTTTTGGTAAACACTTGAGTCACGTTATATTTTTTTTAGTTTTATGGAGTAGGGAATGGTCATAGTGACGTAAATATTAAAGCAAGTAGAGTGTGGAATGGTGCAAGTGTCATATATTAGAGGACCAAATTTTTTATTTATAAAAAATTATACAATTATTTGCACAAAAATTAAAACTTTTATAAAAACTAAATATCGGGTTATCCATTTTGTGGTTTCAAAAGTATAGGACCGCAATTCGATATCTGTCAAACTAAGTTGTTAAACCAATTCTTTCTTTTCAGTCTGACATTGACGAAAATAGATCGCTTAAGTATCATACAATACATAAAAATCATCAAAACATACTACAAAAATGGTGATTCTGTACGTCATTTCTATATTCCTCGCATCGTAAAAGTTTTCGCATGAAACAAGTGAATTGACAGAAAAACGATGTAAATTGGAACAAAAATTCGGTTTTTCTCCCTAAATGTTTCCGCATTTTTTAATTGCGAGAAACTAATTGTCATTATCTGTCCATTTACTTATTTTCCAACAAATACTGGAAAGAAGTGAGAAAAAGTGTTTCTGTTACTATAGTTTGTGAGAAACTTTTCATTTTAAGTATCAAAACGGTTCGCATTTCAAATCAGTGATGGGAACTGCAAATATTGCCAAAAGAAAAAAAAAGAAAACCAAAAAATTTTAAATTTGCCACTAAAAATTATTAACGTGGAATCTAAGCCAGCAGAGAAGGTAAGTTAATAAAATTATATTATAAAAAATAGTTTTTCCCTTTATTTTATAAATTTTTGTTTAGAAAACGGAAAGAATTTCCGAAGGATGAAAAGCAAAAACTATTTGACTTTATGGCCTCGAATTTGGAATTTGCTACAAGACAATTCGGTGGTATGAACGCCAATGTTGACTCTAAGGAAAAGTGGGAGTCGTTAAAACTTTCACTTAATTCGACGGTGGAGCAATGGGAAAAGGTAATATGAAGTACTAACATACATATAAACAATTCTCATCAGGAGGATTATCCCTAATTCTAGACAAAGCGAAAACCTCACATTATGTATAATTTGAGGGACTGAATAAATACGAATTATTATTGTGTCCAACAAATATGAACATAAAGCGAAGATTATCATCCGAACAGAAAATGTTTGTGTGTTTCTGTTCGGATGATAATCTTCGCTTTATGTTGATATTTGTTGGACACAATAATAATAATTCGTATTTATTCAGTCCCTCAAATTATACATAATGTGAGGTTTTCGCTCTGTCTAGAATTAGGGATAATCCTCCTGATGATATGGTCTAACCAACCATCGAAACGCGTCGTATAAATACCAGTCAGTGTGTAAAATTTTGTTACAATCGGCCAACATTTGGCTATAGTTCTTATATATATAATATCCCCTTTTTATATTTACAATCAAAAAGATTTGGAGGTAGCCCTTTTATAAAATCCGGCTGCAAATTTGACAAATTTTTATACTCTTCACCACCATAGGTGGGAAGGGTATTATAAGTTTAAATGTATAAGTTTTGAGAATATGTTTGTATGATGGCAAAATTTAGCAAATATTTGTCTTTATACAGGAAAAAGAACACCTTTGACCTTAGTGGTGAAGGGTATCGTATGGTCGGGCTTGACCGACTATAGCACTTTCTTACTTGTTTAAATAATCTTTAGTTCATTTTAATCTTTTTTGAATCCAATTTATAGCGCCTTGGAAAAGAAAGTAAAGATAAAACTGCAAAATGTGGTGTGTTTCTGTTCAAATAATAATCTTCACTTTATAATTCGTATTTATTTTGTTTCACAAATAACATATAATGCGTTGTTTTCGATCTTTCCTCCTGATGATGGTTAGGCCATTCCAACCATCGAAATGCGTCAATATCAACATTTTCGGATCCTAGTGCAATACACTTATGTGAAGGCTTATTTTATTTGAAATAGTTATATTTTCTTTCACTAAATAAAAATGGTAGGTTTTTTCCATTTTAATTTTTTTATAAATTTTTAAAAAACTAAAGAATTTAAAAAAATCGACCGTTTTTTAATCAGAAGACTACAATGAATAACACTGCTCTGCAGCCAAATCCTCCTTTTAACAAAACTATGTGGACTACATGGATTTTGATGCGCTAAACTCAGATCCGTGTTGTCGGTTTTTTTCCATAACATCTGGATTGGCAAATTTTTCCCCTTAAATTAGTCAGGTACGGAGACCTATTTCGTCCTAACTCGAGAACGACTTATCCGATTTTCAAAATTAAAACACTTGAAGATCCATAACAAAATTGCATTTATTTTAGTCTAATATAACTTTTCTGTATCTCTTATCGTTTTGGATTTATTTAGAAATTAATGGAGAAAATTTTTTTTTCGTGCAAAATTCGTAATTTTCTTAGGTTAAAAATGTAATTAAAAAAAAAGATAAAGTAAAATTTTAACATTTTTCTAAGAGCTACATATCTTAAGAATAAAATAAGCTATAAACCATAAAAATCGGTTTAAAAATGTGAATTTTATTATATCTGAGTTTAGCGCATCAAGATCCATATAGTCCGCATAGTTTTATTAAAAGGAAAGACAAAAAATGAATTTTTGCAGAGCAGTGTAATTAAAATTTTGTGGAGATAAAATAAAATGTAAAACTCAGATTTTGGTTGACTAGTGTTATAGAATAATCTGATCAGTTTCAATTGTGAGTAACAAAATGAAGGTTTTCCAAAATTTTACTATCTTAAACTATTTGAGATATCGACCTAAATGTTTTTTAGTTCTAGTCGTTAATTTAAAAATTTACATACTATTTCCAAGTGATCCCTTCCAAAGATGATCCTCGTCGATATTTAAACTTTAGTAATAGTTAATGTTCTTATATAACACATTACGGTATAATATTTTCTTCTACTTATCTAACATATTTCCTAAAGCAGGCAATTTAATAATAAATCCTGACAAACTACAGATTTTTTACTCCAAGATGTCCTTAGAACATGCATTGCAAGAATAAGCAACAATAACATATCCACCCTGAAATAGGTACAAGAAAATCTTTATATTTTTGTTGTCTGTTACATTTGTTTGTTTAACAAAACATTTTTTATTCTCTCCAATTTTTCTTGTATTTTTTTGTAGCTCCTACAGGAAAGATGACTTCCGTCTTTTTCAACTGAATTTTTTTAAATCCCTTACACTTTTGTTGGAGGTTAGGAGAAGAGGACTTAAAGCGAAAACTAAAAATACTGTGAAATGTTGTAATGATTATTGTCATTGTTGCTAAAACTATTGTTGAATGAGTTGTATGTTGTCTAAGTTTATTTTTGTGGTTATTTTTTCTGTTTCTCCCCCTATGTGTTTGTTTGGTTTTTCAAATATTGTCTATCATTGTATGGGTTTACAATGTATTTGAAGTGTTTTACAAACAGAGATTTACAATTAAAAATAATGAAAAGAACATTAACATTTGCCAAGTTTTTTATTTTCTAATTATTTACAAGTGTTTTGGTTTTTAAATAATATTATATTTTAATTAAACTTTTAAAAATGAAAGACTACAAAAGTAGATAAATGTTTAAATAATTTAAAATTTATTAAATTTAGCAAATCAAATTTCCTAATGAATTTTTTTCTAAAGAAAAATTTTAATGTCAAAAATTTTTCTAAAGAAAAATTTTAATATCAAAAATTTTTCTAAAGAAAAATTTTCATATCAAAAATTTTTTTATAGAAAAATTTTCATATTAAAAATTTTTCTATTGAATAATTTTTATATTAAAAATTTTTCTATAGAAAAATTTTCATATAAAAATGTTTCTATAGAAAAATTTTCCCATTAAAAATTTTTCTATAGAAAAATTTTCATATTAAAAATTTTTCTATAGAAAAATTTTCATATTAAAAATTTTTCTATAGAAAAATTTTCATATTAAAAATTTTTCTATAGAAAAATTTTCATATTAAAAATTTTTTATAGAAAAATTTTCATATTAAAAATTTTTTTATAGAAAAATTTTCATATTAAAAATTTTTGTATAGAAAAATTTTCATATTAAAAATTTTTGTATAGAAAAATTTTCATATTAAAAATTTTTGTATAGAAGAATTCTTAATATTAAAAATTTTTCTATAGAATAATTTTTATATTAAAAATTTTTCTATAGAAAAATTTTCATATAAAAACGTTTCTATAGAAAAATTTTCCCATTAAAAATTTTTCTATAGAAAAATTTTCATATTAAAAATTTTTCTATAGAAAAATTTTCATATTAAAAATTTTTCTATAGAAAAATTTTCATATTAAAAATTTTTCTATAGAAAAATTTTCATATTAAAAATTTTTCTATAGAAAAATTTTCATATTAAAAATTTTTTATAGAAAAATTTTCATATTAAAAATTTTTTTATAGAAAAATTTTCATATTAAAAATTTTTGTATAGAAAAATTTTCATATTAAAAATTTTTGTATAGAAAAATTTTCATATTAAAAATTTTTGTATAGAAGAATTCTTAATATGAAAAAATTTTCATATAAAAAATTTTCCTATAGAAAAATTTTCATATTAAAAATTTTCCTATAGAAAAATTTTCATATTAAAAATTTTTCTATAGAAAAATTTTCATATTAAAAATTTTTCTATAGAAAAATTTTCATATTAAAAATTTTTCTATAGAAAAATTTTCATATTAAAAATTTTTCTATAGAAAAATTTTCATATTAAAAATTTTTCTATAGAAAAATTTTCATATTAAAAATTTTTCTATAGAAAAATTTTCATATTAAAAATTTTTCTATAGAAAAATTTTCATATTAAAAATTTTTCTATAGAAAAATTTTCATATTAAAAATTTTTCTATAGAAAAATTTTCATATTAAAAATTTTTCTATAGAAAAATTTTCATATTAAAAATTTTTCTATAGAAAAATTTTCATATTAAAAATTTTTCTATAGAAAAATTTTCATATTAAAAATTTTTCTATAGAAAAATTTTCATATTAAAAATTTTTCTATAGAAAAATTTTCATATTAAAAATTTTTCTATAGAAAAATTTTCATATTAAAAATTTTTCTATAGAAAAATTTTCATATTAAAAATTTTTCTATAGAAAAATTTTCATATTAAAAATTTTTCTATAGAAAAATTTTCATATTAAAAATTTTTCTATAGAAAAATTTTCATATTAAAAATTTTTCTATAGAAAAATTTTCATATTAAAAATTTTTCTATAGAAAAATTTTCATATTAAAAATTTTTCTATAGAAAAATTTTCATATTAAAAATTTTTCTATAGAAAAATTTTCATATTAAAAATTTTTCTATAGAAAAATTTTCATATTAAAAATTTTTCTATAGAAAAATTTTCATATTAAAAATTTTTCTATAGAAAAATTTTCATATTAAAAATTTTTCTATAGAAAAAATTTCATATTAAAAATTTTTGTATAGAAAAATTTTCATATTAAAAATTTTTGTATAGAAAAATTTTAATATCAAAAATTTTTCTAAAGAAAAATTTTCATATCAAAAATTTTTCTATAGAAAAATTTTCACATTAAAAATTTTTCTATAGAAAAATTTTCATATTAAAAATTTTTCTATAGAAACATTTTCATATTAAAAATTTTCATAATAAAAATTTTTCTATAGAAAAATTTTCATATTAAAAATTTTTCTATAGAAAAATTTTCATATTAAAAATTTTTCTATGGAAAAATTTTCATATTAAAAATTTTTCTATAGAAAAATTTTCATACTTAAAATTTTTCTATAGAAAAATTTTCATATTAAAAATTTTTCTATAGAAAAATTTTCATATTAAAAATTTTTCTATAGAAAAAGTTTCATATTAAAAATTTTTCTATAGAAAAATTTTCATATTAAAAATTTTTCTATAGAAAAATTTTCATATTAAAAATTTTTCTCTAGAAAAATTTTCATATTAAAAATTTTTCTCTAGAAAAATTTTCATATTAAAAATTTTTCTATAGAAAAATTTTCATATTAAAAATTTATCTATAGAAAAATTTTAATATTAAAAATTATTCTATAGAAAAATTTTCATATTGAAAATTTTTCTATAGAAAAATTTTCATATTAAAAATTTTTTTATAGAAAAATTTTCATATTAAAAATTTTTTTATAGAAAAATTTTCATATTAAAAATTTTTGTATAGAAGAATTCTTAATATGAAAAAATTTTCATATTTAAAATTTTCCTATAGAAAAATTTTCATATTAAAAATTTTTCTATAGAAAAATTTTCATATTAAAAATTTTTCTATAGAAAAATTTTCATATTAAAAATTTTTCTATAGAAAAATTTTCATATTAAAAATTTGTCTATAGAAAAATTTTCATATTAAAAATTTTTGTATAGAAAAATTTTCATATTAAAAATTTTTCTATAGAAAAATTTTCATATTAAAAATTTTTCTATAGAAAAATTTTCATATTAAAAATTTTTCTATAGAAGAATTTTCATATTAAAAATTTTTCTATAGAAAAATTTTCATATTAAAAATTTTTCTATAGAAAAATTTTCATATTAAAAATTTTTCTATAGAAAAATTTTCATATTAAAAATTTTTCTATCGAAAAATTTTCATATTAAAAATTTTTCTATAGAAAAATTTTCATATTGAAAATTTTTCTATAGAAAAATTTTCATATTAAAAATTTTTCTATAGAAAAATTTTCATATTAAAAATTTTTCTATAGAAAAATTTTCATATTAAAAATTTTTCTATAGAAAAATTTTCATATTAAAAATTTTTCTATAGAAAAATTTTCATATTAAAAATTTTTCTATAGAAAAATTTTCATATTAAAAATTTTTCAATAGAAAAATTTTCATATTAAAAATTTTTTTACAGAAAAGTGTTCATATTAAAAATTTTTCTATAGAAAAATTTTCATATTAAAAATTTTTCTATAGAAAAATTTTCATATTAAAAATTTTTCTATAGAAAAATTTTCATAATAAAAATTTTTCTATAGAAAAATTTTCATAATAAAAATTTTTCTATAGAAAAATTTTCATATTAAAAATTTTTCTATAGAAAAATTTTCATATTAAAAATTTTTCTATAGAAAAATTTTCCCATTAAAAATTTTTCTATAGAAAAATTTTCATATTAAAAATTTTTCTATAGAAAAATTTTCATATTAAAAATTTTTTTATAGAAAAATTTTCATAATAAAAATTTTTTTATAGAAAAATTTTCATAATAAACATTTTTTTATAAAAAAATGTTCATATTAAAAATTTTTGTATAGAAATATTTTCATATTAAAAATTTTTGTATAGAAAAATTTTCATATTAAAAATTTTTGTATAGAAAAATTTTTAATATGAAAAAATTTTCATATTAAAAATTTTACTATAGAAAAATTTTCATATTAAAAATTTTACTATAGAAAAATTTTCATATTAAAAATTTTTCTATAGAAAAATTTTCATATTAAAAATTTTTCTATAGAAAAATTTTCATATTAAAAATTTTTCTATAGAAAAATTTTCATATTAAAAATTTTTCTATAGAAAAATTTTCATAATAAAAATTTTTCTATAGAAAAATTTTCATATTAAAAATTTTTCTATAGAAAAATTTTCATATTAAAAATTTTTCTATAGAAAAATTTTCATATTAAAAATTTTTTTTATACAAAAATTTTAATATCAAAATTTGTTCTTTAAAAAAATATTTTTTTTTCCATAGAAATATGTTTATATAAAAATTTTTTCTATATAAGTATTTTTTTAATATTAAAATTTTTATATGAAAAAATTTTCATAATAAAATTTTTTTATAAAAAAATTTTCATTATCAAATTATTAAATTCTTTGTTAACCCCAGCACTGTTGGTCATTATGGATTCGGTCTTGACCGACTATATTTATAACCTTCTTACTAATATTTTTTTTTTTGGCAATTGCAACTCTATCAAAAATTCAAAAGCAATTTCGATGCTATTAAGTTGTTTTCATTGAATTGTTAAATGAGTAAATGCCTGCCAGTTTGGCTGCCTTATTTGCTTGTTTGCGTTGTTGCTGGCTGCACTATTTTATTGTTGCTGCCGCAAAAAAAAAAAAAACAGCTTAAGCTGTTGCTGATGTTTGTGTTGCAACATGACATCAAACAAAAAAGGCAATAACAAGCCAAAGTGTTATATTGCCCTGGGGATCATTTCACTTTACACGCGAACATTTTAAAATTCTGTAGCACAATTGAGTCGATATCTTTTTCAATTCTTCTCGATTTGGGTTTGAATTCTATGCAGGTTTTTTGCAAATATTTTTCCTGTGTTTGTTGTTGCTATTGCATTATATTTTGTTGCCAATAAAATTGGTGTTATAGAAGGGAAATAAAAACAGAAAATAAAAATTAAAAATAGAGAAGATCGAACACGAACTTGTAAAAAACCTACAGTCAACACTAAATTGGGGAATTGTTTTCATGATTGTTGGTTGCACTGATGCTGTTCACTTTCATACCAAAGAAATGCAATTGATTTAATAAAATCATGATGGAAAAAATCTAGAAAGCACTAAAGTATGTATGCGGAAAACTAGAAAAAAAAATCAGAAAGAAAATCACATTATTAAAAACCCTTGGGGAAATGTTTACAACATGATTGTTGAGGGATACTTTATGATTTTATTACTCTTCTGTGTTGTTGGGTTGCTTCCATTTTGGCTTTCCAATTGTTGAGGTTGTTTAGCTTTTTGCAAATGTTTTTCTTTCCTTTAATTCTATTGAACTTGAAAATTGGTTTCCAACTATTGATCGAAATCATTGTCTGAATATTTGTTGAGGCAGACACTTTTAGTTGTGTAGAAAAATTTGCTTATGGCAAAAGTGTTGTAATTCAATTATGAGTTTATGGGTCAATTTCATTGCATGCATAAAATTTGAAATGTTTTTTTGCAATTAGAAATAGTTCCAAAGGCAGAGTAGAAATAGGTTTTAACAAAATAAGTACAATTGTAAAAAAATTAAGGCAGATTACACATTAGGATGTATATAAATTGTTTGTGAAAACGAACATCATGGTATCTTTAAAAAACGTAACTTATCATGAGATAGTAGGGGAATAGTCTATGTCTTAGTCTATGTCTTAGTCTGTGTCTGTGTCTTAGTCTATGTCTTAGTCTATGTCTTAGTCTATGTCTTAGTCTATGTCTTAGTCTATGTCTTAGTCTATGTCTTAGTCTATGTCTTAGTCTATGTCTTAGTCTATGTCTTAGTCTATGTCTTAGTCTATGTCTTAGTCTATGTCTTAGTCTATGTCTTAGTCTATGTCTTAGTCTATGTCTTAGTCTATGTCTTAGTCTATGTCTTAGTCTATGTCTTAGTCTATGTCTTAGTCTATGTCTTAGTCTATGTCTTAGTCTATGTCTTAGTCTATGTCTTAGTCTATGTCTTAGTCTATGTCTTAGTCTATGTCTTAGTCTATGTCTTAGTCTATGTCTTAGTCTATGTCTTAGTCTATGTCTATGTCTTAGTCTATGTCTTACTCTATGTCTTAGTCTATGTCTTAGTCTTTTTTTTTTTTTAAGTGGACGTAGTGATAGCGCGCTATCATCTAGTGGCCCTACGACAACTCATCCTAATCATCCCGGTACTGCGGTGGCATTTCATCAGGGTGACTGGTTATAGATTATTTCCGTCTCGTTGGTTTCGTTCCTACATCCTCCTTTTGTCGTTAAAGGAGGTTCGGGATTTGAGTGCTTTTAGCTTTTAGTATTTTAGTTATAAATCTTTCACAGGCCGACCAATTATCTTTGGTTGTAAGCATTATTTGTATGATATTATCTGGTGTAATATAAGTCTGAACTTGGTTGTTTAACTCTTGCCTTTGTTCGTCCCATCTCTTACATTCGAAAATTATGTGTCTAGCAGTATCTTCTGAGTTTTCGCACGTCTCACATCTAAATGAGTTTTTTATTTTAAACCTAAATAGATATTGGTTAAAATCACCATGGTTTGTAAACGCTTGCATTAGAAAGTAGTTCGTATTTCCATGTTTTCTCTCTAACCAAGGTTTTAAATTAGGGATAAGGCGGTACGTCCATCTTCCTCGGCTCTCTTGTTGCCATCTGTTCTGCCACTTTGTAATAAGGGATGCTCTTGCATTTGCTCGTATTTGTATTCTTTTTGCGTTTTTTTCGGCTGCGTTGTTAAAATTTTCTATGAGTTGGTTTTGGGACTCTATGTCTTAGTCTATGTCTTAGTCTATGTCTTAGTCTATGTCTTAGTCTATGTCTTAGTCTATGTCTTAGTCTATGTCTTAGTCTATGTCTTAGTCTATGTCTTAGTCTATGTCTTAGTCTATGTCTTAGTCTATGTCTTAGTCTACGTCTTAGTCTATGTCTTAGTCTATGTCTTAGTCTATGTCTTAGTCTATGTCTTAGTCTATGTCTTAGTCTATGTCTTAGTCTATGTCTTAGTCTATGTCTTAGTCTATGTCTTAGTCTATGTCTTAGTCTATGTCTTAGTCTATGTCTTAGTCTATGTCTTAGTCTATGTCTTAGTCTATGTCTTAGTCTATGTCTTAGTCTATGTCTTAGTCTATGTCTTAGTCTATGTCTTAGTCTATGTCTTAGTCTATGTCTTAGTCTATGTCTTAGTCTATGTCTTAGTCTATGTCTTAGTCTATGTCTTAGTCTATGTCTTAGTCTATGTCTTAGTCTATGTCTTAGTCTGTGTCTTAGTCTATGTCTTAGTCTATGTCTTAGTCTATGTCTTAGTCTATGTCTTAGTCTATGTCTTAGTCTATGTCTTAGTCTATGTCTTAGTCTATGTCTTAGTCTATGTCTTAGTCTATGTCTTAGTCTATGTCTTAGTCTATGTCTTAGTCTATGTCTTAGTCTATGTCTTAGTCTATGTCTTAGTATATGTCTTAGTTTATGTCTTAGTCTATGTCTTAGTCTATGTCTTAGTCTATGTCTTAGTCTATGTCTTAGTCTATGTCTTAGTCTATGTCTTAGTCTATGTCTTAGTCTATGTCTTAGTCTATGTCTTAGTCTATGTCTAAGTCTATGTCTTAGTCTATGTCTTAGTCTATGTCTTAGTCTATGTCTTAGTCTATATCTTAGTCTATGTTTGAGTCTATGTCTTAGTCTATGTCTTAGTTTATGTCTAAGTCTATATTTTAGTCTATGTCTTAGTCTATGTCTTAGTTTATGTCTAAGTCTATATTTTAGTCTATGTCTTAGTCTATGTCTTAGTCTATGTCTTAGTCTATGTCTTAGTTTATGTCTTAGTCTATGTTTTTGTCTATGTTTTTGTCCATGTCTTAGTCTATGTCTCAGTCTATGTCTTAGTCTATGTCTTAGTCTATGTCTTAGTCTATGTCTTAGTCTATGTCTTAGTCTATGTCTTAGTCTATGTCTTAGTCTATGTCTTAGTCTATGTCTTAGTCTATGTCTTAGTCTATGTGTTAGTCTATGTCTTAGTCTATGTCTTAGTCTATGTCTTAGTCTATGTCTTAGTCTATGTCTTAGTCTATGTCTTAGTCTATGTCTTAGTCTATGTCTTAGTCTATGTCTTAGTCTATGTCTTAGTCTATGTCTTAGTCTATGTCTTAGTCTATGTCTTAGTCTATGTCTTAGTCTATGTCTTAGTCTATGTCTTAGTCTATGTCTTAGTCTATGTCTTAGTCTATGTCTTAGTCTATGTCTTAGTCTATGTCTTAGTCTATGTCTTAGTCTATGTCTTAGTCTATGTCTTAGTCTATGTCTTAGTCTATGTCTTAGTCTATGTCTTAGTCTATGTCTTAGTCTATGTCTTAGTCTATGTCTTAGTCTATGTCTTAGTCTATGTCTTAGTCTATGTCTTAGTCTATGTCTTAGTCTATGTCTTAGTCTATGTCTTAGTCTATGTCTTAGTCTATGTCTTAGTCTATGTCTTAGTCTATGTCTTAGTCTATGTCTTAGTCTATGTCTTAGTCTATGTCTTAGTCTATGTCTTAGTCTATGTCCTAGTCTATGTCTTAGTCTATGTCTTAGTCTATGTCTTAGTCTATGTCTTAGTCTATGTCTTAGTCTATGTCTTAGTCTATGTCTTAGTCTATGTCTTAGTCTATGTCTTGGTCTATGTCTATGTCTTAGTCTATGTCTTAGTATATGTCTTAGTTTATGTCTTAGTCTATGTCTTAGTCTATGTCTTAGTCTATGTCTTAGTCTATGTCTTAGTCTATGTCTTAGTCTATGTCTTAGTCTATGTCTTAGTCTATGTCTTAGTCTATGTCTTAGTTTATGTCTAAGTCTATATTTTAGTCTATGTCTTAGTCTATGTCTTAGTTTATGTCTTAGTCTATGTTTTTTTCTATGTTTTTGTCCATGTCTTAGTCTATGTCTCAGTCTATGTCTTAGTCTATGTCTTAGTCTATGTCTTAGTATATGTCTTAGTTTATGTCTTAGTTTATGTCTTAGTCTATGTCTTAGTCTATGTCTTAGTCTATGTCTTAGTCTATGTCTTGTTCTATGTCTTAGTCTATGTCTTAGTCTATGTCTTAGTTTATGTCTTAGTCTATATCTTCGACTATGTCGTAGTCTATGTTTTGGTCTATATCTTAGTTTATGTCGTAGTCTATGTTTAGATTTCGTTTTTATCGTAGTGGATAAATATTTAAAGATGTTATTTAATCTTTTAAATTTTTTTTGTTTGATTTTATCATACAATTTTTAATTGTGATAACCTTTTAAGGTCATTTAGATAATTAGGTCTTAACAATTTGCTAAATATTATGACATTAATCTATTTTTCTTTTTCGCTATAAAGAACTCTAGAAAAATAACTTGTAACATCTAATGTCAGCCATAAAATTTCCTACCATTTTTTATGCCTTAACTTCTTAAGTGACCATTTTTTTTATTAAATTTTTCATTTTTACTTTTTTCTTTATCACTTAAATTTCGTACCCTTTCTTCTTATAAACGTAATTAAGTTTATTTGCTTTGTTTTCTTAATAAAAAATTGTGAAGTACTTAAAGTCCAGGCCATCATTGTGACCATCATTGAAGTAGATTCTGTTATCTTTCAAACCTTTTTCTATCATTTGTTAAATCGCCCTTTACTCTTTCATTTTTATGGTTCTGGTATTTTGAAAGTACGTTCTCGTTATTGTTGTTGTTGTCTTTATTATTAAGTTGTTGAAGTCTGTCAGGATTCCTTTAGATCCTCGATAACTTACTTCTGCTTCTTGGTCGTTTAGCGAGTTAAATGGCACTTTATTTAATGACTAACAACTGATGTAATTATTGTGTTTTTTCTTATGTTTTTTCTTGCTAAGAATTAGGTTTGCAACAGATTTTCGTGATGTCTAGGGATTTTGGTTTAAAGGTTGAATTACAACATAGACACAGACATCGAACATGTAAAATATTTGCTGAGCTTCGAAAAATACTAAATTATAGACTAACCCCCTAATTCATAAACAAAAACTATTGCTATGACAAGCTTATAATTCAAATTTTTCATACAAAATTTCTACTATAAGACTTTGATTATTTTGTAATTATACCCTTCACCATTATAGGTGAGAAGGATATATTGGGTTTTAGCTGATGTTTGTAACACATAGAAATATTGGCCTGAGACCTACCAATCGACTTAGAATCACTCCCTGAGTTGTTTTAACGATGTCTGTCCGTCCGGCTGGCTGGCTGGTCGGTAATTAGGGTTGCCAGTCAGGCTGGATTCGACTGGATTGTCCAGCTTTTTTAGTTCTTGTCCAGTGTCAAGCTAAAATTAAATTTGTCCAGCTAAAAGGTGAAGAATTGAAATTTTTTCAATATTTTTAAAGAAAAACTCTTTTTATCAAAAAAGAACGGAATGAAAACTTTTGTAAAAGTGTTTTTTTTTTTAAGTTATTTATGTGTTGATTAATTGATTGCATGATTGCATCAAGTTCATTTTGTAATAAAATTACCCTTTATAAAATTTCCCCATTGTACATTGTACTTTACGTAAATGGCCTAAATCTAAAACCTGTTAAGGTCAAAGGCTAAGCATGTGGGCCAATTCTTGAGGATTGCCTGATTGAAGAAACCAGCAGTTTTGTTTTGATACATTGGCCCATTTTATTAGATCGCTTCTCGATACTTGAAAAGACGGCATTCGAATCGGGCAATGTGCGTGCCATATCAATATCATTGACAAACTCGAGTAGCAAGATTCATCGAAGCAAATTATTAAAGCAAGTTTCTTACCATTAATGTCCAGCTAATTTTTGTGTTGTCAAGCTTTTTTTTCCTTATGTCAAGCTTTTTCAGAATTTGTGTCTGGCAACCCTACCGGTTATCGATGTAAGCTTCTTATCATTGTACAGGTCCTAACTTTAAAGATAATTTGATAAAATTTGGCACTGGCTCAAGGACGATGCCTATACTTTTTGAGCGAAATCGGATTACTATTTCGGGTACCTCCCATAGGGATGCCTTCCCGGAATAGAGTTTTTGGTCCTTTGCAGCCACAAATTTACTTGTTTTTTGATAATATTCAGCACAAATATTGCTTATGATTACCTTAATCAATGCACTTAATTTTGTAGGAATCGGCCCATACTTGACCATACCTCCCATATAAGACACATTCTCAAAAGACATTTATATGCACATAAAAGCACAAAAACCTCTATAACTCTTAAGATAAATCCACATGACTACTAAGACTTTGCACAGATAAATATTTTGTATATATAAACCAATAACCAAAATTTGGTAACAATCGGTCCACAATTGACCCTAGCTCCCATATAAGGACCTTAGCCGGAAATGACATAATTCTCGAGATTTTGAAAAAATAACACATGATATATGTATGTATGTCTCTAAGACATAAGGAAAACTTGTTAAATTGTTGGTCCATATATGACCTTAGTAGTGAAGGGTATAATATAGTCGGGCTTGACTGACTACAGCTTTTCTTACTTGTTCGTTTATGAATTAGGGGGTAAGACATTTATTCAGATATAAACATAGACTTTATTTACAGAAGATATTGAGTCTGCGATATGATAAACTTGAATAAAACCTCAAAGGTTTTAGTTTTCTTTTATTATTAGGTACAATTTTAGATACTAAAATTAAGAAAACTTGAATACTTCCTGCAGTTTCGTAAACGAAAGCTATCGAAATTTGAATTTAGCTTAAACAGCCTTGGCAAATCCTACGCGCATGTTTTTCAAATCGAAGGAGGTATAATATTTACCAATGAAGACATCACCTAAAATCCAAATGTTTGAGCCAGAATCCTCAAAGGCTGAGAAACATTGACCCTCAGATTCCAAAAGATAATCGCTGGCCTCCAAAGTGTAAAAACCATTACCAATTTGGAAAGATACTTCAGGTAAATTAGCAACGTTCGAGCAGTTGAACAAGAATTCATTAGTATTGAAATCATAAGTTGCACCCAGGGCATATTGTAGATTGATATAGACATTCGAAGGAACACCAATGAGGGAGGTACCAGTATCGGCAATAGCTTGACAGTAGCTGCAAACACCAGTATCCTGAACATGGGCGGCAGTCATTTGGAATTGCCAGTAGCCGGGGACGGAAACAGGAACATAGCTAAGTTCACCGATATAGTGATTGGGGTCATTGCCACCCAAAATCATAACGCCACCATCGTTAGAAGTACCATTGCGAGCCAAGTAAAACGAAAATACCTGAGAGTCCAACAATCGCTGGTCAATCATATTGTAGAATGGAGGAACAGCACCATCAACAGCAATTTCAATGAAACCCATACCAATAATACCATCAAATTGGGAATAGACAAAAGTTTCACCAGGCTCACTAGTAGCAACAGCAAAGACTTGTTCTTGTATAGCCAAACCTTCAATAGTGACGGTATCCTGAACTAAATAGCCAGACAAACTGCCCGTGCCATAGGCAATAGAGAAAGTGTTTCCAACATATTGATAAGTCGAGGAAGCTGAGGCATTGTAACTTTTGTGAGTTTGACAAGCCAAATTGCTGCTTGAACAGGGAGCCAAAGGTAACCACATGTTAGAGGATCCAGTATCGAACAGCACTAAAAACTCTTGGGGAGGAGTACCAACAGTAATAACACCATAATACGAATCATCTTCATAGTTGATAAGTTTCTCCTTGTAAGCCACATTGCAGTTATCCCGAACATGATATTTGGCCTTTAGCTTCATCAACTCATTGGATTTATGTTTTGTTTCCCGAACCTTTACCAACGGCACTTTAAGTAGGGCCGCTTCCGTTAGCAGGAATAAACCGAGTAGAGCAACAATCAACTTCAACATTATGGCTAAGAACTTTTTAACTTGTAATATTGAGGTATCAAAGACTCTTTTATATACCAAAAATGTTTTGTAAAAATGAAAAGATAACAGAAATGTTATTTAGATAAAAAACTAATTTTGTAGATATTTCTACAAAAATTATTTGTAGGGCCGTCTGCTTTAAAGAAGCTACAAAATAATTGATCGATTTAGGTCAGATTAATAACAAATTTAATAATAATGCCAAATATTCGTATCTGTTATTATTTTAATTGGTAAACAAATTAATGAAGGTTCTTTATAATTAGTTTGTTAACATCCCAGCAAAACTTTTCATTACCAAATAATGAGTTAAACAGCTAAACTATTGAACACGAACTACTTACTCATTCACTGTTTAAGTCATTACATTAACATGGCTATGTCATTGGAGGCAAGTACTTATCAATTGCAGAAAAGTAATGACGTAAGCAATTGGATAACAACAACAAATTTTTTGTTGTTGTTTTATTTAAAAAAATATATTTTTAAACGAAATACAAATTTTTTTTAAGACCCCATGGGGGCTCGAACCCATGATTTTGATTTTTAGTCATTTTCAGTGGCGCCATCTGTCGGCAATTAGTCTTATCAACTTACAAACCTTCACCCCTACGACTGCTAGGCGGAGACTCTTCCACTGAGCTACTTCATATGTTGAAAACTTAGCAGCTTATAATTAATATACATAATTTTTATTTGTAGAACCAAAATTATGTGACAATAACTTTGTTTTTCCCTGCTTTTTTTGCATTGTTGTAATTTTTGGAAACATATTTCTATACGATTTTTTTTGTAAAAGTTTAATGCATTTAATAAACAATAAAGAAGTTTTTTAAATTTTTTTAAAACTTAAACAATTTAAATCCCTTTCCCTTTTGTATGAGTTTTTGATATCACTTGGAGGTCAGTGTCCACAGTTGAAATGAAGGATAACCAAGATAAGTCTAGGCTTACCAAGTTAAGACCATGCAGAACCGTTGCTTGGTATCCAAAACATACATACCTACATAATCAAAATTGACTTATGATAGTATTTTTTCATTACTTTGAGTTAGTTTTCCAAAATTTTTTTTACAGAAGGTAATATTTATCTTTCTAAAATTCAAAAATCATTTAAAAATAAATTTTTAATAAAAAAAATTTAAAAAAATTGTTGGTCTTGTTGGGATTTGAACCCGGGCCATTCAGTTCAACTTATCATTTTAATTACAAATAAGTACTTATGTAATAACTAGTTATTCGGAGGGTATGTTGTAGTCATTACAAGGTAACCATTTACCAGAGTACTTGCCGTTACCAAAGTTTTGCTGGGATCTAGTAGAAAGAAATAATTCGCATACCCTGAATATGTATGTATGTATGTATATATATATATTTATATATATATATATATATATATTTATCTATATATATACATTTATCTATATATATATATTTATCTATATATAATACCTAGTTGACAGAGCCTTGCTCGGAGCTTTATGATAAGCATTTGGAGGCAAATTTTAAAGTTTTTATATATTTTATTTTATAAAATAAATTCAGAGGAAAGACATTCCTCAAATATTCAGTTAATTTTGAATTATTTAATTTATTTTGTCCGACCAACACATAGTTTGCATAGTTTACAGTTTAACTCATTTTAGTAATTTTGGAAAATGGTCATACCAACAGAAACCTCCGTCGACTCATGCGCAACAACTTTGCTAAAGACTATAGTCTGAGCTAATGCACAGTTTACGATTTAAATCATTTTGAGTAGTTTTCAGTGGCTCCACCTGAAGTTGTTCAAACCAACTAAGAAACCTTCGTCTGCTTATGCGTAACAACTTTGCTTATGATTATAACATGATCAAATGTACAGTTTACGATTAAATTCACTTTGGGTAATTTTCTGTGGCGCCACCTTTTGGGCTTTGCACATTCCAATTCATAAACCTTTGTCGGCTTATCCGCAACAACTTTGCTTAAGATTATAGCATGATTAAATGTACAGCTTGCGATTAATTTGACTTTGAGTAAATTTCAGTGGCACCACCTATCGAAATTTATTCATACCAACTAAGAAACCTTCGTCGGCTCATGTGCAACAACTTTCCTAAAGATTGTAGCATGATTAAATGTACAGCTTACGATTAAATTGACTTTGAGTAAGTTTCAGTAGCGCCACCTTTCGGAAATTATTCATACCAACTAAAAAGCCTTCGCCGGCTCATGCTCTACAACTTTGCTAAAGATCATAGCATGTACAGTTTACGATTTAATTAATTTTTAGTCATTTCAGTGGCGCCATTTCTCGGAAATTAGTCTTATCAACTTACAAACCTTCACCGGCTTATCTGCAACATCTTCGCTAAAGAGCATAATATGATCAAATTCACAGTTTACTATTCTACAAAGAACATACATACAGGCAAACATTCATTTGTTTAAAAGGTATGATATTATTAATTTTTTCCCCTTTTTATCCCCTAATTTCAAAAAGTTTCACATGCATATTTGGTACTTCTTTGGTACCAATTGAATTCGGTACATTTTATTAAAACGCAGTTACCATAATGTAATTACTTTTTGAGATGTTAAGTTATCATTTTATCCATGTTTTACCCATTTTGGCCCCAAAATCACAAAAGTACCAAATACGTGTTTAATCTTTCTTTCACATTTATGCCTAATAGATATACATACATCTTAGGGTGGGTCAATTTTTTCTTGAAATTAACGCCTAATTCCAAGAATGTTTCCCTAAGATAACAGGCGTCTAAAATGAAAACCTAGATAGCGCTGCGAGGCCTGAAAATATTCACTTCCTACACATTGAATAGAATTTTTAAAAAAATTGTATAATCCGATATCTTGAAAACTAATGACCGGGTCACATATATATGATTCCCCGACAATATTCCAGGTGGAATAAGGGGTACTTCTCTCAGCCAATGAGCTGCATCCGATTCTATTTAGAAACTTATTGAAAGGGACCTAAGTTTTTACTCCTGCTCCGAGCTAAGACATAGACTTAGACATAGACTAAGACATGGACTAAGACATAGACTAAGACATAGACTAAGAAATAGACTAAGACATAGACTAAGACATAGACTAAGACATAGACTAAGACATAGACTAAGACATAGACTAAGACATAGACTAAGACATAGACTAAGACATAGACTAAGACATAGACTAAGACATAGACTAAGACATAGACTAAGACATAGACTAAGACATAGATTAAGACATAGATTAAGACATAGACTAAGACATAGACTAAGACATAGACTAAGACATAGACTAAGACATAGACTAAGACATAGACTAAGACATAGACTAAGACATAGACTAAGACATAGACTAAGACATAGACTAAGACATAGACTAAGACATAGACTAAGACATAGACTAAGACATAGACTAAGACATAGACTAAAACATAGACTAAGACATAGACTAAGACATAGACTAAGACATAGACTAAGACATAGACTAAGACATAGACTAAGACATAGACTAAGACATAGACTAAGACATAGACTAAGACATAGACTAAGACATAGACTAAGACATAGACTAAGACATAGACTAAGACATAGACTAAGACATAGACTAAGACATAGACTAAGACATAGACTAAGACATAGACTAAGACATAGACTAAGACATAGACTAAGACATAGACTAAGACATAGACTAAGACATAGACTAAGACATAGACTAAGACATAGACTAAGACATAGACTAAGACATAGACTAAGACATAGACTAAGACATAGACTAAGACATAGACTAAGACATAGACTAAGACATAGACTAAGACATAGACTAAGACATAGACTAAGACATAGACTAAGACATAGACTAAGACATAGACTAAGACATAGACTAAGACATAGACTAAGACATAGACTAAGACATAGACTAAGACATAGACTAAGACATAGACTAAGACATAGACTAAGACATAGACTAAGACATAGACTAAGACATAGACTAAGACATAGACTAAGACATAGACTAAGACATAGACTAAGACATAGACTAAGACATAGACTAAGACATAGACTAAGACATAGACTAAGACATAGACTAAGACATAGACTAAGACATAGACTCAGACATAGACTAAGACATAGACTAAGACATAGACTAAGACATAGACTAAGACATAGACTAAGACATAGACTAAGACATAGACTAAGACATAGACTAAGACATAGACTAAGACATAGACTAAGACATAGACTAAGACATAGACTAAGACATAGACTAAGACATAGACTAAGACATAGACTAAGACATAGACTAAGACATAGACTAAGACATAGACTAAGACATAGACTAAGACATAGACCAAGAAATAGACTAAGACATAGACTAAGACATAGACTAAGACATAGACTAAGACATAGACTAAGACATAGACTAAGACATAGACTCAGACATAGACTAAGACATAGACTAAGACATAGACTAAGACATAGACTAAGACATAGACTAAGACATAGACTAAGACATAGACTAAGACATAGACTAAGACATAGACTAAGACATAGACTAAGACATAGACTAAGACATAGACTAAGACATAGACTAAGACATAGACTAAGACATAGACTAAGACATAGACTAAGACATAGACTAAGACATAGACTAAGACATAGACTAAGACATAGACTAAGACATAGACTAAGACATAGACCAAGAAATAGACTAAGACATAGACTAAGACATAGACTAAGACATAGACTAAGACATAGACTAAGACATAGACTAAGACATAGACCAAGAAATAGACTAAGACATAGACTAAGACATAGACTAAGACATAGACTAAGACATAGACTAAGACATAGACTAAGACATAGACTAAGACATAGACTAAGACATAGACTAAGACATAGACTAAGACATAGACTAAGACATAGACTAAGACATAGACTAAGACATAGACTAAGACATAGACTAAGACATAGACTAAGACATAGACTAAGACATAGACTAAGACATAGACCAAGAAATAGACTAAGACATAGACTAAGACATAGACTAAGACATAGACTAAGACATAGACTAAGACATAGACTAAGACATAGACTAAGACATAGACTAAGACATAGACTAAGACATAGACTAAGACATAGACTAAGACATAGACTAAGACATAGACTAAGACATAGACTAAGACATAGACTAAGACATAGACTCAGACATAGACTAAGACATAGACTAAGACATAGACTAAGACATAGACTAAGACATAGACTAAGACATAGACTAAGACATAGACTAAGACATAGACTAAGACATAGACTAAGACATAGACTAAGACATAGACTAAGACATAGACTAAGACATAGACTAAGACATAGACTAAGACATAGACTAAGACATAGACTAAGACATAGACTAAGACATAGACTAAGACATAGACTAAGACATAGACTAAGACATAGACTAAGACATAGACTAAGACATAGACTAAGACATAGACTAAGACATAGACTAAGACATAGACTAAGACATAGACTAAGACATAGACTAAGACATAGACTAAGACATAGACCAAGAAATAGACTAAGACATAGACTAAGACATAGACTAAGACATAGACTAAGACATAGACTAAGACATAGACTAAGACATAGACTAAGACATAGACTAAGACATAGACTAAGACATAGACTAAGACATAGACTAAGACATAGACTAAGACATAGACTAAGACATAGACTAAGACATAGACTAAGACATAGACTAAGACATAGACTAAGACATAGACCAAGAAATAGACTAAGACATAGACTAAGACATAGACTAAGACATAGACTAAGACATAGACTAAGACATAGACTAAGACATAGACTAAGACATAGACTAAGACATAGACTAAGACATAGACTAAGACATAGACTAAGACATAGACTAAGACATAGACTAAGATATAGACTAAGACATAGACTAAGACATAGACTATGACAAAGACTAAGACATAGACTAAGACATAGACTAAGACATAGACTAAGACATAGACTAAGACATAGACTAAGACATAGACTAAGACATAGACTAAGACATAGACTAAGACATAGACCAAGACATAGACTAAAACATAGACTAAAATATAGACTAAGACATAGACTAAGACATAGACTAAGACATAGACTAAGGCATAGACTAAGACATAGACTAAGACATAGACTAAGACATAAACTAAGACATAGACTAAGATATAGACAAAGACATAGATAAAGACGTAGACAAAGACATAGATTAAGAGATGGAGTAAGACGCAGACTAGGCCATAGGTAAATGCTAGTCAGAGTCGTATAAACAAACAGTCTACTTTCTGACCACTTTTTAAGAGTATCATACGATCTATCTTGATCAACTTTAATAAAGTTATGGAATTTTTTATAAATGATAAAAAAAGATGTATGTTTAAATAAAAGCAATTAATTATACATTTGTCTTAAAGATTTGCCGGTAAATGTCAACAAACTGTCAGAAATGATAATTGAAATTTTGTATCGACTTTATCTTCAGCAGAAGCAGTAATAAAAATTCTTCGATAAAGTTCTCAAAAAACCTAGATAATGAGCTTTATATTAGATTTTGGAACTAACAAATTTATACAAGATCGATCTATTTCTGACAAAGTATAAAAAATTAGGATATTGTAGTTGTTCATACAGTGCAAAACAATCGCATAAAAGATGTGTCATTGTTCCATATTTCTCTTCAACTTAAAAGCAAATACTTACAGTTATATGCCTATCCAAAATTGTCCCATAAAAAACTGTTCCTAAATTCTAAGTCTAACATAAAAGTTATTAATAGCCAAATCTTATCTCTAA
Organism: Stomorhina lunata; assembly: GCA_933228675.1. Taxonomy (NCBI): domain Eukaryota; kingdom Metazoa; phylum Arthropoda; class Insecta; order Diptera; family Rhiniidae; genus Stomorhina; species Stomorhina lunata. Next base: position 106,357,923 of record OW121741.1, read on the forward strand.
ACATTTAAAACCTCACATTTGTATATTATTATATCGAAAAACGTAGTCTTTTTTGTTGTTGCTTCATTTTCTGCAACAATAAAAATGACAAATTTTTTACCAACAATTCTTGACAAATTATTTGCATTATTTTAAGTGAAAAAATGTTTACACAGACAAAATTAAGCCAGATAGTCCCTGGAATGCATGACTTTCCTGCAACATGTAGGCTTGTAATTTGCTTTAGTAACATTAAGAAACGCATGTCTATACAACGTTCAGTTGTTGCCATGATCACATCTACTTTCGCGCAAGCTTAGAGTTCAAATGTGAATGGATAGACAAATTGTACGCAAGATAAAATGCTTAAAAAATTGTCGCTATAATAAAGCAATTGCCATAATTTGTAAGAGGTTTGAACATAATTTAAGTGCCTAAAAATGATTAAATCTAATGCCAGAAATTTTTTATAAGATACAATGAAAATTGTAGAGCATTATCGTAAAAAATTGATCAATCATTTTAATTAATGCGTAGGCAATAATTATGTTTAGTCTAAGATATGCCTGAAAGCACAAAAACAACAAAATTAACAAAATTTGATTCAAGTTATATATAATTAATATTCTTTAGAAAAATTTTATATCGAAAACTTTCTTTAGAAAAATTTTATATCGAAAATTTTCTTTAGAAAAATTTATATTGAAAATTTGTTTTAGAAAATGAAATGAAAAATTTTATATCGAAAATTTTCTTTAGAAAAATTTTATATCGAAAATATTCTTTAGAAAAATTTAATATCGAAAATATTCTTTAGAAAAATTTTATATCGAAAATTTTCTATAGAAAAATTTTATATCGAAAATCTTCTATAGAAAAATTTTATATCGAAAATTTTCTATAGAAAAATTTTATATCGAAAATGTTCTATAGGAAAATTGTATATATCTATAGAAAAATTTTATATCGAAAAATTTTATATCGAAAATCTTCAATAGAAAAATTTTCTACATGAACATTTTATATCGAAAATTTTCTCTAGAAAAATTTTATATCGGAAATTTTCTCTAGAAAAATTTTATATCAAAAAATTTTCTATAGAAAAATTTTGTATCGAAAATTTTCTATAGAAGAATTTTATATCGAAAATTTTTTTAGAAAAATTTTAAATGGAAAATTCTTTATAGAAAATTTATATATCAAAAATTTTTCTATGGCAAAATTTCAATATAAAATTTTTCTTTAGAAAATTACTGATATAAAACATAACTATAGAAAATTTTTGATATTGAAAATCTTTATATAGAAAATTTTCGATATAAAACTTTTCTATAGAAAATTTTGGATGTAAAATTTTTCGATATAAAATTGTTTTATAGAAAATTTTCGATATAAAATTGTTTTATAGAAAATTTTCGATATAAAATTTTTTTATAGAAAATTTTCGATATAAAATTTTTTTATAGAAAATTTTCGATATAAAATTTTTTTATAGAAAATTTTCGATATAAAATTTTTCTATAGAAAATTTTCGATATAAAATTTTTTTATGGAAAATTTTCGATATAAAATTTTTTATGGAAAATTTTCGATATAAAATTTTTTTATAGAAAATTTTCGATATAAAATTTTTTTATAGAAAATTTTCGATATAAAATTTTTTTATAGAAAATTTTCGATATAAAATTTTTCTATAGAAAATTTTGGATATAAAATTTTTCTATAGAAAATTTTCTATAGAAAATTTTCGATATAAAATTTTTTTATAGAAAATTTTCGATATAAAATTTTTCTAAAGAAAATTATTGATATAAAATTTTTTTATAGAAAATTTTCGATATAAAATTTTTCTATAGAAAATTATTGATATAAAATTTTTTTTATAGAAAATTTTCGATATAAAATTTTTCTATAGAAAATTATTGATATAAAATTTTTTTATGGACAATTTTCGATATAAAATTTTTTTATGGAAAATTTTCGATATAAATTTTTCTATAGAAAATTTTCGATATTAAATTTTTTATAGAAAATTTGTGATATAAAATTTTTGTATAGAAAATTTTCGATATAAAATTTTTTTATAGAAAATTTTCGATATAAAATTATTTTATAGAAAATTTTCGATGTAAAATTTTTGTAGAAATAATTTTCGATATAAAATTTTTCTATATAAAAATTTTTCTATAGAAAATTTTCGATATAAAATTTTTCTTAAAATTGAAAATTTTCGATATAAAATTTTTAATATAAAATTTTTCTATAGAACATTTTCGATATGAAATTTTTGAATGAACATTTTTCTATAGAAAATTTCGATATAAAATTTTTCTATACAAAATTCTCAATATAAATTTTTTCTATAGAAAATTTTCGATATAAAATTTTTGTATAGAAAATTTTCGACATAAAATTTTTGTATAGAAAATTTTCGGTATAAAATTTTGGAAATAAAATTTCGATATAAAATTTTTCTATAGAAAATTTTCAAAATAAAATTTTTCTATAGAAAATTTCCGATATAAAATTTTTCTATAGAAAATTTTCGATATAAAATTTTTCTCTAGAAAATTTTCGATATAAAATTTTTCTATAGAAAATTATTGATATAAAATTTTTTTATAGAAAATTTTCGATATAAAATTTTTCTATAGAAAATTATTGATATAAAATTTTTTTTATAGAAAATTTTCGATATAAAATTTTTCTATAGAAAATTATTGATATAAAATTTTTTTATGGACAATTTTCGATATAAAATTTTTTTATGGAAAATTTTCGATATAAATTTTTCTATAGAAAATTTTCGATATTAAATTTTTTATAGAAAATTTGTGATATAAAATTTTTGTATAGAAAATTTTCGATATAAAATTTTTTTATAGAAAATTTTCGATATAAAATTATTTTATAGAAAATTTTCGATGTAAAATTTTTGTATAAATAAAATTTCGATATAAAATTTTTCTATAGAAAATTTTCAAAATAAAATTTTTCTATAGAAAATTTCCGATATAAAATTTTTCTATAGAAAATTTTCGATATAAAATTTTTCTATAGAAAATTTTCGATATAAAAGTTTTCTATAGACAATATTCGACATAAAAGTTTTGTATAGAAAATTTTTGAGATAAAATTTTGGAAATAAAATTTCGCTATAAAATTTTTCTATAGAAAATTTCCGATATAAAAATTTTCTATAGAAAACTTTCGATATAAAATTTTTCTATAGAAAATCTTGGATATAAAATTTTTCTATAGAAAATTTTCGATATAAAATTTTTCTATATAAAATTTTTTTATATGAAATTTTTCTATATAAAATTTTTCTATAGAAAATTTTCGATATAAAATTTTTCTGAAGAAAATTTTCGTTATATAATTTTCGAAAAATTTTATATCTTATATTTTCTATAGAATAAAAAAAAAATCTTTAGAATATTTTATATCATAAATTTTCTATAGGAAAATTTTATACCAAACATTTTCTAGGTAAAAATTTTATATCAAGAATTTTCTTACTTATTTTAATTCGATTATTGAAGAAATCGCATAACTAATTGTCTTAGTCCTTTTTTCCTAATAACTAATCTTCTCCTTCCCAACAAATCCATAAAAATTCCCAACATAATATTTTTGTACCTGTCTAGACGTTAAAGAAAATATTCACATTTAAATTTTGTGATGACAATAAAAAACGAATATCCCCCTTTAATGGGTAAAAAAACACCTCCTCCAACATTTTGGGAAACAAAATTAAATAAAGCAGAAAAAGTTCAACTCTATATACTCGTACATATGTTGAAGCTAATATTTCTTCATTTAGATTTCGTTATAACGTCAATTGTGGACTAAATTTACTGTAAAGTTAAACGACAATTTACGTTTCCCAAAAACACTGTGAAAAATGAGGTTTTGTGGCAAATTGAAGAAGGAGGAAAAATGTAAGAGACATACAGAAAAACATTTTATAGTTAAATAATGTTAAACAAAATAGTTTACGACAATATGACATTCAACATAAATGGTTATGAAAAACGAAAAATTCAAACATTGTTTTTTTGTACTCTGGAGGATAGAGACCAGAAATGTTTAAAAAAAACCTGATGTAAGTAAAATATTGTTAGAATAAACAACTTTTACAGCGATATGAGTGTTTCATGACAATCCTTTTTAATAGTTGAAAAAAGCAAGGACACAAAAAACGTCCAGTTTATTTTTAGTGTCACATAGGACTTTATGATGGCATGTTCATGCATGTCGTATCACTAACTAAACGTTTTAGAAAGAGTTTTGGTTAAATTGCCTTCATAAAAGTGAAAATGTCGAACACAATTTATGCTGACATCCATTAATAAAAGGTAACGTGATAGGGGAAAGGGTTAAGAGACATCATAAATTTTGTGACAGGATATCAAAATCCATCAGATTTTAGGTGAAAGCTAAAAAAAAGGATTAAAAAGGAAAATTGTAATATGTTTTTTTAAATTTAATTTAAAATAAATTCGAAACAAGTATTAAGATATATAGCATTTTTCGCAATTTAAGCAATTATCAGTTTTCATTAATGAAACTTATTACAAAACCGGATATTACTTCGTATGACGGAAGTTGTAAGACCTTGTGTAAAGCTAAAATAGATTGGAGTCAATAGAAATAGAAAAACAAGGACTTGAATATATTTAAATTATAGTCATATTAAAGATAAGTAAAATAAACTGTTTCAAATCCTAAATAAAAACTACCCAGCAAAACTTTGGTAATAGCAAGTACTCTGATAACTGGTTACCTTGTAACGACTACAACATACCATCCGAATAAATAATAAGTTATTACAGAAGTACTTATTTGTAATTAAGATGGTAATTTAAACTGAATGGCCCCGGTTCAAATCCCACCAAGGGCAACAATTTTTTTTAGTTTTTTTTTTTATTAAAAGAGTCTTTTTAAATGATTTTTGAATTTTAAGAACTTAAATATTATCTTCTGTAAAAAAAATTTTAAAACTAACTCACGTTAATGAAAAAATACCATCATGAGTCAATTTTGATTATGTAGGGGATGTTGAATACCAAACACGATTCTAATTGGTCATAACTTGGTAAGCCCAACTTATCTGGGTCATCCTTCATCTCAACTGCGGACACACACCTCCTCATGGTATCACCCGGGGAGCTAGTTTAACACCCATTAATATTGTGAGTTAACATGTTCCGAGAGTTGTCCCATAAGATTGATAAAAATGGGTTAGGATTACGGGCTAGTAACCCTCTCTTGAAAAAAATACAATGAAGAGGATAAAATTGGAATTGAAATGTCCCACTACCTAATGTTAGAGAAGGATGTCCGAAACTTCGATAGAAAGACCAAATAGAGGAACATTTTTCAAAGCTTGGCCTATAAAATTGGAAAATATTCGCACAAGATCGAAATCCATGGAATTCTAAAATAGGCTCGTACTTTAACCTTAACAGGTTGTAACATTTAAGTAAGTAAGAGTCAATCTTATGTAAAAACTTATACAAAAATGAAGATTTCAATTGTTTAAGTTTTAAAATAATTTTAAAAAAGTTTTAAAATAATTACAAAAAATCGTATAAAAATATTTTTCCAAAAATTACAACAAAGCAAAAAAAAGCAGGGAAAAACAAAGTTATTTTCACATGATTTTGAATCTAAAAATAAAAATTGTTTATATTAATTATAAGCTGCTAAGTTTTCAACATATGAAGTAGCTCAGTGGAAGAGTCTCTGCCTAGCAGTCGGAGGGTCTGGGTTCGAGCCCCCATGGGATCATAAAAAAAATTTGTATTTCGTTTAAAAATATATGTTTTTAATAAAACAACAACAAAAAAGTTGTCGCTGTTGTTGTTGTTGCTTTCAAATTGCTTACCCAAGTCATTACTTTTCTGCAATTGGTAAGTACTTGCCTCCAATGACATCCCCATGTTAATGTAATGACTTAAACAGCGAATGAGTAAGTAGTTCGTGTTCAATAGTTTAACTGTTTAACTCATTATTTGGTAATGAAAAGTTTTACTGGGTAAAACATATTTCTGGAGTTTATGACCTATAAACTCTAACAACCCCAAATAATTTCTAAAATAAACTCCTAGATCAAATTTCACTAAATTTTACAATATTTCCCTCAATCACCGCTACCTTAGCGAAGATTATCTTTTAAACACATATTTTTACTTCCAACAATAAAAAAGCTAAATTCAACATCTTTAGATTCTTCTTGAAATTCTTAAATATCTTGAGTTTTTTTACAAAACCAAAACGATTTCTCAACAATAAAAAAAGCTTAAAAAGCAATAATATTTTGACATAAAAATCTTGTATATAACAAAATCATTTAAGACCGCAACAAAAAGTAAATACTATTAATAAATACGATAAATGTCCAATAAAAAGAATCAATAGAAAACCTGGCATTTATGGCTAAAATATACAAAAATATAAAAAAATATGTGAAGAAAAAGAAAAATCGTTTATATGTCAAATAAAATTATTAATGCCAGGAGGATTGAAGAAATAATTGTACTTATACATTGATATCTACAAAGATGTATATGTATTTGTTTTAATGAAAAATTGTATTCCATACCCTACACCAACATAGACTGGAATATTTCTATTGAGTTATTCATTCAGAATCACTTTATATAAAATTCGAAAATGGGAAATTCATATTTAATATTTCAGACATTAGAGGAATTGCGTTATTGTTTTCATAAAAACGCTAATTCGAAAATCATATTGCTTAAACATTTTTGCAGTTATGACGCGATATATTTGGTCCTTTTTATACCCTTTACCACCATAGGTGTAAAGGCTATTATAAGTTTCTGCTGATGTATACAACGCATAGAAATATTTGTTTTAGACCCACCTTTTTGTATACCAATAGGCTTAGAATCACTTTCTGAGTCGATTTAGCGATGTCCGTCCGTCTGGAGGGCTGGATGGCTGGACCCCCATGTAAACCATGTAATCCAACTACAGGTCGCAATTCTAAAGATAACATGATGAAATTTGACACAGATCATTTTTTGTGATAGTGGGACAATGGCTATTGAAATTTGTCAAAATCGGTTCAATATTTATGGTACCTCCCATAGGTCCCACTTCCCGGAATTAATATTTTGGCCACAAAAATCAATAATTTTTCATAAAATTTAAAAGATATACTGCTTATTAAATTTCGTTGAAATCGGTCTACATTTAACCATAGCTCCCTTCCAAACTCTTCTATCAAAACTCACTAAAGAGACAAAAATCACTAAAGCGCTCGTAAATCTGAAGATAATAAGAATTTTGAGTTTATTTTTTGATACATAATTTTTGTAAAAACTGTAATCAATTTGCCAAATTTCGAGATAATCGGTTCACATTTGATCCTAGCTCTCATATAAGTCAAAATGACGGAAACAGCTTAAGTTTCGAAAAAATGTTTGTTTGATGGCAACATTAAGCAAATATTTGTCTTTATACAGGAAAAAGAACACCTTTGACCTTAGTGGTGAAGGGTATCGCATGGTCGGGCTTGACCGACTATAGCACTTTCTTACTTGTTTTTCATGTATGTTTATCTGTGCTCGCGTGTTTACAGGTCTTTCGCACCTTTTAGAATCTTGGGGATTATATTCGTTGACATTATATCAGTAGCTGGCTCTCTAAGTGTATGTCCTAGCCAACCGCATTTTCAAGTACGAATTGTTGTTTTTAATGGTTCATGAAACGTGCGCAACCATTGTTCTTGATTTCAAAGGGCCGAAAAGTTCGTAGAATGAGTCTGAGGCATCGATTGACAAATGCTTGTAGTCCGCTCGTATCTTAACTCGAAATAATCACAGCCATATAAGAGCACGGGTTTAACATTAGCGTTGAAAACTTTGAGTTTGGTGATAGTCCAGATATGTATTTTGAGATCTCTAGAGATCTCTTGCTTTGATTTACCAAGCAATGGTTCTGATTGGTTTAACTTGTTAAATCCAGACTTACCTTGGTCTATCTTTCATCTCAACTGTGGATACTTACCTCCTGTGGTGTCAATTGGTTAGCTACTTTACCAACCGTTAAAGTAATAAGTGACTCGTGTTTTCCCATAAGAACGATAAAAAATATGGGTTAGGACGTCGGGCTATGGCAAAAGAAAAAAGGACCATGATTTAAGCATCAACAACCAGAATATCCGAACGCTTTACAGAGGAGGTGCTCTGATCTAGTTGATGGATGTTCTCGATAAACATACTTATATACATATGTAATGTGACTTCTGTCCAGGAAATAAAATGAAATGGCCAAGACACTAAAAGGCGACCAGTATTAGCGTAGGCATGAAATCGGTTGCGAATTTATGGTTAACAAAAGAATGCGGAATCTTGTTTTCAGGTTCACCCCAGTAAGCGAAATCCTGGCGACAATACGTGTCCGACCATGCTATACCCTTCACCACTAAGCTCAAAGGAGTTCTTTTTCCTGTATAAAAACGAATATTTGCTAAATTTTACCATCATACAAACATATTCTCAAAACTTATACATTTAAGATGTTTCCGACATTTGGACTTATATGAGAGCTAGGGTCAAATGTGAACCGATTATCTCAAAATTTGGCAGATTGATTACAGTTATTACAAAAATTATGTATGCAAAAAATAAACTTAAAATTCTCATTACCTTCGTATTTGCGAGCGTTTTAGTCAATTTTGTCTCATTTAGTGCGTTTTGAGAAAAGAGTTTGTATGGGAGCTATGGTCAAATGTGGACCGATTTCAACGAAATTTGGTACTGTGATTTTGATTTACATAAGCAGTATTTGTTTTAAATTTCATAAAAAAAAAACATTGATTTGTGTGGCCAATATATCAATTCCAGGAAGTAGGACCTATGGGAGGTACCATAAATAATGAACCGATTTTGACGAATTTCAATAGCCATGGTTATCAAAAAAATGATCTGTGCCAAATTTCATCAAAGTATCTTTAGAATTGCGACCTGTAATTTCATTACAAAGTTTATATGGGGGTCCAGCCAGCCAGACGGACGGACGGACATCGCTAAATCGACTCAGAAAGTGATTCTAAGCCTATTGGTATACTAAAAGATGGGTCTAAGACAAATATTCCTATGCGTTACATACATCAGCACAAATTTATAATACCCTTTCCACCTATGGTGGTGAAGGGTATAAATAACAAAGCTGCGGATGCCGATGGTTTCCTAGCAGAGCTTTTTAAGGCCGGAGGTGATGAGTAGATAAGCTAAAGAAACCTCAAGAGATACAAATAGACTCTTATCACTTCTTCGTTGACTATTAAACTGTTTTAGATAGCCCGATATGAACGAAGTTATTTAAAGCAATGTCTGAGTTTGGCATCCCCACGAAGTTCCATTAGTTAAAATAGGGGTCCCTCGTAACTAGACGGGGATTCAGCAGTTTATCATCCGACCTCTTTAATATTGTGTTAGGGAAAATCCTGAGTGATGCTGTAGTTAATACATCTGGAAAAAATTTCAACAGAATACGCATGCTACGTGGTTGCCAATAACATTAATATCTTGCCAATTATATTGATATCGGGAAGAAACTACAAGCTGGTTTCTACAAGCATACAGTCCACAAGAATTGGACCACATGTCATCGTTGGGAACTATAGCTTCAACTTCTCCCTATGATAACTTAAATACATACATACATACATACATACATACATACATACATACATACATACATACATACATACATACATACATACATACATACATACATACATACATACATACATACATACATACATACATACATACATACATACATACATACATACATACATACATACATACATACATACATACATACATACATACATACATACATACATACATACATACATACATACATACATACATACATACATACATACATACATACATACATACATACATACATACATACATACATACATACATACATACATACATACATACATACATACATACATACATACATACATACATACATACATACATACATACATACATACATACATACATACATACATACATACATACATACATACATACATACATACATACATACATACATACATACATATTATTATATGGTGCTATATGATGAGAACTTGCACAGGCATATGAAGCTACTTTTGGAGCTTTTGAGAGAAAGATTCTACGAAAAATCTTTGTACCAATCTGCATCAACAAAGAATATCGCCATCGGATGAACCGTGAGCAGTGAGCTATACGCTGACATCGACAGAGTAAAACTCGTTTAACAATAGCGGCTGTGTTAGCTGTAGAAAAAAAAAGCTTAATAAAACATCAAGCTAACTACAGATGGCGCAACTTCATTGATCTAAAAATATACATGACACGCTATTACAACTTTGAATAAGATAAAGATTTATCTCTGATACTTACCACCTTTATCGTCTCTAGTATCCCCTTTCCAATGAAGATAATACAATTCGTATACACAACATATGCAATTGTATAGGCAATATTTGCCTAAGTGTTGCCAGTTTTGGGGACAGCCTTAACAATGTTTAATTGTGATAATTATTTTTATCCAAAACTAAATATATTTTTACTAAAATGTAACCACAATAAACACAAATTATTTTATCAATCCAAAAACATTCAATGAACCTCATAATGTTCCACAATTGTATCTCGATGTGTCTGTTGTCGTTTCAATAAACCAACGATGGTTTTGGTTGAATTTAACCCTTTCACTACCACATTTGCAGAATGGCATAAGCAAATAAAAATGTAATAAACTTCAGTTAAACTTGGTTAATGACATAGACTAGGATGTTGTCTTATAAATATAAAACTTATTATAAAACTTAAGGTACGGTCAGACTCATTAATCATTTAAATCAAATATTTTGAGTAAAATATTGTCAAAACAATATAATAAAAAATTTGTGGTCACACTTGCACATTTATTTGACGATTTTTGTTTGATAAAATACAGAAAAAATACGTTCAAAGTACAAACAAAAAAAAACAGGTTTTATTTATGGTCACACTGAAGACTAAATATTTTCCCAAAAAATATTTGATCAAATTTTTTCAAAACAAAATTTTGTATCTAGCAGTGTTGCCACTTTAGGTGTAATTACACATATCATGTGTAATTTGTATTTTCATGTGTAGCCGATGTGTAATTGGTTGCATGTGTAATTTATGTGTAATTTAATTTTTTGTCGTTTTTTAACATTATCTATTGTAATATTTTTTTAACAGTTTTCTTTTAAAACATGATTGATTTTAATAACGATATTTACAAAATTTTGGATATTATTGATCCCAAAATTGCCCAATCTTTTCAATCTAAATCATTATATATATATATAATTTCCCGGTAACATTCCAATTGGAACAAGGGGTACTTCTCTCAGACAATGAGCTGCATCCGATTCTATTTTTAGACTCATTGAAAGGGACCTACGTTTAAACGCCGGCTCCGAACGGCAAATGCATTAGTTAGAGAAGTTTTACATAGCCTAATACTCAATAACCAGTGGCTAGCTGAGTTATGAGGTAAACCGTCGCTTTTTTGAAAATTTATTTTTTCAAGTGAGTCTGGCCAGGGATCGAACTTGGGCCTCTGGTATGCTAGGCGGATGACTAACCTGCTATACCACGGCAGTTCACTAAATCATTACATTTGTTTAAAAAAATGTTTCCATCCTTCAATGTCGATTTGCAAACACTCGATGACTTTTGAGCTTCAAAGTAATTTGGAGCCAGAAGATTATTGGATAAAGGTTTTTGATTTAAAGAATTCGTTAAGAGACAGATTGTTCCCTACTTTGCAAAATATATATATATTTTTATTTTACTGTTTTTGAACGATGTTGCAGAAAGAATATTCAGCAATTTGAAAAATTGTAAGACAAATCTACGAAACAAATTGGAATCTGATACCATTTCATCGATTATATTTACTGAAGAAGGTATACACAGAAATGGTGGAAGTTTTGAACTACTCAAAAAATATTGCACAAGTGGAAGCTTTAAGCGCGACAGAGGGAGTAATCGCTTTTGTCTCCTAAAAGAGCATAACGGGAGTAATCGTGTTTGTCAATTCAATTTTCAATCAATTTCTTTTTTAACAAATCGTCTAAAATGACCAAATTTTTACACATTTTTAACAATTTTTTACTATAACCGTACCTTTTCGCTTGTTTTTAAATAACACGTCTTTCACTTTTTAAAACTAAAATAAAACTAAAAATTTCAATGAAAAAACAATCCCTCGTTGATCCATTTGGAGTATTAGCGAGGCATGAACAACAAAACAAAAAAAAAAACGTTTCGATAGCTCGCTTATTACTCCAAATGGATGAACAAGTCATTACTCCTTTGTTGCTCTATTATGGAATAATCCATATATTTTTTACTGGGTTATTAAGTTTAAAGTAACGTTAAGAAATAGTATATAGGTACATATATTTTTTGTTTTATTTTATTTTTATGAAATAAAAAAGACGATGAATCGTTAAATTAAAAAATCACAAATCATTTTTCTAACAAAAATTTTTTATATTTATAGTTACTACTGAATTTAAAAAACAACATGTTATTTAACAACAAAAAAAAAGCATGTGTAATTCCTAATTTCATGTGTAATTTTTGCATGATCCATGTGTAATTTCACATTTGGTTGGTGGCAACACTGGTATCTAGCAATTTGTATCTCATATTTGAGTTGTTGTTTCTCAAATTTGATGTTGTTGTTTCTCAAAATTGATGTTGTTGTTTCTCAAATTTGATGTTGTTGTTTCTGTTTGAATAGTAAACAATACAAACGCTCAGCTGTTATTTGCCCCCGTTTGATGTTACAAAAATTTTGTAAGATTAAATAATTATTTGATCAAAATTTAATAAAATATTTGCTCTTGCGTGGTCACATTAGGAAAATTTTTATTTGCTGGCAAATGATTTTGTTTTGTTCAAATCAACATGTTTCTTGTTTGAACATCAAAAATATTTTGTGGTCAGACTACGAGGATCAAATATTTGATAATTTCGATTAAATGTTTAATCAATGTGACCGTAGCTTTAGTGTATACATTAACTTTGATGTGACAATAAAAATAACCTATTTCTTAGTTCTGAAAAGGGTTAACCAATTGTTTCATATCACTCTTAAATAATTTACAAAATATACTAAACTAATTTAATATGTGCACACAATTTATTTACATAACATACACAAATACATACTCCTACTTAGTAAATGCATGGCAGTTAATAACTGACAATATTAGAGTTAAAATAAAGTTTCAAATTTGTATCATGATATGTACGTGGCTCATGTTTAAAAGCCGCTAATAACTTCCTGTTTGAAAATTCAAAACTTATCTGACCATCGCGCTCTGACCACAGACCATCTATTTATCTCACTTCATTCATAAAAGGGTATAAACTGGGATATACGATAGCTTTTGTTTTTGGGTACATATTGTTAATGCAACCTAAATTTAATAATGACCACTAAAACCATATCAATTTGAACAGTGTAACCAAATGATATTTTTGTATTCGGCAAAATTCGGAAGTTGTAAATAGAAAAAATTGTTTTGATTATGCATTTAGGGGATAGGTTACTTAAAAACAAAAATAAGATGGTTCTTAAATGTTTATACATACTTACTACACTTAAAGGTTGAAACCCTTTTTCCCATCTAGCATAACTTTTTAGTGTTGGTAACGTTGAACTTCAAATGGAACTTGTCCATTGGATTTGAGACACTTGATTTCGGTCTGTTCGACAACAACAAACTCGTTTTGTGACAACCCTGCAAGCAACTCAGTTAACTTTAAGCAAACTTAAAGTGCATTTTTTTGTCAACTAGTTATGGTTAATAACACTGCTCTGCAAAAATTCATTTGTTTGTCTTTTCTTTTAATAAAACTATGCGGACTATATGGATCTTGATGCGCTAAACTCAGATCCGTTGTCGGTTTTTTTCCATCAGATCTGGATTTTTTTTATGGGCGTGGCAAATTTTTCCCCTTAAATTAGTCAGGTACGGAGATCTATTTCGTCCTAACTCGAGAACGACTCATCCGATTTTTAAAATAAAAAAAAACTTAAAGATGCATAACAAAATGGCATTTATTTTAGTGTAATATAATTTTTCTGTATCTCTTATCGTTTTGGAGTTATTTAGAAATTAATGGAGAAAAATTATTTTTTTCGTGCGAAATTCGTAATTTTTTTCAGCTTAAAAATGTAATTAAAAAAAAAAATAAAGTAAAATTCTAACATTTTAAACATTTTTCTAAGAGCTACATATCTTAAGAATAAAATAAGCTATAAACCATAAAAATCGGTTTAAAAGTGTGAATTTTATTTCCAATTTACTGCACTTATTGATGATATAATGTGCTTTAGTACTTATGGCGCCCACTCTGACGACAGCCTAATTGATGTTTTGTTTGATGTATGTCACATATTTCATTAATACTGGGTACCTACGGTAAATTGGTAATAAAATTCACATTTTTGAACCGATTTATGGTTTATAGCTTATTTTATTCTTAAGATATTTAGCTCTTAGAGAAATGTTTAAAATGTTAAAATTTTACTTTATCTTTTTTTTAATTACATTTTTAACCTGAAAAAAATTACGAATTTCGCACGAAAAAAATTTTTTTCTCCATTAATTTCTAAATAACTCCAAAACGATAAGAGATACAGAAAAATTATGTTAGAATAAAATAAATGCAATTTTCTTATGCATCTTCAAGTGTTTTTATTTTGAAAATCGGATGAGTCGTTCTCGAGTTAGGACGAAATAGGTCTCCGTACCTGACTAATTTAAGGGGAAAAACTTGCCACTCCCATAAAAAAAAAAACAGATGTGATGGAAAAAAACCGACAACGGATCTGAGTTTAGCGCATCAAAATCCATGTAGTCCACATAGTTTTATTAAAAGGAGGATTTGGCTGCAGAGCAGTGTAATTGTATTACTTTTACCAAAGAAAACTGACTATTTTAGCAAGGCAATGTCATTGGAGATAGTCAGCTGTCCAATCTTGCATGACTTTTCAACTAACTTAAAATTAGTTTTTTATTAGTTAGTTAATAGACAAATAGAGAAGTAACACTCTGTATCACCATCTTTGGAAAGGAGATAGAAAAGAAGAAAAAGGTTGTGGTGAAAAGAAGAGATACATCTTTATATTGAACACTTTACAACTGAAATTGATGTTGCCTAGGCCAAAGATCGAATCGAGGATAAAATGATATGTAATTCATAATTTTTTTTTTTTTTTAATATACAGTGGGTCAAATTTAATGATTTCGAAATTTGATATTTTTTTATTTTTGATAAACAAATTCTTAAAAAAAATATGAAAGATTAATTTTTTCCTAATAAAAAACATTCAAGTAAAAACTTGAATTTTTGGGGAAACTGGAAACTTAAAAATATTTTCTAAAAGCTGTTTTGTAATCCTCTGATTTTCCTCTATCTTCAATGTATTTACAATTTTTTTAATTACTATGACCGATTCGATACAATTTAAAGAAACACGTGTTGAAAAAAAAGTCACTTGCATTTTTTGTAGCGTCCGTCACAGCACTTTAAAAGCGAATATCTTTTTCCTCCCAAAAAAGTATGTAAATTAGCACAATCGATGGGCAAATATTTCCTTAAATCTGTGCACAGCTATCTAGTGTAGAACAACAATGGGATACATTTAAGTGCAACAAAATCTGTACAAATGTATCGCCCGTCACGCAGGATTTGCCCATATGCTTAGTAGTCGACTTGCTAACCAACCTATGAAAATGGAGAAAAAATATCATATTATCTATATATATATATAACACTAACGTGACTGACTCATCATCGCCCAGCCCAAACGGCTAATGCTAGAGAGCTGAAATTTTGACCGCTAAGGGGGTAAAAATAGGAAAAATTAGTAATGCTCTATCTCCGAAGCTTAACGTCATAGGACCAAAATTGATAATTGATAATAATTGCCTTGGGATCAGCTACAAAAGTAAGTAGACACGTGCTTGGTATTTTTTAGCAGATGGGACAAATAGTTGGTAAAAGGGTAAAAATAAAATGTTGGTACTTTTTTTAACCCATTTGTATATTTTGAACCAATCAACATAGTAGCAAAATTCAAAACGGAGGCGGTATACAAGAAAAGAATATTAGACACATATTTGGTACTTTTTTGATTTAGTGGGGAATAAGGGGTAAAAACGTGAGAAAAAATTTAGGGTAAAAAAGGGAAAAATTAGTAATGCTCTATCTCCGAAACTTAACGTCATAGGACCAAAATTGATAATTGCGTTTGGATCAGCTACAAAAATAAGTAGACACGTGCTTGGTACTTTTTAGCACATGTGACAAATAGGGGGTAAATAATTAAAAATAAAATGTTGGTACTTTTTTCAACCCATGTTTATATTTTGAACCAATAAACATAGTAACAAAATTCAAAACGGCGGCGGTAAACAAGAAAAAAATGTTAGACAAGTATTTGGCGCTTTTTCGATTTAGGGGGAAAAGGGGTAAAAACGGAAGAAACAATTTATTATAGGTCCATTTTTCTTTATCTTTATATTTAACTTGAATGAATAAAGCTAGAAATAAAATTTATAGGGAAGTCTATTGCCAAGTACTAAACATCAAATACGTAATTGATACTTTTTAAGAGGGTAAAACTGGAAAAATCGGTAACATTATATCTCCCAAACCAAAATCGACAGAAAAAAAATTAAATTGTTTTGAGACTCGCACTAAATTAAGGGACACGTGTTTGGTACTTTTTTTAATTTGAGGGTAAAACAGGGTAGAAATGAGAGAAATAAGTCACCTCATATCTCCGAAACCAACATCTATAGAAACAAAGTTGAAATTGGATTTGAGTCGGCTAAAAAAATAAAAATAATAGTAGTGAAAAGGGGTAAATACTATATTTTGGTACTTTTTTAAGCCATACGTATCTTATGAAATAATAAACATAGAGACTCAATTTATATCACAATTGATAAGTACTAAAAAACATTAAATAAGTGTTTGGTACTTTTATTATAAATCGTGTACCAAAAAATAAAAAGAGGAAAATATTCAAGGGCGAGTTTTTTGTTTTTTAACTATGAATATCATTTAACCTAATGAACCCTTTAGTAAAATCTACAGACGGGTCGATTCACATTAAAGAAATATAAGATACGTGTTTGGTACTTCTTTTTAATTTTGGGGGTAAAAAGAGGAAAAATCGGTAACGTAATATCTTCTAAGCCAAAAGTGTTAGAGACAAAAACTAAATTAGTCTTAGATCGACACTAAAAATTAAAATGCAGTCTTTTTTACGAATTCGGCCGCACACACATTTGACATAGCTCCCATACAAGCTCTTCTATCAAAACGCACTAAATAAGACAAATGACACTAAAACGCTCATAAATCTGAAAATAATGAAATTTTTTTTGTGCATACATAATTTTTGTAAAAACTGTAATCAATTTGCAAAATTGTGAGATGATCGGTCCACATTTGATCTTATCCCCCATATAAGTCAAAATAACGAATACAGCTTAAATATATATATATATATATATATATATATATATATATATATAAGTCTAAAGAAAATGTTTGTATTTTGATACAATTTGGGAAATATTTGTTTTTGTACACGAAAAAGAACACCTTTGACCTTAGTGGTGAAGGGTATCGTATGGTCGGGCTTGACCTATAGCATTTTCTTACTTATTTTAGAATAGTTTTTAATGTTACTCAAAAAAATTTCTCAAATGTCTCTGAAATTGTGGGTTCAATATTTTTCTCAAATGGATCCGTGGAAGCACAGCATATGTTTCATATAGGGGATTAGATCGGATAAAAACTAAAAAAATGGCTTTCCTAAAACAAATAGGTATACCACACTACCCTTACCATAAACCATAACTATCCTCAGTCTAGTTATGGTCAAGTACATTTAAGAGACGTCAAAAGTACATTTAAAAGACGTCATCTTTATATAAAAAATGTCATTATACATTTTTTTTTATTTTTTCTATTTTTTTTGTGCTTAGTAAAACATATGATCGCACTCTATGCGATACTCTATGATCCTTACCTCCTTTATTTTATTGATTAAAAAAATGTTACTATTTTTGGTCTATGTTTCCCATGTAGTTTTCTAATTTATAAAAACCTCAAACTTCTACTCAAAAATTTTCTAATTTCCTCTTAAATTTATTACATTTCCATACACCCCTTCCTAACACTAGTATACGAATTTATACCTAAATATTAGTATTATTTTGGGTGACAAAATTCGTTTTAATCGACTACGTGCTGAGATTACCAAAAATTCCAATACGATAAAATTTCAAAGATATTAGCGGCATATAAAACACTCGACACGAAGACAAAGCCAAGAAAAATATTTAATGTAAAATAATGTTTTTTTTTTTTTGTATTTTCACAACAAGCCGTCTTAAGCCCTCATCTTTAGAGTTCCCAGGGCCCAAATGTGTGGGGCATTAAAAATAAGAAATGCTAATGTAAAGCTGCCTTTACTTTTTTTTTGTTAAAAAAAGTATTAACTAAAATATTTATGGATGTAAGTAAGAGTGTCCGTATGTTTTCTAAAACACATGTCTTAAATGTTAGTTAGTAATCGATTCTCTAAAACGGATATTAAACCAACACACACACACACACACAATTCAACTTACGAGTATCTACTCCCGAACGTTTATGAAACAGAAATTCCGAAAAAAGAACATGTGAAACATAAAAACGCCTACTGACTACTAATGTTGGTCTTGCTTCTTTTGCCTTTTAAATGTATAGGAAGTTCTATGCCGCTGGAAAGAACGGAAGCAAAAAGTATCTAAATGCAAACATGAAAATAGAAATATGTGGAGGAAAGGTAAGAAAAGCGTAAAAAAAGTGTTTAAGCGGGGTCAATATATTTAATGGATATTTTAAATATAAGCAGGTGTTTA